>JAXFYN010000161.1:0-341940 GCA_036172215.1 Camellia granthamiana
AAATGCAAGCATGCACACATGCTACCTTTTAGGTCAAGAACAAAGGCAAACAAAGGGCCAAGGGGAGAGGGGTGTCCCTCCCCTATTTGAGACTTAAAAACACCTCCCTCACCACTGAAAAACCACTGGTTTTCAGTGGTGAGAAGGCCAAGAACACCAAGCAAAGGAGGTCTCAAGCAAAGGCACTAAAAATGGCCAAACAAAGCTAATAGGATGGACCTTTGCTCAAAACCACAAAATGACCTTAATGAAGGTTCAAGAACAAGTAAAACAAGGCTTTTTTCAGTTCAACACAAAGCTCAAATCATAAAGCAAAAGGGGTAGAAACTTGTTGCAAGATTGGGAATATAAAGTGAAGTTCTTACCCTTGAAGATCCTTTGAAGAACAAAGGTTCCAGCCACTCTTCAGTGATCAAAACCAGCTCAAAACCAACACAAAACAACCTTCTAAGTCTCTCAATCTCGAGCTAAGGTGTAAAGGTGTGTGTAATGGTGCAAAAATGAGGTAAAACTACACTTTTTGGCCTAAAATCACACACACAAAGAGGAGAGAGATGGAGATATAGATATATGGCAGAGATATATGTATAATGCTCTGGTTTTTGGCTCTCAAAAGGCTAACCTTGAGCCAAGAGGGAAGAGCTCTCCTCTTATAGGCAAGGAAAACTTAGCCACTAAGCAAGCCAAGGGCTCATCCCCTCCATACACGTGTATAGAGGGGAGCAAAACACTTTACAGCTGCAAGAAAATATCTGATAAAGCAAGTGCACAGTGCTCGGCCGGCAAAGAGTACCATTTTGAAAAAAAACAGTGCCGGTCGGCACAAAATAGTGCCGGTCGGCACAATAAAGTGCCGATAGAAGCTTTAGCCAGCCGGTAGCCTCTAAGCCCCAGCCGGTGGTGTGTGGGGATGCCTCAGAAGGCATTCCCTGCCCCTCAAAGGCAAAACACAAGTGTTTGGTTGCAAAACCAAACACAAACGGTCGAGTTCGGAGGTCCTGAGAGGCAAGGCGCGCGCAGCCGAGATCTCCGGGAACTCCAAACGAACACAAACATGGATAATCACCGAGTGTTCCAACGGTGACGTCCAAGTCTTGAGGACGGTCAAAAATGGGGTGTCTACACATACATTGACCGTTTCGACGGGTCTGGAGATCCAATGGTACATATCCGACTTTTCTTGGATGTCCTGAAGCCGATGGGTCTGACTAAGCCACAGAAACTCTCTTTGTATGGAAGAACCCTGTCCGGTGTAGTAGCCACCTGGTACGCTAAGTTGGAGGATAAAGTGAAGCAAAACTGGGAAGAATTGGCTGAGGCCTTTGTCGATCAGTATTCTTACAATACCCAAGTTGAGATGACCATCCAAGAGCTTGAAGCAACCCGCCAAAATCCAAAAGAGCCTTTTGTGAAATTTGTTGCGAGGTGGAGAGCAAAGGCAGCACAGATGACAGATCGCCGCCCTTCTGAGAGGGATCAAGTGCAGATGATGGTGCGGAACCTCGAGCATGATATGTTGCAGAAATTGATAGTCGCTCCACTATTCACTTTCAAGAGTTTGCATGAACTGGGGGTTCAGGTCGAGAATGCGTTCAACAGCGGGATCATTCCCAGAACAAGTGAACCGACAAGGAGGGTGATTTCAAGGAGTACCAATGTCGGAAGTAGCACTATTCCCGAACCCACTGAAATCAATACAGTCACCACAGCCAACCCTTTTGCCAAATCAAGTCTACAAACAACCAGCCCAGCCCAAGCTCAAGGCAGAACTTTCACCCCTCTTTATATGAGCCTGACTAGCGCACTAAAAGTCCTAATGGAAAGAGGGCATCTCAAACCTCTCGATCCTCAACCTCTTCCTAACCCACTCCCAGCCAGACATAACCCCTCCAAATACTGTATGTACCATCAACAGCGCGGTCATGGCACCGACCGTTGCTACCGGCCTTCGTCATGAGGTCCAAAATCTCATCGACAACCGGACGATAGCTCCACCTTCAGGCCCCAATGACCAAACATTTCCCACCTACCTCAATCTCATCCATACACTGCCATCCGCTTATGACCCCCAGCATATACATCACCCCGGCCCATTTACCCAAGCCTGAGGTGTTTATTCCAGAAAGCATGGACCTATGCATGATGGGTGCACCTGAACCCCAATCATCTCAAACCCATGAACCCACTACTTCCGAGCTGATGAGGATGATTGAAGATCTTCAGAGAACAGTGGCGGATTTAGCCTTTGGAGTTTTGGCTCCATCATCAACCACATCGCCTACCAGGGAGTTCATGTCAAAAGGCTCCCCAAGCTTGGGGCGGGCTACATCTGAGGAAGGCCAATCCCGTGACAAAGTGGAAGCGAGTGGAAAGAACAAGGTAAGGGTAGACATGGATCCCCATGAACATCTTCTGTTGGCTGTTAAGACTTTGAAATCCGAGGGACTGAATAAAGAACAAGTGCTCGCGATTGTCGCAAAAGCTGTGAATGACACTTTCGCTACTCAAGTTGGGGGCAGTTTGACTCAAGGGGCAAGCCGGGAGAAGGGCCGTTGTACCAAGAATATTCCTTTCAACTCTAATCCCGTGCTTGGAAGAGATCAGCAAACTAGGCCAGCACCTGCCAATCCCTTTGCTGGTGCGCCCAGCAAAAATCCACAAACCCAGAAGTACCAACCCCGAGGTCAGAGGGTCTTCCATGCCCTCCACATGCCTTTATCCAAAGCTTTCCAAATCCTTGTTGGACAAGGCCATCTCAAACCCCTTGAGCCTCGGTCTCTCCCGAACCCTCTTCCGGCTACACATGATGCTACCCAGTGCTGCGCATACCATCAGCAAACTGGCCATGCTACCAACAACTGCTTCCGTCTTCGCCATGAAGTACAGGATCTATTTGACAACGGGGTCATCCTCCCGCCGAGCTCAGCAAAGTCTATCGGCATTGGGTCAGTGAACTTGGGGGATAATGTTATGTGATCGAGGGATGAACCACCTGCGAATGGCGCTCAGATTACTCCAACTGTGGTGAATGGCATGCACTGTTTTGAGCAATGTACAAGTGCTGTTAATTTTGCATTCTGACTTGGGTATTGAGTCAGTCTTGTTGTTGTGTTTTGAGTCAGTCTTTTTGCTTTGAGTCAGTCTCTTTTGTTTTGGGTCTGTCTTGTTGTATCGAGTCAGTCCTATTGTATAGAAGTCGGGTGATTCCGGGGGTGTTACCTCGGGCGTCACCATTTTGTTTCGTGTTTGTCTTTTTGCTTTGTTTTGAGTCTGTTTCTGCCAGGGAGCCAGTTATGCCAACAGATTTTGAATGAAACAGCAGTGATTTTCACGCTCTCACATTTGCTTCTGCCGTGTGCTAGTTGTGCCGGGATTTGAATGAAATGGCAGTGCATTCCACCTGCTCTCTTATGCCTTGAAGTCATCATAATGACCTGAGTTTTTCAAAACTTTTTGAACACTGCGGTGAAAACAAAGAGGGAGGAATTCCTCGGGATTTACAAAACTTTGATTATTTGAGAGAAAGAGAGACATGCTAAGCCCTTAATGAATGAAATCATGCTTGTTAGTGTGAGTACTGAGAAGGACCCTGGCTTTGATCCAGATTGATCCTACACTGTCTTCAGCACGAGCGATTTGTCGCTTTCTTAAAAATTTCAAAAAATGTTTTGCGCGGTCCTGCGAAGACATGTGTGGAATCGCTCTTGAGATTGTGCAGCCTAGGATCGCTCTCAGCCTCGAGATTCGACCCCTCATTTTCGAACCTTGGACTCAAACTCAGAATGTTCAACGGTTAACTACAACGTGAGACCTGTGAGACCAGATTCAAAGCAGCCCTCGAACAAGAGGCAAGAAAGTCAAATAAAGAAGATCATATGTCGTCAAGAGAGGCTTGGGAAGCTAGATCAGAAGCCCCCCCTCAAACTAGGGGCAAAAACGTCCGATGTGCTCGAAGAGTCGAAGATGAGTCCTCTTGCAAATCAACAACCACTCTCCTGGATACGGATGGCTTCAAAAACCTTACAACCATTTGGCATGGACCAAGCTACACTTTTACCCTTTGAGAGGCTCGCTGGGCCGAAAACCTGGAAGGGCGACCCAGGCAAAAGTTAGAGCAAAGAAGAGAATGAAAAAAAGAAAAAAGAGAAAAAAATGCAAAGATACAAAAAATGCAAAAGAAAAGAAAAGAAAAATGCAAAAAAAAGAAAGATGAAAAGAATAGAAAAAAAGAAAAAGAAAGAAGAACAAAGCTCGCAAGGTTGAAAACCTGCAATGGGCGCCTTGGCAAAAGTTAGAGCATAAAAAGGAGAGGTTAAATACCCGAGTGTACCTTAACCCCGAAATACGTAAGGCTTGATTCCCATGTTTGGGATATGTAGGCAACTTCATTCTGAAGTCCAGCCGTAAAACACTTCAATTTGATTGTGTCCATGCGATGGTTCTGGTCATCCTTGTCTTCTCTGTATCTGAGGATTTGGTTGTGCTCGTCACTCTGAGGACTGCATTCAATGCGCCGCGGTGCCATCCAAACAAGGGGCAACTTTCCGTTGCCATTCAAAACGCCACGGTTTCATTTCAAACAAGGGGCAACTCTCCGTTGCCATTCAATGCGCCGCGGTGCCGTTCAAACAAGGGGCAACTTTCCGTTGCCATGCAGCTCTCTCCAAGCAAAGGACAATTTTCCTCCGGATCCAAGGTTGTGCATCTCAGGAGTAAGTTTCATGCTCGTTGAGCAGGGGCCGTTTGCAAAAATAGTTTTTGAGAATTTTTACTGAGGCTGACTAATTCTCTCGAAAATTATCCTATTTTTTCCAAAACTGGACCTTTTCCCTGGACTCAAAAAAGGAAAATTTTCAGTGCTCATGGCCTGACTTGCATGATTTCAAATCAAAAATTGAACAAGCATGTTAATCTAGCTCTCATTTTGGTCAAAAAATTTTTTAGGAGAAAGCAAAAACAAAAAATGGTCAAAATGATGAACTCGGAGCACAGTTGAGTCAGGTTTTCTGTCTTTTCCCTTTATCAACGCGCTTGCCAAAAAGGGCACCGTATCCGCCAGAAAAGGGCACAACAAAGGGCTGAAAGCTCTCTCACATCCTCCAAGCAACGAGGTATCAAGCCAAGTGCGAAGCACGAACTGGAATGGATCAAGATATTCCACTCCATCATCTGGACAGATCTGATCACGTCCAAACTCCCCAGCAGAGCATCATCGACTGATGTCAGCTGCAGATTTGCAACACACCCAGTTGTAGCGCAACCCCTCTGTGGGAGGAATTCACTAGCTGTGAGTGGAAGAAAGAAGAATCTAGCTGAGTGTTAGGGGCGAGAGCCTTCCACTTCCTGTTTATCCACCAACCACCCGGGGGAGGGATGAAAAATGAGAGATTGAAGAATAGAGAGATGTGCGATGAGAGAAAAAGTGAGAAAAGGGCTTTTTCAGAAAAACAGAGATTGAATGCCGAGTGATGTGAGAATCACAAATGAGAAAGGGTGGGAAATAATACCCGGTGAAACAGGCTCCCTGTGCGCATTTGAGTCTTTCGTTGTGTTTTGTTTGTCTCGATTCTTGTTTTGAGTCGTTTCAAGTGCCAATAGATGTGTTTAGGTTGTTTACCTTTATTTTCCCCGTGATGAGTCGTTTTGCTGTGGTCAGTTGTAGGCTCAATACCCTGTTGAGAATCCTTTTCTCATTTTCAAAAGGAAAATCGTTTTGTGCTCCGAGTGCCGTGCCGTTCTCCACATTTGTGCAAAACAGAATTTGTTATTTCATAAAGCCGCAGGGTCCACCCCCGATAAGTGTGAACAGTAGAGCAAAGGCCTATCTGAAGCTATTTAGGTTCCGGACTGCAAAGCAAAAGAAAAGAGGAAAAATTTAGGGCATCTTAGCATGTTTCAACTTTAGCAAGATTCGAGACTGCATCCCAGGTGCATCTTCTCAGGCCTCGCCATTTCTCTGGAGTATGAGTGTGTCTCGACCCCAAGTGTAAGCCTGCTTCAAGTCAGAATGGCAGTCCAAGCAGCACCAAAGGGTTTCACATGCAGATGTTACCTCTTGTCAATTTGAATAAGGTGTGCCCCTTTTGAGCTGAGTATGTTGTGAAGTCCTCTAAGAGGCAAATCAGAGGCACCAGAGTACATATTTGCTGTCCCTCTATTGCATAGAGTGCGAGCTTTCATATACACTGTTGTTGCATGCGTGCCGCGCATCATTATGATTCATGCATAGAATATGCTTGTTTTCGATTCCGCATAGAATATGTTTTACTTGTTTCATACATAGAATATGCTTGCTTTCAATATTGCATAGAAAATGCCCCCATACTTGCATAGAAGATGCATTTTATCACACTTTCTTGTGCATTTTATCTCGCTCGCACTGTCTTGTGCACTTACACTTTGTATCTCACTCGCACTATCTTGTGCATTTCAAATCACTCGCGCTGTTTAGCGTATCGCACTGTTTTGTGCATTTCAAATCACTCGCGCTGTTTAGCGTATCGCGCTGTTTAGTGCATTTCAAACAATCGCACTGTTTTGTGCAGTTTTACATTCGCGCTATCTTGCGCATCTCAATCGCACTATTTTGTGTAGTTTTACAATCGCGCTATTTTGCGCACCTCAATCGCACTGTTTTGTGCAGTTTTATCATTCGCGCTATTTTGCGCACCTCAATCGCACTGTTTTGTGCAGTTTTACATTCGCGCTATCTTGCGCATCTCAATCGCACTATTTTGTGCAGTTTTACAATCGCGCTATTTTGCGCACCTCCATCGCACTGTCTTGTGCATTGCATTCATCGCGCTATTTTGTGCACCTCAATCGCACTGTCCTGTGCTTTGCATATCACATCGCACTATCTTGTGCATTTCAAATCAATCGCGCTGTTTAGCGCATCGCACTATGTTGTGCACTGTATCATTCGCGCTATTTTGCTCACCACAATCGCACTATTTTGTGCAGTTCACCATTCGCGCTATTTTGCGCACCTCCATCGCACTGTCTTGTGCATTGCATTCATCGCGCTATTTTGTGCACCTCAATCGCACTGTCCTGTGCTTTGCATATCACATCGCACTATCTTGTGCATTTCAAATCAATCGCGCCGTTTAGCGCATCGCACTATGTTGTGCACTGTATCATTCGCACTATCTTGCGCGTCCCACCTGCACTTGTTAGTGCATTACATTTCACTCGCGCTATTTTGCGCATCGCACTATTTTGTGCACATTACTTGCGTTGTGCATGCATTTTATTGTGCTATCTTGCGCACCTTACCCGTATCACACTGCGATGCATTCACCCGCCGGCACCGCGTGTGCCAAACTTTCAGGAATCACGTTGAATATATGTTGTTAGCATATTGTTCTTGTTGAATTTCTCTCTTTTGCAGGCACGATATTGTATGTACGGTTCATTTGAGGCTGGTGCGACCAGACGAACCGCGCAGGTATCGTATCTTCTCCGTGTGAGACGCGACGAGAATTGAATAATTCTCCGCATTCCTAACTGCATGAAATGTAGTTGTTGCTTTGCATTCTTGTTTAAAACTGTTGCATCTATTTGTCAATACTTGCCTCATTACAGCTTGCTGCATTTGCATGATCACCTGGCTCTGTGCATATCATTTGCATTTTGCCCCTTTTGCCTGCGGGCACGCCTGCGGACACACATATATCTGTTCATCTTGTATGATTGTCTAAGTCTTCAGCCTTGTCAAAAATGGGTCGTCTCTAGGCTTTGACATTCACTCTCGTCACTTCTTGACTTCCGAGTTCTGTCAAAGAGGGGCAACTGTAGGCACCCCATTTTTGACCGACCTTAAGACTCAGACGTCACCGATTGAGTGCTCGGTGATGTTGTATACTGTGCTCGTTCAGAAGTCTCAGAGTCACGGCCGTGCGCCCTGCCTCCGGACCCCCGAACCCTCTTCTGTACCTTGTCTCGGTTTGCGAACCAGACTCGGTTTTCTCTGGTTTCTTTCCTGAGGGAAGGGAGTGGTCCCGTAGACTATCTCTCAGTGGCCGTGGGCTACTTTTCGTGGCCGTAGGCCATTTTGCCCATTTCGGAGCCCGGTTCCCGGTTTTCGAGACCGTCAGGCCGTGTGCCTCGGTTCGGGACCGCCCAACCATCTCCGATTTCTCCAGTTTTTGGCAAGTGCCTCTGTTTTATCATTATGAGGAACACTGGGGCCTCAGATGCCCACTTCGTGGCCGAACGCCACTTTCGGTGCTCATAGCCTTTTTTTTCGGGACCCCGAACTGCGCGGTTTAGGCCCCGAGCTTTCATTTTGCATCGGTTTTTATTCATTCTTGGAAGGTACCTCTATTTTGTCATACTGAGGAACACTGGGGCCTCAGATGCCCACTTCGTGGCTGAACGCCATTTTCGGTGCCTGCAGCCCATTTTCGGGACCCCGAACCTCGCGGTTTGGCCCCCGAGCTTTCATTTTACATCGGTTTTTGTTCATTTTCGGTTGCTACCTCTGTTTTATCATTCCAAGGAACACTGGGGCCTCTGATACCCACTTAGTGGCCGAACGCCACTTTCGGTGCCTGACCCCGAACCACGCGGTTTTGGTCCCCGAGCTTTCGTTTTGCATTAGTTTTTGTTCAATTTGGGCAGGTACCTCTGTTTTAGCACCAGGAAGATCACTGGGGGGTGGGATCCCAGCAATTGTCTCAGCAACCAGTTATCTGCTTGGTCAAAAGTGGTTCAGCACGAATCCGGGAAGGAGAAAAGTCTGCGCGGCTTCACCGAAACAAGCGGAACTCTTTGCACAAGAGGAATTAAAATATGAGGCCACCACCATTGGAAAGCTTACTTCCGGGGCTTCATTTTTCACTCAAGAATCTCCTAAGTCCAAATCTGGGGGGAGGAGATATGGTTGGTTGAAGTCCGGTTGGACTAAATCTGCGCGGCTTTACGGAAACTGGCATAACTTTTTCTACAGGAGGAATTTTGATGCAAGGTTTGTGGCATTGGAAAGATAACTTCCGGGGCTTCAATATGGACACTTGAATGGAAATTTTTGGACTTCCCTAACACCCACCAGCCAGTGGTCTTCTCGGCAGTTTTTTTCCTTTTTTTTATCTAGCTGGCCATCCACCCCTTTTGTGAAATGACGATTTTGCCCCTGTGAGTTGGCCGGCCCTATTCCTCTCTTTGAGTGTATTCCAGCTAGGCATTATTTGCCCTCAAAATATCTAGATTTGTGAAAAGATATTTAGAGCAAAATATCTAGATTTGGAAAAATATATTTTGAGGGAAAACTTGGGTGTATTTTCCAACCCTTTTGGCCCTCCTTTTTGATCCCTTTTTTGGCCATATAAACCAGCTGCCGAACCTGGTTTTGGGGGAGAAAAAATCCTTTGAGCCTTGCATATACATCTCCTCCATTCCTCTCTTCCAAAAAGCTTCAAACATCCAAGTCTTGGCACCATTTGTTCATCAACACCTAGCATCACCATCACCATTCCATTTCCAGAAGCTAGGAAGGTTTTTCAGAGGCTAATAAGCAACAAATTTGGTCCAAGAAGCAACAAAAGAAGTGGTCTTCAAGGGTGAGTCCCTTTTCCCTCTTTTCTAGCACTTTTTTGTATCATTTTTCTACCCTATTTGCTTGAGGTTTTGGGCTCCGACCCCTACTGGTTTTAGGCTCATTTTGAGCCCCTATTCAACATTGAAGAAGGGCTCAACCTTGTTTGAAAGCCCCATGACACACCTCTTTCAATATCACTCTTTATGCCATTATTTTGCATGATTTATTTGGCTTATGAGTGATCTGATTTCGAGCCTGATATAAACTGTGAGTGGGCTTATTTTGAGCCCCTCTTCAACATTTAATAAGGGCTCAACCATGTTTGGCCTCTCTATCATGCACTTTCTTTGTAATCTTCCATATTTACCGTAAAATTGCATGATTTATTTGGCCTATTTGTGATCTGATTTGGAGCATCTCATGAACTGATATTATGATTATTTTGAGCCCCTCTTCAACATTGAAGAAGGACTCAACCTTGTTTTCATGCTCTGCATACCACTTGCTTTGAATTCATGTTCTATTCTTGCTTTTGCATGCTTTTTTTAGCTCATGAGAGATCTGATTTCGAGCTTGATATAAACTGTTAGTGGGCTTATTTTGAGCCCCTCTTCAACATTGAAGAAGGACTCAACCATGTTTGGCCTTTCTATCATGTACTTGTTTTGTAATTCCCTCGATTTACCGTAAAATTGCATGCTTTGTTAGGCTTGTTTAGTTTCTGTTTTGAGCCTTCATCAGGCTAGTAAAGTGTCTTAAAATGACCCATTCTTCATGTTTTGTTAAGGGTCCAAGGTTGATTGGTGCATGCTTTTGGTACCTTATGTTATAGCCCCTTTTGGCACATTATTTTGCATGCTATGTTTAGCATACCTACATACTGAATTGGGGGATGTCATATCTTGTAAATGTGCATATTTTTGGCCCCTATTTAATTTTGTAGAACTGTGTTTTCCAGTTTGAGCATTGTATATACCACTTGCTTTGTAATTCTCCTCTTTTCCCCCATTTTTGCAAGCTATTTTTACCATACTTGTGGTTGTTATTTATCCATGATTTGTACTGGAAAAATGCCATATTTTGGACTGCCTTGCTACTGTTTTTGCTGTCATGTATCAATTTTGCATGTTTAGTATAGCTGTAGGCCATTTCGGGGGCTTAATATCGCATTTCGGGATGATTTCATGCATTGGTTGTCATTTCGTATCATTTCGGGGCTGTTTTCCCCTTCATTTAGGTGCTGAAATTTGGTTTGCATGCTTGCATATCATTTCCCGTGCCATTTCATGCCTTCGGGCCACGCCTCGGTTTGCGTGCCCGTGGGCACGCACTTCGAGGCACCTCCGTTTTATCCGACGGCATCTGATGTGAGTGTGGCTGAGGTCCACTCATGTGAGTATAAGCCCAATTTGAATTTCCGTCTCATTTTATCATCGCCTCGGTTTGCGTGCCCGTGTGCACGCATTTCGAGGCACTTCGGTTTTATCCAATTTGCATTTCATATCATCGCCTCGGTTTGCGTGCCCATGTGCACGCATTTCGAGGCACTTCGATTTTATCCGATTTGCATCTCACATCATGGCCTCGGTTTGCGCGCCCGTGTGCACGCATTTCGAGGCACTTTGGTTTTATCCGATTCGCATCTCACATCATGGCCTCGGTTTGCGTGCCCGCGTGCACGCTTTTCGAGGCATCTCATTTTCATCTCATTTTCCCAGTATAGTGCATACCAGGTTGTATCTTAGATTGCATTCATGAATTTTCTCGGTTTGCGTGCCCGTGTGCACGCATTTCGAGGCGCCTCATTTTCATCTCTCGGCATCTTATGTGAGTGCGGCTGAGGCCCTCTCATGTTAGTGTAAGCCCAATTTGCATTTTCCATGTCATTTGCATTGCGTATGCCACCGCCTCGGTTTGCGTGCCCGGGTGCACGCATTTCGAGGCACTTCATTTTTATCCGATGGCCTCTTATGTGGGTGTGGCTGAGGCTCTCCCATATTAGTATAAGCCCATCTTGCATTGTGTATGCCATTTTAATCCTGTTGCATTCCGTATGCCATTGCCTCGGTTTGCGTGCTCGTGGGCACGCATTTCGAGACATCTCATTTTAGTCTCATTATATTCCATATTTCATGTCATCTCATGCTTGTATGTCATCGTCTCGGTTTGCATGCCCGTGGGCACGCATTTCGAGACATCTCACTTTCATAGCATTGTGCATGCTATATCACATGTTAGCTGCATTTCATGCATACCATGCATATTGCATCGTGTTCGAGATAGGCGTTAGCCCGAGCACGGGAAACGAGGCACGTTTCGCACCCTGAGTGACGGAACGGGTCTCAATTCCCAAGTCACCGACACTCCGGATTACCCATGATGGAGCTAGGTTTTGTTGTGGCATTCATATGCATTCATCCTATATTGAGTTGTGCAATTCGGCTCCTCGGCCATCATGCATCGATATGCGTGATTGGTGGCACAAGGATCGAGGCATGCATATATTTGTGAAATACATTGCTATGCCCTTTTCCTGCTCTCTGTTGCAGCAAAACCCAGAAACAGCAACTTTTCGGGACTTGGCACGTATTTCGAGAAAAAGTGTAAACAGAGGCTAATCGGGGCATCCCAGTGGATTTCCGCGCAAGGCAGCCCAACATGCATCATCCGTCAGAAGCAAGGCAGTCCCTGGCTTGCATGCCAGTTTTACCGTTTTCTTATTTAATTTGTTAATTAATTAGAAATCTGTAATATTCTTTTATTCGGGCTGTATTATTCTTTCATTCGGACTGTATTATTTTATTCGGACCATCTGCGCGAGGGCATAATTGTAATAAGTGTGGGTGAGTGTGATGTATGTCTTCCAATCCCACGTCTTTCTTCCCTTTTATTTACCTGCTTACGATGGTTAGATATACGGCATATTTCAATTAGCATACAGTAAGACAGCATGCTTGCATCATTCATCTGTTTTGCATGCACCGGGCTCGGCGCATCATACAAACTGCATCGTATTTCAATTCCAAATTGAATACATGTTAGTTGTAGCATTTCACATACCATGTTTAGAATAGCCGAGCCTGCTATAGTTGCATTTTGCATGTGTTGCATTAGGCATTTCAGTATACTTAGGATTCATGCATGATTTCTAACCGGTTCCTGTTTTGGCTTGGAGTACTCGGTAAGTTTTATGCTTTAGCATCCTTGCATGCGTGTGAGTGTTGCCATGATAGCATGCTTGCCATGAGGCTATATGCTTATGTGATATAACTGCCTTGAATGCCTGTGGGTGGAGGTTGAGTTATCTGAATTGGGAAAATTCATTGACCGTTTGTTTTAAGCCCACTAGATAGTGGCAACATCATTATTTTCTAAGCCCACCTGAGGGTGGCAAATCCGCATTTTAGCCTACCTGCGGGTAGCACCATCACACCATTTTCAAACAAACAAACATGAAATGTTTTGTTCCAATTCAGACGGCCCAGTCTATACTTGTTTGCTGCGAGCATCACATAGTAATCTAGGCTAATAACCGGAATAAGAGCATACAATGTTTTCAAAAACAGATATCATGGTTAGTAGAGGCCGGTCTTCGACCGGGCGAGCGGGGGTGCTCACGATGTGACCTTCCCCAATCGTACCCAAGTTCCCGAGCCGAGGCAACTTTGGTGATGACGGACACGTGGCCTTTGGCACCGAGTCAGGGTTTCCTAAATTTCCCATTTTAAAAATATTTAGGTGGCGACTCTGTTATCTGGCAAAGCAGTCCATGTTTGGCACTTCTTTCAAAAAAATCTGTTTTTCTTCAAAACGATTTGCCAGAGTTGGACTCTTTGGTTCAGATTTAGAACCGCAACAAAATCGAGTCCGAACTGTAGTGAGGTCCCTCGCGGGCTTGTTACACTTGGCTTTATTTATTCACACCACTACTCAGGGCATCACTCTTCTTCTTCTTTCTATGGATGATATGATTATCACAGGTAATGATAAGGTTGGTATTCTTAGCCTAATGCAGTTTCTTAGCTGCCAATTTGAGATGAAGGATCTTGGTACTCTTAATTAAGATGGAATGCAGACAAGTCTAGTAAGTTTACTGTTGCCTTTGCCTACAAGTGGAGTGAACTACCATCTGAAGTTAATGCAAAATTAGGAGAATTCATTTGGAAAAATGTGGCTCCACCAAAGGTACAATTTTTTTGGGTGGTTAGCATAGAAAGAGAGGATCAGGACAATCTGTTATCTTTAAAGAATTGGAGTCCTTAGTGATGCCTCAATTGTACACTGTATTTTCTGTAAGAATGAAATGGAAACTATAAATCATGTGCTGTTGTGTTACCTTTTTTATTTGGAGGATTTGGTCTAACATTATTAACTGGTGGGAAGTATCTTGGGTAATGCCGGGGTCAGCGGCTGGTCTCTTACAGTGTTGGGCTAGTTATTGACTAAAAAAAATGGGAGAAGGTCGTCTGGAAGGTCATACCATTGGCGGTGCTTTGGTCCACTTGGAGGCGGAAGATTGAAAGTCTCTTTAATGGCTCACAGGTCGATTTGAAGGGTTGTGTGATCTTATCAAGATCATGATTGCATTGTGGGTTAGAGCTTCTAGCCCTTATTTTAGTTACTCAGTAAATGACATTGTGTATAATCTGCAGCAGGTTAAAGTCTGCATTATGAACTGATTTTGGCTGCTGCTGTGGTTGATTCTGGGCTGAGGTCTACCTGCTGCTGTGGTTCTTTCTACTGTGGTCTGCATATTACTGTGATCTACTGTGGTTATTTCTGGTGTGTGCTCTGTTTGGTGTGTGATATGTCTGCTATGTGTTTTGTGGTTGATTGGGATTGGGTTATTGGGTTTGACTGTGTCTGTTGTGATTTGGTTGATTACGATCCATCTATTTTGTGTGTGTGTGTATGTGTGTGTGTGTGTGTGTGTGTGTTCTGTCAGGCATTTTGGGTTTAGTGTTACTTGTTGGTTTTTTCCTCTTGCGGGGTTTGGTCTCTTACCAAACCTTTGTAGTTGAGCTTGCAGATGATTGGGCTCTCTTCTCAGTGCCAACCTAGTTGGGATTAGGATTGGGATAGTTTGCTATGATACTTTCTGCGCTTCCCCCCCTTTATTTGATGTATGGTTTTATCATCAATAAAGGTTCTTTTTTTGCTGATAAAAAAAAAAAAAAAATTATTTCTTGGGTCTTGAAATCTCTCATGACTCAATAGACTATTTTCTCTCTCAAGCTAAATATGCATCCGATCTTCTTGCTCGAGTTTTACTTACTAATTGCAAAACTGCTTCTACTCCAATTGAACCTCAGACTTGTCTTACTCCTCTCGATAGCACTCTTCTCCCTGATGCTACACTCTACCGGCAGCTGGTAGGCAGCCCTATCTATCTTACCATTACTCGTCCTGATATTTCATATGCTATCCACATTGTCAGTCAGTATATGTTGGCTCATCGCACGCTTGTTTCATGGTCTTCACTATTCTTCTTTATCCTCTCATACACTTCATGCTTATTTTGATGCTGATTCGGCTAGGGATCCCATTGATCGTCATTCCACTACTGGTTTCTGCTTTTTCCTAGGGGAGTCTCTTATTTCTTGGTGCAACAAGAAACAGACTCTCACTGCTCGCTCTAGTACTGAGGTTGAATATCGAGCTCTTGCAGATATTACCCAGGAACTTCTGTGGCTCTGATACCTCATTGTTGACATGGGTGTAGCTTCTATTGACGCTACTTCTCTCTATTGTGACAATCAAAGTGCCATTCAAATTACCCATAAGGATGTCTTTCACGATAGCACTAAACATATTGAGATCAACTGTCACTTTATCTGACAGCATGTTGCTCGTGGCATGATCCATCTCCATTTTATTGCTTCTGTAGATCTGCCTGCTGATATCTTCATCAAGGCTCATCTCCCTAGTCGTTTCAGTGACGTATTTCCAAACTCATGTTGGTTGATGTCTATCCACCTTGAGTTTGCAGGGGACTGTTAGTGTGTATATATGTACTTATATATTGTAGTATGTATATAGATATATATTAGTTGATGTCTATCCTAATATATAAATATATATTAGTTGATATCTATCCTATTTAGCGTATATCTTCTCCTCCTATATATATTGGAGTCATTGTACTTGGTTAAAGAATAAAAAAGAATATAGAGCTTATTCTCTCTCTTTACAATTTCAACAATGGCATTTGTCGTATTAATACCGCAAATTGTTATAACCAGATACATACTCCAAAAATGAGTGTGTACTGTAGAAAGATCTCCTATAATTTTCTTTGTAAATTAAATTGTATTTATTTCGCCAAATTTTATACTAATTCATATGCGTCGGCTTTGATTTGAAAAGGAAAATTCATATGCTAAAATGGGAAGAAGTTACAAAATGTGTTGATCAAGGGGGTTTGGGTATTTGAAGTTTTTGTGACTTCAATGGCTGCTTGCTTGCTTTCAAAGTGGTGGCGCAGAATTGGGGTTGAAGATCATGCGATGTGCAAGAATATTATTTGTAGCAAGTATGGCTCATTAGGAGGTGGTTGGTTTCCGTTTTTGGAGGTCATTAGTAGTGTTTCTCGAATCGGAAGGGACATACTAAGTGTTGCCAATCTTAACCATCCATTTTTTTTTCATTGGCTAAGGAATTTTTATGTGAATAGTGTAGTGATTATGGTTGGTAACATACAAAGTAAAGTTGGCTGATTTGCTGGTTTGTTTTGATCTGGTGCGCTATGCCGTTGATCTATGCTCAGCTAGTAGCAGCATTGGTATGGTGTCTAGCAGCAGTTGTGCTGTTGTTGCTGTGGTGTTTTGGTCTGTTTCTTTTGTTGGTTTCTTACCAACTTGGGGTTGCTAGCAAATGATAGGATGTGATTTTTGGTGCCAATTTAGTTGGGATAATTTAGCTCATTGTGATGCTCTTGCACTCCCCTTTTCTTTATTGGTGTAATTTGTTTTTTACTTTTTACTTATTCTTACATCAATAAAGTCTCTTTTTTGCCAATAAAAAAAAAAAAAAAAACATACAGAGTTAAGTTCTGGGAATATCGGTGGGCTGGCAGTTTTACTTTAAAGAAAGAATTTTCGCGACTGTTTAGCTTGTTTGTTGAAAAGGAGGGTTTGCTAAGTTTGTTTTTGGATAGAAAAGGCAGCTTTGATTCTTGGTGTCTACTTTTTCGAAGAAGGTTGTTTTCTTGGAAGGAGGAAGAGGTTCTGAGACTCACTATTTCTTTACTCACAATGGCTTCTACAGTAAGAGTAGTGCTGACTGTCTAAGGTGGAAAGCATCGTCATCAGGTAAGTTTTGTGTTTCATCAGTTTATTCTAGGAATGATACATGTTCTGGTGTGGCAATTCCTGCTCTGTTGTGGGATAATTTTTATCCTCCAAATGTTGGATTCTCTGGTTGGTTGGCTGGTTGGCATGGAAGGAGAGAATAAAAACCTTGGTTTTTTTAGCAAAATATTGATGCCTTACGTGTAAATGTTTATACCTTATGTGTGTTTTATAGATTGGATTTGGAAGAGTAATGTTAGGGATAAAAAAATAAAAAAAAATAAAAAAATAAAATAAAATTATGAAGATGATCATGAAAGATTATCTACCTTTGGATTACACAAACAATAAATACTACACACTAATCAAAGGATGGAAAATCTTTATAATGCATTTCATGATATTTTTTTCATAATCCCTAATATTATTCGACTTGGAAATAGTGGACTATGTGTTAATGTTTTGTCCTTGTGTTTGGAAGGTATGGTCTGATTTGATGAAATGGTGGGACTACAATGGGTTTTGCCGAAAACGGGGTACGGGGATTACTAAATCATTGTGTTGGTTCCGGATATAGGAAATTGGATAGAAATATTTGGAAGGTTATTCCATTGGCAGTTATGTGGTCCATTTGGAAACACAGAAATGAATGTGTTTTAGATGAAGTTCAACCTAATTTGGAGACTCTCAGTGATCTTATTATTTGGATTGCTTTGTGGATTCAATAATGCTGGTCTCACATACTCGGTGCATGATCTTGTATATAATTCGCATCAAGTAGGTACTTTGCTGCAGGTGGTAAGCGAGCTCATTTTGTTACTGTTTGGTGGGATCATCAGGGGACGCTCTTCTGTTCCTGTTCCACTTTGTCATCATTAGTAGGGTTTGTTACAGTGGATGTTTTGAGTGCTCTTTGTTCACTGGTAATTGAAGGATATTGGCCCCGTTTGGTAGAGCTGTGAAAAAGTGATTATAGATTATAACTTAACAGATTATGACTTATAACTGTGAATATAAGCTGTTAACCTGTTTGGTGCAGCTGTGAGATTATGAATTTAAGCAACTGAGTAGTGTTTGGTTAATAAGCTGTAAAAAAACTTTTTATTGTGTAATTGACCTTTTTGCCTTTATATGACATAAAAATGATTATTTTGTCATTTTTTTTTAGTTTTAATTTAAAAAAATTATTTCATTAATAAAAGTTAATATAATTAGTATTACAAAAATTATCATTTCATTAATAGTATCAATCAGTATAAAATTATTCCATTTTTTCATTATAAATTAATTAGTGTCAATTAATGGCTTAATTAGCATCAATTAATACTAAAATTATTAATAGTATCAATTAGTATAAATTTTATTCATTTTTTTATTATAAATTAATTAGTGTCAATTAATGGCTTACTATGCATCAATTAATACTAAAATTATTAATAGTACCAATTAGTATAAATTTTTTTTTCATTTTTTCATTATAAATTAATTAGTGTCAATTAATGGCTTAATAAGCTTTAATTAATACTAAAATTATTAATAGTACCAATTAGTATAATTTTTTTTTTCATTTTTTCATTATAAATTAATTAGTGTCAATTAATGGCTTAATAAGCTTTAATTAATACTAAAATTATTAATAGTACCAATTAGTATAATTTTTTTTTCATTTTTTTCATTATAAATTAATTAGTGTCAATTAATGGCTTAATTAGTATCAATTAATACTAAAATTATTAATAGTATCAATTAGTATAAATTTTTTTTCATTTTTCCATTATAAAATAATTACTGTCAATTAATGGCTTAATTAGCATCAATTATTATTTTTTATTCATTAATTATTATTATTATTTTATTAAAAAAACACTGAAAACCTCCACAAACAAAAAAAAAAAAAATGAAAATCCTAGCTCCGGCGGCACAGCAGCGACGAATCAGCGCTAAGGTTTGAGATTGATCCATAGAGAGAGAGAGAGAGAGAGCCGTTGAGAAAGTAGAGAGAGAGCCGTTGAGAGAGTAGAGAGAGCAACGTCGAAGAGAGAGAGCTAGGGTTTTGTCATGTTGACAGCCCCTTCTTCTCTTCCTCCTCCTTCTCATCTCGCCGCCAGTGTTGATCATGAAGAGGACTAGAGAGCTAGGGTTTGTCACGCTATCGATCGCGAAGAGCGAGAGAGAGAGAGAGAGAGAGAGAGAGAGAGAGAGAGCTAGGGTTTTGTCATGCGATCGTAACCGTCAAGCTCTCTGGCTTAGATCACTATGGAGAGATCGCGATGGTTCAAATCGCGGTGGAGAGTGATCGGAGAACACCGAAGAGAGAGAGAGAGAGAGAGAGAGAGAGAGAGAGAGAGAGAGAGAGCTTTGGTCGCCGGAAATCGCCCTGGTTTGCCAGAAATCGCCGCTCTCGTTTATATGAGAGAGATAGAATGAGTGTTATTGGTTTATATACATGGCACACTTGTAATAACTGGAAATTGTGAAGGGCATTTAAGTCATTTCACGCCCCCTATTTCAGCTTGCCACATAAGCTCAAATCAAGAAGCACCTCCAGAGCTGCTTACAAATTTAAGTTGAAAGTGGCTTAATCAAAGCTATAATCTATCCCTTTAAGTTTTACCAAACACACAAAAATAACTTAATTTAAGTTGAAAGTTGATTCAAGCTGCTTTTAAGTGCTACTAAACAGGCCCATTATCTTACTTAGCTACTAGATGGGTTTGGATGTAGATTTGATTATCTCTTTTAAGGATTGTTTGGTATTGGTGTTGTGTGTATTTGCGCTGCTATTGGTGGTTTTGGGTTGGTGTATTTTGGTTGGTCCCTCACTAACTTTTAGTATTGTGCTAACATATGATTGGAGTTTTCTGTTCGATACCAACCTAGTTGGGATAATTTAGTTTTACTATGATACTTTTTGTACTTACCGTTTTTAATTGATGTGTCATCTTATCATTTCATGTTTTGTACTTTGATTGTCAATTACTAAAATTCTTTTATTTGATGATCATTTTTTTTTTATAATTTTTTTTACACTAATCAAGAGTTTTAGCTTCAAAAATACAATTAGAAACAAATGACATTTGAAAATTTCAAAAAATTTCAATTTTTTTGTACTAAGTTTGAAATTATCGCATTGCCCAATTAATTAACTAGTATAAAAGAGCAGCTTTAGTTATAAAAAATATTAGAAACTCAAAATTTAAATTTCCCAGTTTACTTATACTCATATGGCAAAGAGGTTAAGATTTACATGATTGAATTTGTAAAAAATCAAACACATAACCTATTATGTCGTTGTGGATAAAATTGTGATATTTAAATTGAGAATTTAAATTTATTCCGTGTAGTTACTCCTTAACAACATAAATAAATATATTAAGATTTTAAGATATATATATATATGCATATAAATATAAGGGACGATTTAACTTGCTACAACTTTTCTCATTTTTTATTGGCTCATTAAAAAGAAATAATAGTTTATTAGTAAAAATAAATAAAACATTTCAAAAGGAGGAAGAAAGAATGAAAAATCACCTCAAAGAACAAAAATATTGATTATAACGGGTGACACTAGCCTAAATAATATTATTGACGAACAGAAGTATAGGTGGTTTAATCATTAGGCTACTTAACCCATTATCTAAGGCCTCAAAAACAAAGGTGGCTTAATGTAGACGTCCCCGAACGTCCCGAGAGAGAAATCCCGTTTTGTTCATTTGGGCTCACTACAGTTCGTGACTCAATGTCATGGTCCTGTATCTAATCTCGCAGGGTGCAATGCAAGACCGATGAATCATCAAAGAGTCCAAATCCGACACATCGTTTTTGAAAAACAAATTTTTAGAAAGAAGTGCCAAACATGGACTGCTTTGCCAGATACAGAGTCGCCACTTAAATATTTTGTTTTGGGGAATTTAGGAAACCCTGACTCGTTTGCCTAAGGCCACGTGTCCGTCATCATCAAAGTTGCCTCGGCTCGGGAACTTGGGTACGATTGGGGAAGGTCACTTCGTGAGCACCCCCGCTCGCCTGATCAAAGATTGGCCTCTACTAACCATGATATCGAGTTTTGAAAATATTGTGTGCTCTTATTCCGGTTATTAGCCTAGAATTACTATGTGATGCGCAAAGCATACAAGTATAGATTGGATCGCCTAAATTGGAACAAAACATTTCATGTTTGTTTATTTTGAAAATGGTTTGATGGTACTACCCGCAAGTAAGCTAAGACGTGGATTTGCCACCCTCAGGTGGGCTTAGAAAACAAGATGATTTGCCACTCTCAAGTGGGCTTAAAACTCACAGTCAATGCATTATTCCAATTCAGATAATCCAACCTTCACCCACAGGCATTCAGGCAGGTATATCACATAAGCAGTTAGCCTCATGGTAAACATGCTATCATGGCAGTCACTCACATGCATGCAAGGATGCTAAAGCACAAACACTTACCGAGTACTCCGAGCCAAAACAGAAACTAGTTAGTAATCAATGCATGATCTTAGTTCATGTTAAGATGGCTAATGCAACACATGCAAAATGCAACTAGAAATAGGCTCGGCTATCCTAAGAATGGCATATGAGATGCTACAGCTAACACGTATTCAACTCGGAATTGAAATACAATGTAGTTAGTATGATGCGCTGAGCTCGGTGCATGCAAGACAGATGAATGGATGCAAACATGCGAGCATAAGTATGCTAATTGAAACGTGCCCTAAAACTAACCATCATAAGCTGGTAAATAAAAGGGAGAAAGACGTGGGGTTGGAAGACATATATCACACACACGCACACTTATTACAATTGTGCCCTTGCTCGGAGGGTCCGAATAATAGTGTACAGTCTGAATAAATAATACAGTCCGAATAAATAATTAAATATTACAAAACTCTAATTAATTAACAAATTAACTAGGAAAGCGGATAAATTAGCATGCAAGCTAAATGGACCGCCTCAACTCTGTTCCGAATGATGAAAGATGCATGCATGCTCGGGTCGCCTCGTCGGGAAATTCCTCGCGATGCCCCGATTTGCCTCTGTTTGCAATTAATCCCGGAATGTTGCGCAAAGCTTTGGAAGGTTGTTGATTTCTGATCTGCTGCAACAGAGAGCAAGAAAGGGGCATGGCAAAGTATTTTCACATATGTGTGCACACCTCAATCCTCGTGTCACCAATCACGCATCCCGATGCATGATGGCCGAGGAGTCGAATTGCACGACTCGATGTGAAATGAATGCACATGAAAACACAACAAGGCCTAGACTCCATCATGGGTAATCTGGAGCGTCGGCGACCGGGAATTGAGACATGTTTCGTCACTTGGAGTACGAAACGTCCCTCGTTTCCCGTGTTTGGACTAAACCCTACTCCAAACACAATGCAATATGCATGATACGCATGAATGCAATTCTAACATGCAATCCTAGATGCAATGCTACTGAATGACGCAAACATGCAAGGGATGAAAATGCAAACATGCACCTAGCATATATAATGCTAACACTACAACACTACATGGCATGCATAATGCTCATGAACTATGGCATACACAATGCGACTAACAACCTAGCATACACAATGCGAGGAATGACATGGCATACACAATGCACGTGACATAACATGACATGCACAAGGCACCTAACAACCTAGCATACGCAATGCAAAGGCCAAACATGCAACAACATGAACTAAATGGCATACTCGATGCGAGATGGACTTACACCAATATGAGTGGACCTCAGCCACACCCACATCAGTGGCCATGGGTGGAAATAAGACAACCGAAACACATGCAAACATGCATGGATGCAAAGGACCGATCCTAAGGCATAACATGCAACTCTAATTAAGCATGGAAAAGGATGAAACATGGCATAGAATGGGACATGATACAACTCTGAAATGGCATAAAAGATGGTCCCGAAACATGCAAGTATGTCACACAATGCATGCTAGGTGGCTCGGGTACCGAAACTAGTGAAGTGCGTTACACTAGAAGTACCCAAAGCGATGCACAAATGGAAAAACCAACCCCAAACAGACCCTAGGCAGGTCTGAAATAGTGGGAAAATGGCCTAAAATGGTGGCTCAACATGCAAGGAAATGGAGCTCATTCAATGGTCGGTAATGAGGCATACAAGCCCGACTCTCAAACACATTTAAAGAGTACAAAACATGGCAATATGGAATTCAAACAAACTCTGAAATATGATGTATAATGAGCCCAAAACATGAACACACCTCAGTATATGCATGGAATGAACCTCAAAACTCAAAGTTAAGCATGGGTATTCAACTACAAGCATGCAAAACCAACATCATTCAACCATGAGACCCAAAAACAGAGCTAGGGCAGTCCAAAATAAGCACAATATCAGTTTAAGGCATGGCCAAAAAGTGTTAAAATCAAGGGTCAACAAAGCATGCAAAGAAAGCTAGTGAACCATAAGTTACACTACAACTATATGGAGCATATGAAGGCTCATCAAACCAGCCAAAAAAAGAAGTATACCATGCCAAAATATGTCCAAATAACCACTGAAACTCAGTCAATGCATGCAAGAATGATGGGCTCCTTTGAAAGGCCAATAAGGGGGTTGTTCTACACATGCACGATGGACACACACAATGGGAAAACCACCTCTGGACAGAGGTTCTGAGGGTCCTAAAACCCACTAAAAATACCCTGAAATGGGTCTAGGAAACATGAAAATAAAGGCCCCTTTGAAAGGCCCTGAATGGGATTGTTTTACACATGCATGAGGGACACAAAATATGGCCAAAAGGGCTCTGGACAGAGTCAAGGCAGACCTCAAAACTCACCAAATAGGGCCTGAAATGTGGCTTCACAACATGCAAGTAGGAGCCCCTTTGGAAGGCCAACAAAGCTAGTAAAGAGAACAAGGGGTGAGAGGGTCACCCCTCTCTGATTTTAGGGCTCAAAGACACATCTAAGCCATTGAAAATCCACTGGATTTCAGTGGCTAAAAGCCCAAACCAAGGCCAATGCAAATGCTCAAATGCATGGCTCAAAGCATGAGGAAATGAAGCATGAAAGGGGGCAGATGACCCCAAACAGAAAAGAGTCCTTAAACAAACATGTTTAAAAGATCAAAACAAGACTTTTTCCAGTTTATGTTGAAACCCAAAAATGCTTTCAAATAGGGCTAAGTTATGAAGCAAAATAATGCAAAAATGGGAGAAATGATGACTTACCCTTGTAGCACAGCAATGCAGCAAGTTCTGGACCAAGAAGGTGAGCCTTCAACCTCTAAAAAACAGCTCCAAGGGGATTGAATGGATGGTGGAGGTGGTAGGCTATGAGGTGTAGTGTAAATGGCCAAGAATATTAGGGTTTGGAGCTTGAAGAAGAGAGCTATGGAAGGTGGGGTGTATCTATCTCAGCCAAATGTTTCTAACCCTTGCAAATGGAGAGGGAAGGTTTGTTTTATAGAGGAAGAGAGCCAAGGCTTCTTGGAGAAGCTTCAAGAAAGGGTCAAAGCTTCTCAAAGAAGCTTAACCAAAAGGGTCAAGCTTCTTGAGGAAGCTAGACCAAAGGGGTCAAGCTTCCTCAAGAAGCTTGACAAAAGCTCTTTGAAGCTAAGCAAAAGGATCAAATCTTCCTTAAGAAGACAAACAAAGGGGCAAAATCTCGGAGGAAGGGTCAAGTGCTTCACAGCTGGCACAGCTGTGTTGCACTTAGGAGGGCCAAAAATGAGATGGTTGGCCGACCAGTTCAAGTGGTCGGCTGACCACTTGCCCTGGTCGGCCAACCAGGGTTCAAAAGGGTCAAGGTGCAAAGCTGGTCGGCCATACCAGAAAGGTGGCCTTCCAGATGAGCAGAATACAGCTGTATGGTGGGAGACCAGAAAAAGTGACCCAGGAGAGGGGAAAACCAGCTTTCTAGCAAGGTTCAAAAGGGTCAGAAAGAAAAGCTGGTCGGCCTACCCATATTGGTGGCGTCCCAGATGAGTACAACACAATGATGGTATGGGAGACCCGAAATTATGGCCCAAAAGTGAGGAAAACCAGCTTTCTGTAAAGAAAACCGGCTGGAGGAGAGAGAAAATGGTCTCCAAAAGAATTGCCGGTCTCCCACTATAGTACCACCTTCCTAACAATGAAAATAGGGTCCATACCAAAAATGAACCCTAACCGATGCAAAACGAGGGTTCGGGGGCCAAAACGCGCGGCCGGGGCCCCCGAAAACAGGCTGTTAAGCACCGGAGGTGGCGTATGATCACGAAGGTGGTCTCTCGGGCTACAGTGTCCCTCTAAAGAGAGGAAACAAGGTGTGTGCCAAAAACTGGAGCAAACGGAGGTAGTTAAGCGGTCTCGAACCGAGGCACACGGCCGACGGCTCCGAAAATCGAAAACTGGTCTCCAAACGGGAAAAATGGCCTACGACCACAAAACGTAGCCTACGGCCACTCAGAGATGGTGGTCTACGAGACCTCTCCCTCCCTTCGGGAAGAGAAAACAGAGAAAACAGGACCTGGTTCAAAAACCGAGGGCCCCGAAGTCCGGAGGCAGGGCTCGCAGCTGAGACTCTGAAACCTCAAAACGAGCACAATATGCATCATCACCGAGCACTCAGTCGGTGATGTCTTAGTCTTAAGGTTGGTCAAAAATGGGGTGTCTACACTTAATAAAGGATAATTGCAAGATAATTGGGGATTGCCATGTGACGGAGTAAAAAATGTGTCACTTGAAAGGACAAGTATTAAAGAGGTGTCATTCCTTCAAACGGTTCAAAGAATGTGAGAAGTCTAACTAGTTACTTAGATATGATGTATCGCAAAATATTCCTACAATGATTCAAAATTAAAAAAAAATCATAATTGCTTAGATAAGTTTGGCCAGGAATGTCCAATCAAATCAATGGGCATAAGTAACTCTTGAACTTCCCCCTTGGCAGGCAAGTAGGAGTTGAGGGAAGTTGTGAAAGGTAATTTTGCGAAGCTATGTTGCTTGGTCGTCGTGGGCGAGCAGTGACTCAGTAGGACAAATGGCTAATTTGAACAGTGCGTCTGATCAAGTACTTGATCAAAAATGAAGATTAGACAACTAAGCGTAAGAAATGGATGGACCAAAGTCAAAGGTGAGTCCACAAAGTGTAGGATTATGCTCATGGCTTCCAAGAAATAGCTAGATAGGGGACATGATCCCGTTTTAGGTCGAGCAAGATGTCCATGTAGGTGCAAAATTCTATTAATAGCTGATTAGGTACCATAAGAGGAACACTAAGCCAAAGTGCAAAAAAACACAATCTTTGGGTTTGGTCAAATATGGATCTTGTGGATTCAGGAATGTGTCTCTATTGCAAGAATTTCAATACTTGTCAATGGCTCACCAACTAAAGAGTTCAGCCCTCAAAAAGATCTTAGACAAGGCGACCCCAATAGATACCCCTTTTAATAAACTCAGCTCCATAGCTCTCTAAAAGGAGTATAGTTTTTAGTGTCTCAACAACCAAATTGAATAAGAATACAATTTGCAGATGATTCTCTACTGTTTTGTGAAGCTGAGCTATCACAAGTGTAAGAACCCGAATATAAAAATAAAGTAAATAATTAAATAATAATAATTTTACAATCTCAAATATTTTGATGATCAATCCTAAAGTGCAAATTAAATATTTGGAGGGTATTTTAATTAATTTTTAAACCTAAAATAAATTTATGGTGGAAGTCTTTAATGTAGAGGCAAGATTTATTATTTTTAAAAAAAAAATAGGGGGCAAGTTAGTAAGTATATTTTGATCTAATAATAGTTGTATTTTATTTAAATTAATGATGAGAGGAAATATAATAAAATAAAACACAGGATAATAATTTAGAATCTTTTAAGTTTAGATATATATAAGGCAACCCTAGTTTTCCTAACAAAAACCTTAACTCTTATTATAATATTTTTCCACAACACTTTCAACACATAGCAGCCGTGAGAGAAATAAAAGAGAGAGGGAAAGAGACGACAAGGGGGTTGGGTGAAGGGTGCCTAAGATTGTTTCACTTTTGTGGTGTCCATTAGCAAGGTAATTTTCCTCACTATCTTTCCTTTTTGTTCATATTTTCTTTATTTATTTCCTTATCGCCATTGTGAGTGTTGCGTGGTTGGTGGGTTTTGGAATTATTTATATAGATGTACCTACATACATACTTATACTAATGTAAACAATAAGGTTAATTGGTTAGTCATATATATTACATGCGTATATTGGTTTGTGTGAGAGTAGTGCATCTGTGGCAAAGGAATTGTTGGGTATGGTAGGTGTGAAGTAATAAGGCTGTTGTGGTGTGTTTTGATGATTAGATATGTAGGGATATTATTTAGATATCTATGTATGTAACTAAAAATATAAAGGTATGCAGGTGGGGTTTTCTTATTTCTTTATATTTAATTGGTGGATTAGATATGCTGTGAAGGAGTTAAATTCATGTATAAAGAATGGTGTAATTCTTTGTTCAAAAATTCTACACAAAATCATAAACTTTAAAAATCAAGAAATCATGTCAAACGGATGAATTTTGAACTGAAATTTTTACATTAGATTAATTACATATTGAGTTGTATGCCATAATTTTCTTATAATTTTTGGGAGTCAAAATCTATATTAACTGGTGCATTCAAATTTGTCCAGAAAACTGGTGTAAAACAGTAAATTCGGAAGTGTCGTTCTCTTTGGGTATAAATTTGAAAATTGTCAAATCAATGTCATTAGAACTGGTTACGAGTCTAATTTCTTACATTTTTTTGCCTTGCGTTGATTGCTTGTGTATGCTAAAAGAACCATTAATTTCTTTGAAGTGTTGTAGAAAACAACCTGTTTGGGTGTAATTAATTGTAAATAATTATTTTGATAAGCAAATCAAGTGAAACCAATTCGGTTTCAAACTTAGGATATATCAGTTGATATCTGGAGGGTTTTGAAATTTTTCGAATAGCACGAAGTGGGATTTTAATTTTCAAAGTTAGCGAATAAATTGGGAAAACTTGTTTAAAACTCTGTTTTATCTTAAAGTTACTTTTAGTTAAGTTTCGATCGGAACCCATGTCTTGGGTGATTTTAGACCTTGAAGAGTATGAGCTTAGATAATATTTAAGAGTAACAGTGAGTGGTGTTGAGTTGTGTTAATGCGCTTTAGTGTGGGGTATTTAGTTTATTATTTTCTTTAGTTTTTTTATAAAATTAGTAGTGACGTGTGGTCTTCATACTTGGTTCAAGGCACTAGTTGGACTTTCATACTCTATTCGAGGATTATATTATTTCGTTTTCAGGTGAGTAGTTTCATACTACATATTTTTATAAATGTTCCCCTACCCTGAACTGTAGGAAAATTTAATTGTTGTTTCAGGAATAAACTGTTTTGATAAATTATTATATTATCGATAGAATCAAATTATTTCTGAAACATGTGTGAACTTGGCATACTGTAAACTATTTGTTTTGGTCTCATGTTTATAATGGTGAACTACCATGTTTTGCAAAACTGATGTATATTGATTATTGGGACCATCTGTATATTTTAGTCCAGGGAAATTATTCCACTGTGTATGGTGACTCTAGCCACTAAGGAACATATCCGGGTTGGGCCATGATGACTCTAGTGCTCAATGATTGTAAGGAAAAGACTTAGGTTAAGTTAGGTGACCTTCAATCGGACCGTCTTAGAGAAAAGGCCCGGGTTGCCATCTTGAGGATGACTCTTAGTTCAGTATTGGATCCAACGGGGCTTATAGCCTTGAGAACTGTATGGCATGTTACTTGTTAAAATACTCATGTCTCTTAAGAACATGATAAATGACATTTTCCACTTTAAACAGATTACAACATGAACACCAATCAGTGTGTTTGGTTTGACTTTTCTGAATTAAGTTTTTTGAAAACTGAGTTTTTTGGTTTTCGTGTTTTTTTTTTTTTTTAGTGAATATTTTTAAAATTTTAAACATTTTTTTTTTTACTTTTTTAGATGCACCTTACTTAGATGTATCTAAAAAATAAAAAATTTGTGAAAAAATATTTTAAAAAGTTAATAAATACATAAAAATACAAAAAATGTACTGAATTCTTGTATTTTTTGTATTTAGTGAATTTTTAAAAGATTTTTTTTACAATTGTTTTATTTTTTAGGTGTATTTATGTTAGGTGTGCCTAAAAAGTAAAAAAAATTGCTCAAAATATTAAAAACATTCCCTAAAAAAAAAAAAAAAAAAAACACGAAAAATAAGAAAGTAAAATTTTCTGAAAAGTGTTTTTGGAAAAATGGAACCAAGCAAGCTTTTCTGGGTACCAAGAAATAACAAGTAACATGCTACATAGTTCTCAAGGCTATAAACCCCATTAGATCCAATACATACCACATAGTTCTCAAGGCTATAAGCCCCATTGGATCCAATACCGAGCTAAGAGTCATCCTCAGGGTGGCAACCCGGGCCTTTTCTCTAAGACGATTCGATTGAAGGTTACCTAGCTTAATCTAGGTCTTTTCTTTACAATTGTTAAGCACTAGAGTCATCACGGCCCAACCCAGATCTGTTCCCTGGTGGCCAGAGTCACCACACACAGTGGAATAATTTCCTTGGACTAAAATATATAGATGGTCCCAATAATCAATATACATAAGTTTTGCAAAACATAGTAGTTCACCATTATAAACATGAGACCAAAACAAATAGTTTGTCGTATGCCAAGTTCACACATGTTTCTGAAATATTTTGATTTTATTGATAATATAATAATATATCAAAACAGTTTAGTCCTGAAACAACAATTAAATTTTCCAACATGGTCGATCATACCCGGGTTTGGGGCGTGACAACAAGTTCTTAACTTGAAAAGAATCCTCAGGTGTTTTGAAGTGACATCAGGTCTTAAAATCAACTATCATAAAAGTGTGGTTTGTGGGATTGGTATCTCTAACTCTGTTCTTGCTAAGTTTGCATCCCTGTTGAATTGTAGGACTCAAACACTTCCAATTAAGTATCTAGGATTGCCTTTGGGTGCTAATCATAGGAGAAAGAAAACAAGGCAACCTGTTGTTGATAAGTTTAAATTGAGACTTGCTGGTTGGAAAAAGAGGCTTCTTTCTTTTGCAGGTCAATTAACTTTGGTGAAAGCAGTGTTGTCAAGCTTACCTATGTATTACTTGTCTTTATACAGGCTGCCTGAAGGAATTGCTAAGGAGATAGATAAAATCCAAGTCTCATTCTTATGGGGAGGCTCAGATTTAAGGCAGAAAATCCATTTAGTGAAATGGTTAGAGGCAACTAAGAGTATAAAGCAGGGTGGGCAGGGCATCAGAAGAGTTAGGGATGTGAATGTGTCCTTGCTCCTAAAGTGGTGGTGGAGATTTGCTTCTCATCATGATTTATTATGGAAGAGGGTCATTTGCAGCAAATACAGATTTATTGGAGGGAAATGGTTCCCAAATGTCAGCCCAAGCATCAACTCTTCTAACATATGGAGTGGCATTGTGGCAGCAGTGGAGCAGAAAGAGTCCCTTTTACCTATGTCAGTAACTTACAGTTAAGGGTGGGCAATGGTTGTCGAATCAGGTTTTGGTATGATACTTGGTGTGGAGCTCTTTGTCTAGAAGATGAGTTTCCTCGGCTTTTCAGATTGTCATTAGGTAAGGAAGGATCACTTAAGGACTTTGTGGATATCTCTGGGCCTTTTGAGAACTGGTTGTTCACCTTTAGGAGGCCTCTCTTTGATTGGGAAAAGAATGAGCTTCTCAAACTCAATGGCATCTTATCTTCAGCCCCTTCATTGAACTAGGAGGCCCAAGACAGTGCAGTTTGGAAAGTAGCTAAACCAAGGCAAACTCTTGTATCAGATCTTTACAACCATACTAACATTGTTTATGGAGGTATTGATAGATCTAGTCGAATGGTGTGGATCAAATATTTCCCACCCAAAGTGCAATTCTTTGGTTGGCTTACATTGAAGCACAAGATTAAAACTTCTGTATTCTTACAACGAATTGGTGTTTTGGATAGGTCAGCATCTACCATGTGCATTTTTTGCAAAGCTCAGCAGGAAACAATTGAACATGTGCTAATCTTTTGCCTTCTGGTGTGGAGAGTCTGGACTGGGCTGTTACAGTGGTGGGGGGTTACTTGGTTAGTTCCAGACTCTGTTCAAGGTTTGTTGCAATGGTGGTCAGGTTACTACTATACGAAATTTGAACGGCGAATTTGGTGTACCATACCTCTAGTGACTCTCTGGTCGACCTGGAAACACAAAAATGAATGTTTCTTTCAAGCTTCCCCACCAAAACTATAAGAGCTTCAAGAGCTCATTATTACCAGGCTTGCTATTTGGCTAAAAGCTACTCCCAAAGAGCTTCATTTTTCGATTAATGATTTCCTATATAATATCTCTGGTGTTAGGCATTATATTCAGGGCTAGCTCTATAGTAGATTGCTTATATTTGCTTTGTTGTTGCTGCTGCCCTATTGTTGTTGGGCTGGTCTTGTGTCTTGAGGTGTACTTGTAAATGATTGGACATACTTTGTGGTGCCAACCTAGTTGGGATCGTTTGGTGATGCTTTGATGCTCTGCACTTCCTTATCCTTTCTTTGATGTTTCATATGTATGTATGGTATCAACATCAATAAAGGGCCTTTTGCTGTTCAAAAAAAAAAAAAATTCGTCGAAGCCATTGAGTTAAGCATGATAGTGTGGCCAACTATTTGCCCCAACCTACAAAGATTCACTAGTTGTGGTTGTAGATTTAGAAAGTGTGACCCATTGATTCAACTCGTTCATTTCTACCAATGTGGTAGATTTTCCCCACATAAGTTATATGGCATAAAAGTTAATGCATGAATCTGATACTAAATAATGCATGGGAGATTTGATACTAAATATTGTAGATAAGCATATAGAATAGAATTGCACAATATTATTAACATGGGGAAATTACAAAAAAAAAAAAAGAAGAAAAAAGAAAAAGGTTTTGACATCGATAACAAATCAAACTTTAACTTGTAATTGTTTTAATTTAAATATTCAATTTTTAAAATGATATCTATTCTAACAATCATTTTATATAACTAACAGAGAAGGGACAATTTGAACAATTTAATCACTTTTTTTTTTCTTTCTTTATTACTGTTGACAACTACCTCCCATCTTTGCCGTTGTCCATTACCACACATTGTCTTCCTAATTCACTATCATTGCTTCATCCATTTTTCCCATTCCCATTACTTCTACCCTTTCCCAGCTTATTGTCACCCTTCTCATTCTTTTTCTAGTCCATAGCCACTACTACATTCTAGCACCACCGACCGAAAAAAAAAAAAAAGAAAAAAAAATTGATTATATTGTTTAAATTGTTTAAATTGACCTTGTTCCATTAGTTATAACAAATAAATGGTTAGAATTGATAGCATTTTAAACATAGAATAAGAAAAGAAAATGAGAAAATTATCAAAATGAAATGCTTATTCTCCTATATAATTTATTTTTCAAGCATGGAGAAATCGTCAAATTCCAACAACTTGGTTTAAACATTCCAACTTTTGTCACAGTTTTAACAACGTTTTAACAAATGCATTGAAGCATAACTCCATCGTGTTGATTCAGTGTAAAATTAATCAAATAGTTAACAACTTTCTCATAACCTTATTGACATATTATTTGACAACTATCTTGTTATATAAATTCTTCAACAATCAAATGATTCTTCAGAAAATATTTGGGGCTTACTTTAATCTATAATTGAATTTGGAGTAGTTATTAATGTGAATGACCACCATTTGTAGGCTCTGCTCTAGATGGTATGGATTCAACATATGCTTTCAAGAATAATTAACAGCAATTAATACTTGCATATGAATATGTCTATCATATTCTTAATTCTTTGAAATTGATTATCAAATCGTACAACTCGTGCAACTTCATTATGGTCATACACATCTTCAACAATGGCAGTTCGACTACAAAAATGTCATATGGGTTCCATGGACAAATAGTAAAAATAAAATCTGTACAACAAAATTACCTCAACTCTTTTATAATTATGTTGATTACTTTTTATTTTATTTTTATTTTTATTTATTTATTTATTTTTCAATCTTTGTTTCTTAATAGCAAAAGTAAAAATTTATTGATGCAAGTAAATTTGTTGATTCCATTCTTCTATTTATCAACATGATTTTTGTCGAATACTAAAATAATAGGAAAATTGGTTATGAAACTATCTGTTAATTTTTTATTTATTTTTTTTCATAATTTTACTAAAATAAGCGTTTTTAAATAAAACTTTAGTTTCCTTTTATTTTGGTTTAAAAGCACATAGTTTATTGGTGTCATGTGGTAGTTATGGATGTTTGTCATCTTTAGTTTTAAGACTAGGGTAATACAATCGAAATGTGAAACAAATAGTCGAATGAACACTTAAAACTTTATGTTCAATTCCACATAAATTGTGTTATTGTTGTGGAGATATATTTTTACTATCGGGCCACGTGGTCGAGATGTGGTTGAGGTGTTGGCTGAGGTGATTACAGTATTGCCGAGTCATGATGCGGTAATACCGAAATGTGAGATATTTGGATAGAGGACAAGAGTCTTAGATAAGTGATGCACTTAGTTTGGATAAGGATGAGGTTATTGAGTAGTTCATCCATATCTAACTGAGAGTTCGAGATGAGTATTGTGCTTGAGCCGTATGAAGTGAGACTTATAGGGGATGAGAGCACTGTTGGCCATAAAAGTAAGGCACCCCCATAGGTTTAAGGTATGCTTTTACTTGTGCACTGAATACTTGTTTGATATTTTTGAGAGATAAGTTATTGACTTGATCGTCGGAGTACCCCGGGCGAACGAGCCACCGTGGTGTTTTCTGTTTTCTTGTGCGCATGTATTGGCTTAATCTATTCTGCTGCGTGCTCTCTAACTAAGTTCCCTAGATCTCTGCAGAGGGATCTATCTAGTTGTGAGGTCAGAAATCAACACCCACAATTTGGCGCCGTCTGTGGGAACTTAGAAAGAATAGATGGCCAACGCTAGACAAGAGGTGAGAGTCAGGGACAACATGCACATTGAGGAAGAGGAGTATGCGGATCCAAATGCTGGAGGAGGAAACGATGATGAAGAAGTGCAAGAAGTAAATCTTGAAGCAAACAATGCTGTAAAGGGCCGTAATGGCCCGAAAAGAGCCAACCGAAAAGAATATTACAACAAGAACGACTTTCAGGTATGGAAAGAAAGGTGCCTGAGAAGAGATGACGAGCTGAAGGACTTGGTGAACAAGTTGACAGACCTGCAGATTGTGGTGAACTTCATGATGCAGAGTAGGGTGATGCAACTAGTGTTGCTTTTACCGAAAATGCCAACTCTAGCAGAAAATGCCTACACCTAAAAGGAAGGACTGACTGGATTGCCAACTGTCCCACAACATTAGAAGAGGCCTGGGAATTCGCATCGGTAATCACAAAATGTTGGGCAAACAAAATCACTGCGGGAAGAGTCCCAGAGAACTCTGAAGACCAAGGAAACCCAAATAAGGGGATCTCGGCAGGTCAACGAGTAGGGCATCTGCTTTGACGACGTAATAGACATGGAGAAGTCTAAAAGGACTCATCCTAACATAGGTAGTAGCGCGCCAAAAAGGCTGAAATCGACTGATAGCCGAGTTTCTAGACGGATGAAGGAGGATTTGAGAGACTACTTCCAGAGGAAGAGGGAGGACGCCGAGATCACATCCATCACCCAGTTGAGGACACCATTCTCTGTGGAGTTGGATGTGTTCGAGGCGCCAAGGAGATTCAGCATATTGAGATTCCATATCTATGATGGTAAGTCAGACCCAAACTTCCATGTTGGTTTGTATTTGAATGCAATGGCTTTATGGAGTGGGAATGAACAATTATTATGCAAGATGTTCCAATCGACATTTGGGGAAAGAACGTCGGATTGGTTCTACAAATTGCTGAAAGGATATGTGAAGAGTTGGGCAAGCCTAGCCGAGATGTTTGTGGTCAGGTTTGTTTCAAACAGATTGCAGCCATTGAGGGTAGATTCCCTATTGGCTTTGAAGATTAGCATTGGCAAAAGCCTCAGGACTTATGCCAAGAGATACTACGAGGTTTATAACTAGATCTCGGCTTGTAACCAGAAACTTACAACTGTGTCTTTCAAGAATGGCTTAGAGGATGACTGCCCGCTTCGGCAATCCCTCGAAAATACCTTCCCAAAGAACATAGAGGACCTCATGGCAAGGATTGAGAAGTACGCAAGGGCAGAGGAACACGTGAAAGCAAAGAAGACGAGTACAATGAAGTAGGAGAAGAGAAATGACTCACCAAAGCGTAGTTAAGAAAATACCGATGTCGACAAACCGAAACTAGGATTGAAGACTATGGAAGCCGTAATTACAGTTTTCAAGATCACCATTTATAGGGTCTTGCAAAGGATCAGAAATCAACCATACTTCAGAGCACCGCAGAAGATCTCGGGGAAGTACATGGACAGGAACCCCGGGAAGAATTATGTCTACTGTGATGAGAACAGGCACATGACTTAAAGGTATCGATCTTTGAAACAACACTTGGAGGATCTGGTAAGGCAGGGACACTTGAGAGACTTGATAGATGAAGAAAAGACACGAGAGGAACATGCGAGGTTGGCCCAAGCACCGGCAGCAGCGCCACTACCCCCGCCATGCCAGGCAGATGGACCACGGGCTATCAATATGATTCAAACGAAGGTTAATGCGAACGAGATCCGAGGAGAGACATAGAGGATAAGACATCTGTAGCATGTCTACCAGGCCCAATAGAAGAAGCCTCAGATGGAGGGACATTAGGGGCAGATGATCTTGTTCACAGAAGAAGACCTAGATATGGTATAGCATCTGCATAACAATGCTATAGTAGTGACACTGAAGATCAGAGACTACCAAGCAAGGTGTATATTGATCGATCAAGGCAACTCCTATGACATCATTTATGTCAGATGTTACAAGGAGCTTGGCCTTCACAAGGACGATCTGGAGCAATCTAACAGCCTCATTGTAGGATTTAATGGGACCCTAATGTGGCCATTGAGAACCACGAACCTGAAGCTTCAGGCAGTAACCAAGATGGTAACCATAGAGTTCACCGTGATAGGCACCCGTTTCCTATACAACATCATCTTCGAAAGACCTTGGTTGCACGCTATGAGGGTTGTTCCCTTAACTCTGCACCAATTACTGCGATTCTCAACTGAGTTTGCGATTAAGGAGGTGGAAGGATACCAAGTGCACGCGAAAAATTGTTCCATGGCAGCAATGAAGTACACCTGCAATGTCAAAGAAGCACAGATGATAGATATAGAAGACGAAGACTAGGAGGTCTTAGATGATGTTGACAAAGAACCTGTCGATAAGAGCCAAGAGCCTTTGAAAAAGGTTCTAGTATGGAAAGGGGACGATGATCGATTATTTCTTCTTGGCTCGGGCTTAGCCAAGGAAGAAGAAAGAAAATTGGGGACTTTCTTGAGAGAAAACATAGAGGTGTTCACTTGGACACCGTACGAGATGCCAGAGATCAGCCCCAAAGTCACTTGCCACAAACTCAACGTGGATAGGTCGCCAAAACCTGTGATCCAGAGAGCTAGGAGACCAACCTTGGTCCATGTACAAATAGTTGAAGAGGAAGTAGAGAAATTGTTAGAGGTTTTAGCAATCCAAGAAGTAAACTACCCGACTTGCCTGTCCAACAGAGTGGTAGTAAAGAAGAAGAATGTCAAGTGGAGGGTTTGCGTGGATTTTACAAGCTTGAATAAGGCTTGCCTGAAGGACTGTTTCCCTTTGCCGAAGATAAACCAACTTGTGAATGCCACATCTGGACATGGAATAATGAGTTTTCTTGATGTATACAGGGGCTATCACTAGATAGCCATGTATGCACCAGATGAGGAGAAGACGACGTTCATTATCCCAAAAGGACTTTACTATTACAGAGTGATGCCCGTTGGATTGAAGAATGCAGGGACAACATACAAGAGGCTAGTGACAAAGATGTTCAAACATTTGATTGGAAAGACCGTGGAAGTCTACATAGACGACATGGTTATGAAGAGTAAAGAACTTGTAGATCATCTAGCCGATCTGAAGAAGATTTTTGATATCATGAAGGCATATTGGCTTTGTCTGAATGCCTCCAAGTGCGCTTTTGGAGTAGGATCTAGTAAGTTCCTGAGATATTTGATGACCAGGATAGGAATTGAAGTAAGCCCAGATTATATCAAGGCCACCCTTCATCTAAAGAGCTCAATGATAGCAAAAAAGGTCCAAGTTTTGACCGGCAAAGCAGCTACACTGAATAGATTCATCAGTCGAAGTTCAGACAAGTGCAGACCATTCTTCCAGTTGTTGAAGAAGGCCATAGATTTTTTTATGGACGGATACATGTGAAGTCACACTGGCTGACTTGAAGAGGTATCTAACAACCTCACCAGTATTGTCAAATCTAGTTCTAGAAGAGGAACTAGTTTTATATTTGGTAGTCTCGAACCATGCTGTCAGCCCCGTGGTTGTCCAAAAAGAAAAAGGAGAGCAGAAAGCTGTGTATTATGTGAGCAAAACCTTGGTAAGCACAGAGACGAGGTATCTATCTCTGGAAAAATTGACACTCGCATTGGTAGTGGCATCAAAGAAACTGAACCATTACTTCAAAGCTCACAAGATTGTGGTACTCATGGAGCACCCACTAAAGTCTTTATTGGAACATGTAAACTTGACAGGCAGAATAACACGATGGTTTGTAGTTCTAGGACAATACGACATAGAATACAGACCACAGACATCAATCAAAGGTCAGGTTTTGGCCGACTTTGTTACTGAGTTCACACCGAGCGCACGCTCGAAGCCAAGACCTATGAACCTCAGCCTAGGGTGAACAGAACTAGAGGAAACGCAGTAGAACGCCAAGCCAATAGGACAAAAGAAAGATCTAGAGAAATCGATGCCTTGTGACATCTACATCGGCGAGTCCTTCCGCCTATTTGTTGATGGCAGTTCAAACCGACAAGGAGTGGGGGCAAGAGTGGTGCTTGTCTCACCAGATGGACAAATAACATAGCAATCAATCCAACTGGGGTTCAAGGCCTCAAATAACGAAGCAGAGTATGAGGCACTAACTGCTGGATTAAAACTAGTAGCAACAGTCGAAGTTGAGGAGCTGGTAATCTACTGTGACTCCCAACTCATTGTGAATCAAGTGATCGGAGAATACGTAGCTCGAGATGAGAAGATGATGGCCTATGTTAGGGAGACTATCAAGTTGTTAGCACAGTTCCAGAATTGTCAGCTACAGTAGGTCTGCCAAGAAGACAACAGCCATGCAGATGCCTTGGCTAACCTTGCCAGTGCCATAAAGTCAGACACACCAAGAATGATTATGGTGGACTATCTATCAAGCCCAAGCGTGGAACCCCTAATAACAAAATACGAGGCAATGTGCATAGAGTTAGGCCCAAGCTAGATGGATGTTTTGGTCAAGTTTATCATGAATGACCAGCAGCTGAAAGACAAAAATGAGGCACACAAGATCAGACTCAAGTCGGCCAAATTCTACTTATCGGCAGAAGACCATCTATATAGAAGGACCTTCATTGGACCCTTACTACGATGTGGACATCCTTCCTAGGTGGAAGACTTCTTATATGAGATCCACGAAGGGGTTTGTGGAAGCCATGTAGGGGGTAGATTCTCTCACCCATAGAGCTATATTACAAGGGTATTGGTGGCCTTACATGAAAAAGGATGCCGAAACCTATGTCAATAAATAGAAAAAGTGTCAGCGGTTTGCACTCTTGATACATTAGCTAGCTAGAGACCTGAACCTAGTATCTAGTCATTGGCCACTTGGTCAGTGGGGCATGGATTTGATTGGGCAATTGCCTAAGGTAATTGGATAGAGAAAATTCTTACTAGTAGCCATGAGCTACTTCATGAAGTGGGTGGAGGCTGAACCTCTGGCCAAAATCCGAGATGTGGATGTGAGAAATTTTATTTGGAAGAACATCATTACTAGATTCGGGATCCCAAGAGCCATTGTGGCAGACAATAGCACCTAGTTTAACAATAAGTTGATCAAGAACTTCTGTTTGAAGTACAAGACCAAGAGCTACTATTCAACCCCAGCTTTCCTCAAAGCAATGGCCAAGCCGAGGCCTCCAATAAGACCATCTTGGATGGAATAAAGAAGAGATTGGAAGCTACCACGGGCAAGTGGGTGGAGGAGTTACCTAATGTTCTATGGGCATATTGCACTACGTCGAGAAGATTTACTGGAGAATCACCCTTTGCCATGGCTTATGGCACCAAGGCCGTTATACCACTTGAGATCGGCATTCGTAGAGTCAAAACTTAGGGAGTAGAGAATTGGACGAACGAGGCATTCACTCGAGATCTTGACTTGATTGAAGAAAGGAGAGTAGAGCAGTAATTCGGCTGGAGGCATACCAGTAGAGACTTGCCAAGGCATATAACAAGAAGGTGAACCCTAGGGAGTTCCAAATAGGGGACCTTGTCCTAAGGAAGGTTGTCGGCAACAAAAAATATCCCAGGGAGGGTAAGCTTGGCCCAAACTGGGAAGGACCGTACAGAATCATCTCGGTTGCTGGCAACGGCGCATACCAGCTAGAAAAAAGTGATGGCAAGGAATTGCCAAGACCATGGAATACCTGTAATCTAAAATTCTTTTATCATTAATTTTTTAACGGTTTTCTATGTAATCAAGATGATTTTTAGCCGAAGTATTAATAAAATGCTAGTCCGATTTCGTTATTTACAAAATGTTATTGAAATTCATAACTATTGGATATGATTCAAAAGTCTTAAGCCAATATTCCAAGGATGAACAAGATGTTTAACTTAGACTTGCCATGATGACAAAGTTAAGCTAAGTTAAAGAGATTTTCACTAAGAAACAAGGCAAAACCAACCACGATTTAGCTAGTTTGCATGAAAAGCCGAGGTAGATAGTACTCTCGATGCACTAAGGTTAAGCCTTAAGTGTTTTGTTTAGGTGTGCTAAACACGATGACCTCGGTCATAGATGTCTACGTCAGACTTAGGCAAGATTCAGATGAAGCATGCTTAATGTGAACCTAAGTGACACCTAGATTCCATTAGGGGGCAGAAAGTATGAAACTTAGATTCCATTAGCGGGCAGAGAGCATGAATAAGACAAGTGAATCTGACACTTGTAAAAAAAAATTCAGAAAATTGGTTATGAGTTGAAGTTGTTCGAGGTGTTTGATAACAGTTATATCCGAGATGTTTTAATCCGAGATGATTATCCAAGATATTAGAAGATTCTTGAAAAGAGGCAGCGCATAAAGACAACAAGTATATACAAAGCAGTATGAAAGACAGCAAGCATTCAATACTTAGTCAAAAACAGATATGCATTTAAAGAAAGAACTTTAGTTCATTAGAAGGCACTTCGGCCCAGTAATGGAAAGAAATGCGTTCAAAGCACAGACAAAAGAAAGAAAAATAACTAAAAAAAGAAAAGAAATCCTAATTACTGGATGTTAGAGCAGTGTTCTCGGTTTGTTCCACCTCGGCTGTTGGTGGTGCATCGGCCTTGGTGGACAGTATAGAAACCACCGCAGTCTCTATGTCGACTGTTATCTCCTCGTCTATCTCCTTTAGAGTCTCATTTAGGCTCTTGCTTGTGGCAGCGATCTTGGCCTCAGAAGTGTCGGCCTTCTTTGAAGAGGTGCTCTTGGAGACTTGTCCTCATCTTCTTCAGTTAGGTTCAGGACCTGATCATTTAGTGTTAGAGCCTTAGTCGCAGTAGCATCGACATTGTTGCCTTTTTCTTTCTCTTCCTCTTCCTCTTCCTCTTTCCCTTTATCTTCCTCTTTGTCAGATTGGACATGAGAGGGGGAGAATGGCACATTAAGTTGATTGAGATCCCGAAGGGGTGAGTCCTTGGGGACAGAAAGTTTCTTCAAGGCTACAACCCAGCCGAGATAGTAGCCTCGATTGCAGGCCTAACTGACTTGTTTTTTGTATTGCTTTCTGACTTCTTCTTCGCCTTCGGCATATGCCTTCTCGTTAGTAGCCTTGTTCTTGGCATCCTTGGAAGCCAAGGCCTCGGCTAGTTTTTTCCTAGCTTTGGCAGCCTTCTCTCCAAAAGCCTTGGCTGCGGCCTCGGCAAGTTGTTTGCCTTTCGTCGCCAAGTTGAGTTTGTCCAGCAGTCTTATCCTTACCGCCTCAGCCGGGTTAAGTTGGTAAAGAAGGCTGGCAGCCTCATGTGTTTTCTTTATGAGGCCCCTCTTCATTAACTCGACTTTGTTGGCAAAGGCATGAGCGTGCCGGATAGTCTATAGAAGAGAGAAGATGCATTAGTATAAGAGTAAAAATAATCCAAAGTGTAAAATGTTGGACTGAAAGAAAAACCAAAAACTTACCACTATGGTGTTTTGTATTATGAATGCGAAGTGCTTATATTCGTTATAGTCGCTGATGGCTTACATGTTGATGGAGAAGAGCACGATGGCCGATAAGGCTGCAATTATCTCAGGCTGGCGGGAGGCACTCTTTCTCAGTCTGTTCAGGTGATCATTAATCGAGATGTCGGGTATGAAAGTGTCTGAGGTGTCTTTGGCCGTTGAGGAGATGGGGAGTCAATAGTTGTGATACCCCTGTTCCATAATATATTAATTGGTCCTTAACATGAATGTGATTATGTGTTTTGTTATGATTTTGTGTGCCATTATGTGAAAATATGTGATTTTGAATTTCTATCTATTCATCGTAGGAATATCTGTTTGATTATTTGCTTTGGAAATTAAATTGAGGGCCTTATCGGCCATAGAACCCGAAATTGATTACGCCATTGTGGTTGGCATAATTTTTAGAGCCTACGGTGAAATTTAATTGAAAAATTGATTCGGGTCAGATTAAATCGATTAAATTGGTGGATTAGTACCCAATTGCCTTATTATTATTATATTGACTTAGTGGGACTTGATGTATTTGAGCACTACACCTCATTTCTCTCCTTTAGCTCATTTTGACTGATTCTTGGACTCAATTTGAGAGAGAGAGCCGACTATAGAGAGGGAGAAAGAGGGATTGTGCAATTGTGGTCTTGAAACTTGGAGGTTGGAAGTCTAATTCAAGATTTAATCATAGATTGTGAGAATCAAGCTCCTAGGTGAGTAATTCTTGGATTATAGTTTGTGATTTTTGTGTGCTCAAACTAATTTGGTGATCGAGAGTAAGATTGAAATGAAATTGGGTTGTATTTGTTGAATTGAAGCTTAATATGTGCATGCATGTAGGAAATCACCTTGATATTACATGTTTGAGCACAAATGTGTATAATCCATGTGAAATGTTAAAGGAAACTCATGTCTTGATCACCCTTTGTGTTATCTAAGTAGAGAATGTGGCTAATTCATCACATGCATGTACAATTTGAGAAGATATGAGCTTGAATGCATGAGTTTGTTGTGTTGATGTTGAGTTTGACATATTTTGGGACATGCATGTGGATAAATCAAGAAATTGAGCTCCATAATGTTATAATCTTGCATTGGTGCCATGTTAGTATGTGTATATTTGAGATGTGAGCCATAACATGCATGTTTTGTTGGTTGAAATTCGAATTGGAGCTCAAGAACTCAATTTGGAAAACCCAGATTTTTTATGTCCGCTCGAGCGGGAAAATCGTGCTCCCAGCACTTTTGCAGAGTTGGATATTCGCTCGAGCGGGATATCTCACGCTCGAGCGGGGAGCTTTTGTGGACAGGCCTTCCGCTCGAGCGCTCTATTCCACGCTCGAGCTCATTTTTCATGCAACCAGTACTTTTGCAGGCTTAAGGGTCCGCTCGAGCGGGGACCCTATTTTCTGAAATTCTGTTTTTGCATTCTGTGTTCTGTTTTCCGTTCTCTTTCACTTGTAAGCACTCTTAGGCATATGTTAAGCATCGTAAATGAGTTAATGAGATGGGAATAAAGCCTAATGAGGAACATGTGAATTAAAGAACGGATTAAACTGTTGGTGACCCTTTTGTGTTCATGAAATGTGTAGGGTCAAGCTCCGGAGCAAATCCACAAGCCGATCACTGTGAGTAATATCGATATTCGAATGCTTGTGAATGTCCAATTGTTTACTCCCTTATAAGCTTTATGAGTTGGTAATTGGGATTGTGGACAAAAGTTTGACATGAATAAATGAATGGACCGAAGGTCGTTTTGATAAACATAAATGGACCAAATGTCGTTTTGATAGAATTGAATGGACCGAAGGTCGTTTTGACAGAAATGAACGGACCGAAGGTCGTTTTGACATATATGAACGGACCGAAGGTCGTTTTGACATATATGAATGGACCAAAGGTCGTTTTAACTTATATGAATGGACCGAAGGTCGTTTTGACATGAATGAATGGGCCGAAGGCCGTTTTGACATGAATGAGTGGGCCAAAGGCCGTTTCGACGTGAATGAGTGGGCCGAAGGCCGTTCGACAAGAATAGACAGGCCGAAGGCCGTTTTGACATAAATGATCGGGCCGAAGGTCGTTCTGACATAAATGAGTAGGCCGAAGGCCGTTTTGACATGAATGGAAATCTGAATGGGCCAAAGGCCAGAATGTTGAAACTACAAGTCACTTGATTTGAAATTCGTATAGTTATATATCTGTTAAATAGAAATATGAATTGGGCCTAAGGCCATTTGGAACCTGTTGTTCTACATTGTTATGTAACTTCTGTATTTGATATTATTCACTGGGCTATCGCTCACGCTCATTCGTGTGTTTGTAGGTGAGCCAAGAGAAGTCCAAACCCAGCCCCAGTGAAGTCTGCCATGAACAACACGAGTTTTGGAGAGTCAGCCTTGTGTCTCACGCACGAGACCCATCCTTGCCATTTTGTTATGCATTTACGTTTTGTCTTGTTGGTAAGGACTTTGTGTACATTTGTATATAGTCTGTTATGGGTTGGCTCAGTTTAGATGATCCTGTCTGTAAAGAAGTTTATGCTACTGTACTTTTGATGTGGGTTATTAACGTACATGATTATGGTTTGTTTGATGTGCATATCAGCACGGCTCTATGGACAAAGTTTTAAATTTTTGCTTCCGTTTGGCCCCTTTACTCTGACGAGTTATGTCTGTTTTGGTCTAAGGCCGTAGATAATGACAGGATTACTGGCTAGTTATGTCCTTAACCCATAGGGGTGGGTTCGGGTCATGACAATAGTGGCTTGCCTCTTCTCGGCCGTTACCAACTTGGAAATGGGGATTGCGTCCTCAGGATCTTTCTCCTTTGAGGAGGGGGTGATGGTGGCCTTGGCCTTTTTCACCCTTTTTGGCTTCTTCACTATTTGCGGAGAGAGAGAAGGCTGGATGGTGTTGACATTTGGCAAACCGGCAAGAAGGTTGTTGGCGACAGCTAGTTTGCGACCCATCTCTTCGGAGGTGGCAGCGATGGTCACTCTGATGCCAAGTTTGAATGACGAAAGAGGAAGAGGTGAATTAGCAGTATCGTATACCGGTATGCTGTTTCCTCAGCGTTTCCTGCTTCTGGTCGTGCCTGCAAGAAGGTTTGGGGGGCGTCGGTGGCCATGGTGTTAAAAAGGTAGAATATGCTATGAAGGAGCTGTCGTTGATGGTTGGTCAGTTGGATATGAGGAAGATTCTTGATCTGCCCTTAAGGAGATAGTTGGTGTTGATGTAAATAGTGGAGTCCTGCTCTTGTATGGGACGTCGGGGAATGGGAACTTATATGTCACGGTATAATCCAAGAGAAAGGGGTATTGCATAGGTTGATGGGCAAGTCCAGAAACCTTTGCAAGTTGGCTCTAGGAATATAGTACTTTCTGAAGTTTTTGTCAGGCTGAAGAAGACCTAAATAGAAAACAAGTTACATGGTCAGTAACATGCTGAAGTAAGGTGCTTAAACGGATAATGGACGACGAGCGTGTGTTCTAAGGGTGACTTACTTTTGTGGTCTCCTAGGATGCTTCTGGGGAGTGGAAAGAGGTGGAGGTCATCGTCTGGAGCAAACTCCAAGTTGCCCGAGATAATAAGATAATCATCTCCTGACCCTTGTTGGAATCAGGGAGGTCGGCGATCATCTAGAAGGTCGTGGATCTCGATTTTAGGTAATAGGTTATGCTATTTTTGGATTGAATGATGCACATCGTGTAGCAATACTAGACATCCTGAAGGTTTAATTGGGCTAGATGTGGGTGATTGATCTCGGCTATGCCATTGATTATGCGAAAGGTGTTGATAGCCAGTTGTATGGGATTTAGTTTGTAAAGTGAAGCATTTCCCTAAACAAGATATTAAGGGGAAATCTAATTCCACCCTCTAGAATTGATACTACGGGAAAAGGCATGTAATCATTCCTCGGCATTATGGAATCATTCTCACCAACGAGTTTGATATGGACATCGGCTGGGATATTATACTCTAGACGGAAGTTCTCTATCATGGTGGGGCTGTCTACCCTTCACCTGTGCATACCTATGACCTCGGCTAAGTGGGTTTTGTGTTTTTTTCAATTGAAAAGTGTTCAGTGTGGATCTACGAACCTCGGCCTGACCCTAGGGAGTAGTGGTGTGAAGATTCTGGAAATCTAGGGGGGTTTTGAGGCACAATTTGTTTCAATTTCTTTAGTGAATAGTGTTCTAGCAAATCCCAATCCTAAATCTAAAGGTCATGAACAAGAATTGGATAAAACAATCTCGAAACAATGAATGACATAAAGGTAGATTTAGAAAATAATCAAGAATGTGAGGATGTCTTCAAATACAACAAATGTGTGAGTTTGAACTGCCCAAGAATGCTATTTTGGCAGATTTCAGGAATGGAGATAGATCGAACAAAAAGTGATAAGAAATTCGAGCATAAGTGCAATGTGTGCTGTGTTACTGATTAAAGCAAGAATTTCACGTGGCAAGTATTAAAGAACATGCAGAACACTAGAGATGAACATTATAGGTGAAGAGTTTTAGAACTTACAAATCTGGAATGTCGAAACAGACACCGGAATCTTGCTTGTTGGAGTAAGACACTTCAGACGATCGAAATAAAATGAGTGATTGCTTGCCGAAGATGGTGGATCAGTGGAGTTACAGAAAACAGAAAGGCAACAATGGCAGTTTGAGAAGATTTTAGAGAGAGAAAATATAAGAGAGGGTTATAGTTGCAAAATGAAGAGACAGAGAGAGAGGGAAAGTATTTTGTGGGAATTCAAAAGGGCGGCAAAGGGAAATGATTCAATAGCCTAGAGAAACGTGCCTATGCTGACGTCAGGCAGCGTGGAACAGAGTTGATATGACATAATGAGGACGTAATTGGTACGCTCCAATTTAATGATGATATGCAGAGGTAGTACGGTTGAGACAGTTATGACAAGACAGCTCATGTGCAGTAAGAGGCTCTTGAAGTTCTTGAACTAGTGGTGCCATGATCTCGGCTTGTAGTGCGATCTCAGGTGAGATTTTAGATTTTGATAAGACAAAACATGTTTGTTCTTGGTCTTGATGAGTGGACATTTGAGTCTTTATTTCTTGATGTCGACAAGTCATGATCTCAGTCAGAGGAACATCCTTTATCATGTGGTTTACCCGACATGTTGGGAGAGTAGATGATATAGGTTCCATGACCTCAGGTTGCCGAGGTAATAGAACCTAGGGGTAGTTATAGTGATGTATTTTTAGGGTCGTGCCACATGGCTGGGATGTGATCGAGGTGTTGGCCGAGGTATCGCGTGGGCGAGCCAGATTGCCGAGGTGGTTATGATATTACCGAGATATGGTGCAGTAATACCAGAATTCAAGATATTTGGATAGAGGACAAGAATCCTAGATAAGTGATTCACTTAGTTTGGATAAGAATGAGGTTCTTGAGTAGTTTATTCATATCTAACTAAGAGTCTGAGATGAGCATTGTGGTTGAGTCCTGTGAAGTGAGACTTCTAGGAGACGAGGGCACTGCTGGCTATAAAAGTAAGACACTCACATGGGTCTAAGATATGCTTTTACTTGTGCACTAAATACATGTTTGATATATTTGAGAGATAAGTTATTGACTTGATCGTCGGAGTACCCCTGGGTGGACGAGCTACCATGGTGTTTTCTGTCTTCTTGTGCACAAGTGTTGGCTTAATCTATTTTGTCGCATGTTCTCCAGCTATTTGGTTGTGAGGTCAGAAATCAACACCCACAATTGTTATCCATGGATATTAAAATAAACCCAAAAAACTGGGACAGAGACCAATCTTCTAATGATAACACAATTCGAAGATGAGAAGATTTTGATCAAGTCATTGACCAATCAAGGTTAAAGTCTAAAATTGATAAAAGGATTTTGTAGGATAGCTCTAAATACAATCCAAAACTTTGGTTGGACACCTCAAAACTTTCTGCACCTCATTCTAAAATTTATAATTTACTTTATTATTTGGAACACCCTAAACAATACATATTCTATCCTTAAAAACCTTTTATATATTGTTAAGACACCTTACACAATAAATAGTTCTCAATCTACCCCTAAACAACAACAAAATCATAAGAAACCTTCACGACACCCCCATTGTCATTCAAACTCTTAAAGAAGAGATTCCAAGCAGATGTAGCAGTACTATTGGACATCATCGTCACACTATCGGGTACCATCGTTGTTAGAAAATTAAAATGTATGGAAACACAGAGCTGCACATATACATTTTGTTTTGATATGAAATATTGAACAACATCAAATAATTTGGAAATGCATTGCCAAACAAGTCAAATTTGTTTGGAAACAAGTTTCTGAATAAATTTAATTTGTTCGGTATTGAATTTTTGAATAAAGTTCATAAAATTGACGCCCAAAAATGAAGAAGTTAAACAAAAAACGTACATTCTCTATTAGAAATAACTTCAAACATCTTTTTCATTACCCATTGTCGACTTCAATATAAAATAAAATGAAGAATGATGGATTCAAGAGAAATAGGGTTGAGTATAAAGATATAAAGTGAATAAAACAAATATGTAAGAGAATAGAGAAGAGAGAGGAAAAGATTGGTACTGATTATGAGATGGGGTGTCCAAAGATATTATGATTTGTACTTTTTGATCATTTTAAATTGGGACATAATAATAATAATAATAATAATAATAATAATAATAATAATAATAATAATAATAATAATAATAATAATAATAATAATAATAAATTCATTACATTAGGGTATTCAACCAAAATTTTGGGATGCATTTAGAGTCTCCCTTTGAAAAATATGTTCAATTTTGTTGAATGACCAAAATGACCTTAAAAGTGCACCAAATTAGCTCTTAGGTGACCCAAGATCTTATGAAAATGTTTATATGATATATATTCATGAAAAAAAAAATTCTAGGTGGGCAAAATAGTCCCTAAGGCCTCAAAACAAATTTGCATTTTCCTCAGGACAAATTGGGCAAAATTTCACACTAATAGTTGAAAACAGTGAAATTTCTCACTTTAGTTAGAGACAATGAAATTTCATACTCCCAAGTAAACTATGGGAAATTTCACGTTTCTTCAACAACCATAGTTTTGAGGGGTAAATTCATAAATTCCAAACTCATAAGAAAACATAACAAAGTGTTACGACTATTTTTTATTACCCAAAATCCCTTTATCTTATTTCAAATTGGCAAGGCCCAAGTAGTTCTCTCACTTCCAACATATCACATTGCCTTGGCAAATATCATAAATCACAAAACCCTAGCATGCATTGAAACATCATTAGTGTCAATACATAACCAAATTCACATCAAGTTAAATTATAACAAACCGTAAATATAATGGTTACATATAATTTTACCAAGTGGACCATAAAGCCAACAAAATAAGTGTATATCATGTAAGCTTTACAAAACATAGTAGGGTGAATACTCCAAGCTCGATATAACCTAGTTAGTGGATATAAGAACAAAGTAGAGCGTGATCACGACGACCTCTCAACAACAAGTAAACAACTAATACACGAACATGTTTAGGGATGCAATGCGATGTGTATTGCGAGTATACAATTTTCTTACTTAGTAAATTAATTTACTTGTTTACTCTTTCTTGAAACTTAATCACCTAATGAAGTAGCAAAAATCAAAGCTAAAACTCAAGAATATCAAAACTGATGGACTAAATCTGACTTCATCGAGTCTAAAACAAATGGCCACGTTGTCCACCGAAACCAATGACTAGTTGAGTCATATATCATTTTTTTTTATTAGCCAAAAAATAACTCCATTGATGAAAAAATGTACAAGCATAAGGATTACATCAACAGATGTGAGGAAGTGCAAAGAGCATCACAATAGACCTTGGCCATTCTAACTATGTTGGCACCATGAGGCCTAACCAATCATATGCTAGCGCAGCCCCAAGTTGGTGAGAGACCAACCAGCAAACAGAACAACCAGTTATATGTCATAATCCTTTCTTTGGGGGTTGCTAGACCTATATAACTAAGGTACTGCCCTACAAGCTTACATTGAAGGAAAAAGCTCATTATTCTAGATAAAGACTAGTTACACAACTCACACAAAGTGGTCCAACAACCCATAATTAAGGGCACATAGGTTTAAGTTATAAAAGCCTTTTCAATTCATGAAATTAACACTTTAATTTTAGTAAGGTTCATTCTCAAAACAAAAAATTAAAATATTATTAAGAAAGATGACTGCTACCATGATAGACTCTTTGCAACAATTTTATTTCATTCCTCTTCATTGGTTGAATAATTTAAGTATAAAGGTATAATCTTCTTAAATATGTACTTATACAAGCAAATATTCTCTTATGAAAATGTGTGTATAGCCATGTCAAACAGAATTACTATTATTAGTGAGAAAATTTATTAAAAATATGTGGTAGCTATTCAAACAGTTAAAAAACTGAACAATCAAAAGCAACTACAATGTTTTTCTTTTATGTATTTGTTGAATAATAAGCATAAAAAGTTAAAATATTTCCAATCACGGATTATACAAGTAAATATTAATATTGAAATTTTTTTCTAGCTTTATCAAAAATACAATTATGAGTTTTTTTTTTTTTTTTTGCCAATTAATACACTAATTACCCTAATAATGCAAACATTTATAGTTCGACTTTACAAAGACTTGAATGAACATTAAGAAATGAAAATATCTAATTCACATGTCATTTGGCACATTGCTATTGATAAGTAATATGATTCACAATAATTATATAAAAAAATAAATTGAACTATTTATTGCACGCTGGTAACTCATGTATTTATAAAATTGAGAATTGAAGATCACTAGTAACAATATTGCAGTAATACAACAACTACATGTGATGTTATATTAGGTTAACCAATAACCTCATCCTTCTCACAAGCCCTATATTTTACCTTTATTGTTTTCTTTGTATCGAAACGTGTAAGATCGCAACATTCTCGTCTGTTTTCCTGTACAAGAGAAGGGAGGGAAAGGTTAATAAAAGCACTCGCAAAAGATTGGTTTTGTAAACACCACTCAATGCAATCCATTTTACCTTTCTACAACATGATTTACTTAGAGACACAATATGTAGAGTAAGAATAAAGTGAGGAAGAGACTAGTGCTTGGTCCCTAACTCACTTGGCATTGATCAAAGCCATTAGACGACTTCTTCAGTTAGAATTATGGAGTAAGGTGAATCATTGCATTAAGAATGATTCTCTAGCTATTACAAGAGCAACATATTTATAGGTTTTCATAGAGTACTAATGAAACCTACAATGTTGAATAAAATCTTATAAATAAAAAAAATCAATATTTAGAGGAATATACATTAATTGGGCTAACGAAACACAAATGAGAATTACAAAATTATGGCTATCTTTATTTTTGCAATTCGGGGTGGTTTGGGAATGAAAGAACTTAAACAACGTCCATATAAACTAGATTTTTGTGGAAATGGTTATGAAATTTTTTTTTTGTAATGCCATTTATGTCGAGGATAAACACATTTCGAAGGTTAGGTATTTGTTGAATTCTTATCTGATAGAGTTCTTGGATCATAACTAACTTGACATTGATTAAAGTTTTACAGGTGATTTATTGGGAAAAAGAAACATGAATGAGATTCTTAAAATTTGTGGTTCTCTATTTTTTGCGATTTGGCTTGGTGTTAAAGAAGAAGAAGAAGAAGAAGAAGAAGAAGAGAGGATCATATTAAACTAGGTCTTTTGGACTTTTTCATTGTGTGAAGTAACTCTTGAGCAACAACAACAACAACATTATCTTCTGCTTGCCTGCTAGGAATAAAACTCTTACGTAGGGGGCTCACTAGCTTAGGTAGAAGAGGGCAAAGACGAGCTACCAAAATTTTGGATATAATTTTCATGGTGACATTGCTAAGTGAAATTGGTCAGAAGTGGTTCATACTTGTCAGGTGATCGATCTTGGTATTTAAGGTAATCAACGTCTTATTCAACTCTAACGGGACATGTCCAGATTGAAAGATGTCCTGAATGACAAAAAGTTAAAGCAGACCCAACAATGCCCCAGTATCATTGGTAGAAAAAGGGTTATACCACAAGAGCCTTATAAGCCCTTGTTGCGAGGACTGCACTTTTTACCTCCTCAGTGGTTCTAGGTTAGTCCAAGGTGCTAACTTTAGCACTTGAAAGGCAAGGTAGAGAAGAGGTTAAGGAGGACGTGTTATCACTGGCTTCTGATTGGAAAAGGGTTTTGAAGTGCTACAACACCTTATCTTGAAGCTTAGATTGACCAGTGCACGAAAATCCATCAACATTCTTGAGAGCCATGATTTTATTTCTACACCGACGAATAACAATATAAGAATGGAAAAAATGGGTGTTTGAGTGTAACAACCCTGATTCGTAATTAGCCCATAATCCATGATTAAGAATGCTAATTTAGTTTTAAGAATGAGATTATGTGTTAAATGTGCATTTTGTATGTGTTTTGCATTCCTATCTGTTAGCCGTAGGAATATCGGTTCAGAATTCTACTTAGTTCTGTTAATTGAAGGCCTTATCGACATCTGAATACGAAATTGCTTAAGTAAATGTGTTGTTTGGGAATTTTAGAATTTTTTGGGAAGTTTAATTGGAATTTGATTGGAAATCAAATAATTAGCATAAATGGATTAGAATTAATTAAGTTTAACCAAGCTTAATTAGGCCACCTTAATCAAGACCATATAAGTCAGTTAAGCCTCATCCTACAACATTCTACATATTTCTTCATCATCTTTGACATCAAGAACATGTAGGAGGTAGGGGGAGAGAGAGAGAGAGAGAGGAAAAAATTGAAATCAAGAGAGGAAAAGAAGATTTTGGAAGAAAGTTGGAAGTATTGGCTTGCTAGCTCAAGAATTAACAACTTAGAGTCCAATTGAATAGTCTAGGTAAGAATTCAACTCTCATTTTGAGATAGGAAGCTAACTTACATGAGAATTTAGAGATCTACACTTGAATTGAACTAGGAGTGATGGAATTTGAGTCAAATAATGCATGCATGCATAATTCGCCAAGTTTTGAGTTTAAATTTCAACAAATACTCACATGCATGGTGTTCTACAAATACTCCCATGCATGGTGTTCTTTAGGCTCAAGTTTGAGAAGTCAACATGTTTTTACACTTTTCACTTCATGAATTCATGTTTTGGAAGTTTTGAATTCATATCATTACATGCATATGATTATATATATAGTTTCAACTTGGTTTTGAAGAATTGTCAAGCTTTTGGGCCTTGATTTTGTGAATTGATCTTCATTTCATGTTTTACTTCAAGTTTCCAAGTAGTTTCTAACGTTTTTGGCCCAAATGAACAAGATTGAAGCTTTGGAATTGAGTTTTAAACCTTGTAGAGCAATCTAGAAATTCCAGAATTTGGTCGCATCGTGTGAGCGACCAAACCATCGCTCGAGCGTACATTTCGAGCTCTCAAAAGTTTTGTAGAGATTGATGATTAGCTCAAGAGACTGAAACACTACTCGAGTGACCACCCTTTATTTTCAGTTTTGGCTCCAGTGACCAAGAAGTTGGCTCGAGTGTGAAATTCGAGCACCCAGTACTTTTGCAGACTTTACAGACTGCTCGAGCAAACAAAGGTGCGCTTGAGCGAACTACCTGTTTTTTGAAATTTTGCTACGTGTTTCAAAGTGCAAAATTGCATCATCATTCCATCTTAGGCATTCCTAAAGCCATGGTTTAAGCTATAATAATGAGAATGAGGGTTAGAAACACACCTAGAAAGAAATGAAATAAGACAAGTGTTTCTATAGCATGTGTTTCAATGTGTATCTATCATGTGCTTGTGTAGGTCACGCGCCAATATCCGTCTAATCTGTTTGATTCGTCTATTTTACTTCTGGAGCGATCTGTGAGTGACAACCTTGTAAAGTTATGTTCAATTATCAGTATCTTCTAATGGATATGATAAGCTCTGTTTTCTGAAATGATATTTTCTGTATAGACGAATGATTGTCCAATTTCTGAAATGTATCGTGGCGTTTTTAGCATCATGTGAATCTGTCATTTATTACTTGGTAGTAGGGATCTCTGTGGGTTTTATTCATGGAACTATCTGTGAAACCTAAATGGTTATCTGTTACGATTGTGCACAATCATCTGTTTGATATAAATAAGGCTCTTAATGACCATCTGCTCCGTATATGGGTCTTTATGACCAAATGATCTCTTAGCACTAATGAATATACCACATATGACTGTATGCAACTCTGAATAAGTATATGAATCTACTTCGGATCTACATTCTGATTTTTGAATCTGTTATGGATATCATTCATAAAACCTTTACTTTGTTGTTATTCACTAGGCTCTAGCTCATTGTTTATATCATGTATGTAGGTGATCAGGCCTGTGACCAGGCTTGAGACTTCCAATCTGGATCTGTTTCTGTCAAGCCAACCAATGTACCTCACGAGAAGGTTCCCGGAAGTCTTTGTGTTCAATGTTATGTCAAGTGAACAAATTTTATTTTCTTACGTCTTTTGGACAAGTTTTTAGTTATCTGTATTAGGGCATAGGCCCTTTTGTTTTATCTGTATTTGGATGACGTAAGAATGATGTGTGAATATATGTACATATAAAGTTTGAAATTTTCTGTTCCATATAAGTCTGCACAGTTCTATGGACATTGTATATTTGTTATTTGTTTATACTAGCCCCTTATAGTATGAATTTGTTTTAGAGGCCTTTAGTCATCATAGGATTATTGGCCGATTACGATGCTTAACCTATAGGAGCGGGTTTGGGTCGTGACATTAAGTCACCAAATAGAAGCCAATTTGAGCGAGATTTTTGAAACCACAAGATTTCTTCTTAGAGGAGCAACTTCTTGTAATCTTGAACCAATTGGCTTTCAAGAGTTTCAAGAAAAGGATTTGGGTGCAGATCCAAGGCTCTTTGAATACCAGCCAACTTACACAAGCACTTTTTTCTTATTCTACAAGATATTCTAAAAAATTTCACGATTTCAATTTTTGGCCGCTTTAACAAATCTAGCAATTATAAGAGGGATATTATTTTCTTCAAAGTTCTATGTAGTTGTTGCAAATGAACTGAAGGAGGGGTGAGTCAAACCAAGTAGCTTCTAATTAGAAAGGTTGTTAAGAGGGATGAGGGATAACCCTCTTAAGTGAAATCAAAAGGGGGTAATGATCTAAATTAGTGTGAGGGAGGTGCTGGACCCAAGGATCAGGGAAAGGAGAATGCCAAGAATCAGTACAGCGGGCTCAGTCCAGTCTTTCCCTAATATTAGCTCATCCTTTATGACCATTTCTCTAAGTATATTTAGGCTTTGAAAAATCTAAATAAATAAGTTGGCATCGATCAAGACACTTAACAAAGTGGTCTAATCTTCTTTGAATAGTTGGATTCCCACTTTACTTTTTAGAGCTAGTGGTTATGTTGTTAAGGTCTCCCGCCACTAGCCAAGGTAGTGGAAGGCCATAAGCTATCCCATCTAAGTAATCCCACAGCTTAGTTCTGGAATTTGGGTTAGGGCTTATATAGAGACTTGTAAATAAACACCGAATAGTTTCACTAAGGGCATGGGTATGGGGTGGAAGAACTTCAACATCCACGAAATCATCCTGCCAAAATATCCATATATTACCTACAAATCCAGTAGCTTCAATGGTGGCCATGGTAAAAAGCCGTATGTGTCTAAGAATTTTATTTCATTTGACACTATGGACTTTAGTTTCTAGCAAAACCAACAACACAAGATTATGAGATCTTACCAATTTGCAGATGGTTCTCAAAGTTTCACCTCCTCCAGCTTCCATGTAGTTCCATGCAAGAATCTTCATCTGGTCAATAAAAATTTGAGGGCCAAAGGCCAGATCATATATCCATCTTGGTTGACCCTCGCCAAACAACCTTGTTTGTAGGAACTGGCACAGTTGACCTGCTATCGTTAGATGGAGTGAAATTGTCATCTCGAACTCACGTGTCCTTTCCACTATAACCTCTGGGGTTGCCCTTATTCTGAGGTGAATCACATCGATTTGGTCATGGGATATAACCAAATATGGAAGAATGGTTGGGCAGCCTACAAGAAAACTCACTAGCAATTGGTTCAGGAAGAAAACCTAAGGAAACAAGATGGGGATAATTGGAGAAAGTGGGAGATAAGATGTAGGGTTTAGGTGCCAAGGGTGGTCAATTCCCTTTGGTTTTCCTAGATCCTCCTATTAAGAAAGAGTGAAGTGGAGGAGATTCTTCAAGAGAGCTGGAGAAGGGATTGAAGGGAGCTATAACAAAGTTGGGAGGTAGAAGGGGGTGGTGAAGAGAAATGCAAGTAGAAGACTTGAATTTAGGTTGGTTGGGGCATCTAGGGCTTTTTTTTGTTGTTGTATTGACATCTAGAAACGGATGTTCTAGAAGATGGGTCCTTTAAAGGGGGTCTATTGGGAGTACTAATAGCTTCAGGCCTAGCACTTGGGCCTAAGGAGAAGAAACCCATAGTAGATGGGCTGATAGTGGCCCAGCTGGTGATGGATTAATACCAGTCTCACCTTGTGATAATATTGAGAATCGGGTGCCCATATTGCCTTATGACATCACTGCTTTTCCATTATACTAATTGGATGGTACATTCGTATTATAATGCGCATTACTTGACATTGGCCTTGGGTCAGCTGATTTAACGGGGTCTGAGCCACCTTGGGTACGATATGCTCCCATGGACCAGGTTTGGGCAATCATCCAAGGACCAAATTGGTTATCCAAATCAAACCCGGTTTGCATATGTTCCATTGTACCCTCATAATGAACTTCACTGGTGTTGGGTTCAGAGGTCACTAGAATTTGCTATAGTATGGGATAATCATCTTGTTTATGCCCATATCGACCGCATTCAAAGTAGATTAAATATAAGCCTTTATATTCAACCGCAAAACATCATTATTGATGCCTACCTTTGAGATTTGGATGTCCTTAAGGTTGAGTTCCACACAAACCCTCACAAATCTACTTTTTGCTGCTTCAGTTGTTGTCTTATCGGTTTTAATGGCTTTTTCGACTAAATTACCTAGTCTTAACAATAGGTCTTCATTGAAATATTCAATAGGTATGCTAGCAAAACCTTATCCACACAAGTGTGGCCTATAATTCATTTGAAGTAGGACGGAAGTCTAGTTTCCACTTGCTTATCATGACGTAGTGGCCAAGTATAATCTAGGGACCATCTAAGAGGACATGGAGATAGTATTCTTTGCAAGCACATCTGACCAAATAATACTCTTCACCCACGTCCACAGCCTCAAAATATTGGCTTAGATGCCATAATTGCTTTATTCTTTGAGTTAAGAGATTGTATCCAACTGTTCGACCAAGGACCTTGACGATAAGGGCCTTGCGCCATGGTGCTATGAGCTTCACAAGCTCCTCTGGTGGAACACAAACCCTTGGCCAAGCAGAGGGTGAATTAGTGCTTCCCATACTAGAAATGATAGGAGGTGGGTCATTATCTTCATTGTTGCCACCATGTACCAAAGTTTTAGGTTATCTCCATTCAACATTTCCCTTAAAGAAGACCCATAGGGCCTAGAGATATGAAATGGTACATTTAGATTGTCTTTCAGCTCCATTCTTGAAACTCTATTGCTGTCATCTTTAACCTCTTTAAAGGATCCATCATCTTGTCGTCGTTTGATTTTCTTTTTACTTCGACAAAGTAGATCAGTTTCTTTCGTAGAGATGTCATTCTTCTCCATTGTTTTGCATTGCTTTGTTTTCTTTTTTATTGTTTAATTAAGGTGCCATGGCTATAAAAATTGACTTTGAAAAGGCATACGATCAAATCGAATGGGGTTTTATAGAAATGGTCTTGACTGAGGTAGGCTTCTCCAACAAATGGGGTTTCTCTAATCATGAGTTGTGCCTGTACTACCCAATTGGCTATGCTTTAGAATAGGGTATCTACCCCCTATTTCCAACTCTCTAGAGGTCTACGGTAGAGTGATCCCCTCTTCCCTTATCTCTTCTTGTTTTGTATTGAGAAGTTGAGCAAATGCATCTAACAAACTGCTGATGATAAGCAATGGAGACCTCTGAAAGTTTCTCATAAAGGCTCTATGTTTTTTCACTTATTCTTCATAGGTGACATGTTCTTATTTGGTGAAGCCATTAGCCAACAAGTTGCAATCCAAAGACATTATGCAGCATTTTTGTGCAGTCTCGGGCCAAAGAATAAATTTTCAAAATTCTACACTTTTTGTTCCAGCTTCTATTTCTCAAGGTTGGGGGAAAAATCTAAGCTTGGAGAATGGTATTGCACTTACTTTTGATTTGGGAAAATACCTTGGTGTTCCATTATTGCATGGCCGAGTTTCCAATTCTATTTACAATTATATTGTTGATCGCATTCGGGCCTAGTTAGCGGGATGGAAAGCTAGACAACTATCCTTGGTAGGTCGAACCACTCTTATCCAATCAATTACTTCATCCATCCCTGCGTTTTTTATGCAAACAACTTTGCTTTTTAGCAAAATCTTCTCATCCATTGATAAATGTCATAAGAGTTTTATCTAGGGTGGTGTCCAACAACATCAACATATAGCCCTTATGGTCTGGGACAACATTTGTAAGCCCAAGTCTAATGGAGGCTTATGCTTGAGAAATATGAGAGATAGAAATTTGGTCCTTCTATACAAGCTTGGATGTTGTATAACTCAGGAAACATCCTATTGGACAAATGCAATCCACAACAAATACTTGTTAAAGAGCAGATAGTTATGGGACCTATGCTTATCCAATTCATCTTATACATGGTGCACCATTAACAAAGGGGCTCAGGTAATCAAATCTGGTCTTGAATGGCATTTGGGTAATGAGAGAAACATCAGATTCTAGGTTGATAAGTGGTTGGAAGATTCCACCCTTCAACATTGCTTCATCCTCCTCCATTCAATTAAAGAACTAAGCAAGCTTGTGTGTGATTATTGGACTGATGACGCTAGTTGGAATTGGTCACAACTTTTTCAATGGTTTCCTCCTAATTATAAGGCCCTTTTATTCTTTGTGGTGGTTCGAGTGCATGATTCAAACGTAGAACAATTAATTTGGAAACACTCTACAAAAGGGAACTTTTCAACCAAATTTGCCTACACTTGTCTCTAGCAACAACCGCAATCTATGGAGCCTGATGATGGATGGAATTTGATATAGAAATTAGTAGGTCCCCATAGATGGAAGCATTTTATATGTTTAATTAGACATGATTGTCTCCTAATCAATGCCATGAAGCAAAGAAGACAACTAAATCCTGATGCCATCTGCTTCTTATATGCCCATGATTGTGAGACAACTCTTCATGCACTTAGGGATTGTCAAAGGGTGAAGAAAATTTGGCAAGAATTCATCCCTCCCTCTCATTGGTTATACTTCTTTTCACTTATTCTCATTTAGTGAGAGGATTTCAATTTGGGTGTTCTGCCATGGTCAACCTTAATTTAGGAGAACTGGCCCTTGTTCATGGCTACTCTTTCTTCTATATGGTGTTTGGTATAATAGTCAGTTACATGATGATGACTTCAAGGAACCATATTGTCCCATTGAGTACTTGAAGGGGAGAGTGCGTGGATATCAAGCTTATAGGGCCTGCAACCATGGGAGTAAAACCTCTTCTCTTATCACAGTTGCTTGGTCCCCTCTAGTTGTTGGATTGTTGAAGATAAACGTAGATGGTGCTGTTTCAAATCATGATGGCCAAGCCTCTTGTGGGGGGCATAATTCGTTCAGAGATAGTTGACTTGATTATTGGCTTCAAGCAAGTTATGGGCCATAAATCTATCCTAGTGGCCAAGTTATGGGGTATTTAGCATGGGTTAAAGATGGCTTGGACAATTGGACACCGTCGAGTCATTATTGAATTAGATTCTTCAAAGCAGTGCAAGCAATCAAAGTGTTGAGCCCTCTCCATCCATATTTTAATCTATGTCAGAAGATATGGGAAGTTCTGAATAGATAATGTCAATAGGATCTTCAAGTGATTTGGCGAGAAGCAAACTTTTGTGCAGATAGGCTTGCAAAAGAAGCTCCTCATATGGTCTCCTTAGGAGAAACTTTGTTAGATGTGCCACCTTTTTTTTTTTTGTTGTTTTGTTAGATGTTGACAAGCATGGTGTAGGATGTCCCTATCATGTTAATTCTTAGTTTCTGGGCTTTGACCCCATTTAATACCAAAAAAATAAAAATAAAAAATAAATTAATTAATTAAACTTGGTATTTGAAAGATGGTTATTAGTTTTTTTTTTCTTTGTAATACCATTTATATGGCGGATCAAGCACATTATTTGGGTAACTAGGTTTGTTATAGTAAAAGGGAAGAAACAAAGCATAGCCACAATTAAAAATGTCAAAAGTGATTCATGTTATAGTCACTAATCATTCTGCAAAGTTTAAGTTACTAATAAATGAGCTCAATAATGTATATTAAGCTAACACTCTCCACCACATGCCACCTTATCTTGTATGTAGATAGACAAATAGACCAAGAAACAAGGTGTATAAAGATAGATAGAACAAAATCCACAATAACAACGACAATGGAGGTAAGAATACATAATCCCAAGATCACCCTAGAACAAGAGTTTTGCTATAATGTTAAGTTACCAATTGTCTTAAAAACTTAAGCTACAATTTACGTGTCTTTTTATAGTAAAATGAACATTAGCCTGAATTGTTTTGTGCTTGATGTCATATTTGAGACTAGACCAATTAGTAGCATTTTAGTAGTGTTGAATTCTTGCTTCAGTTGGTTGGCTGGGGATGATTAGAGTCTTTTAACCTTCTATGGCTTCTTTTACTTGTACATAAATCAATAACAAAATAAAATATAATTTTCTTAAATAGGTGTAGAACTAAAAAAAGGATAATATAGTTTATATAACATGTGTCCAATTTTATGATTAATTTCTACATTCTTAAATTTTTTCCTTCTACAGTAAAGGAACTAATGCAATCAGCAAACTAACTGCAACATGGCAACCATTTCTAGTTCTACGAACTATTTTATTTGATTTGACCAATTTCTCCAAAACAATGCTATTTGAGACAATGATTTATTGTTTTATTGGCTTACTAAATTACTACTCCTATTATATATGGATTTAATGATATTAATTTTTAGGGTAAATTATTAATAAATTCTATTTTTCGGACTTATTATCCATTAAGTCCTATTAATAAATTTATCAAGTGATAAATTTATCAGTCTCTCTTATTTTTATGAATAAATTTATAGTGATAAATTTATCAGTCAGAACTTGTAGGTAAATAAGTCTAGTTAATAAGACTGATTGGTAAGTGCTCCTAATGTCATATTTAAAAGTGTCCTCAAGAAACCCTAACTCCTCTCTCTTTTTCTATTCTTTCATTGAAACCCCTAATCTAAGGGGAAGAAGAGGCACTTCTAGCCTTCCTCTCTTATCTGTTACTTCTCTAACCATTTCTTTCTTGTTCATCACCATACCATCTGTTACCATTCTTTCCATCTCTATCATTAGTATGCCAGCAAGGAACCTTTCAAATCTAGACTAAAACTTGACTCATGACCAAGATCGGATGCTATTAGACAAGTTTTTACATGCTAAGCGACCACCTCAGATCAACAGTGATTTATTTGGTAATGTAGAGGTGGGGATTATGGCACAAGTGTCAATTGTGACGATTGACAGATTGTGAATTTGTGGTTTGGTGGTGATTATTTTGTTTTGTTTTTTTTTTGTTGTTGTTGTTGTTGTTTTTTTTTTTTTTTTTTTTTTTTTTTTTTGTGTTGTACTAATACCTCTCACATAGTGGTTTTCTTTACTTGCGAAGGCTTTCTTCTCTTTGCGTGGATAACTTTTTTTTTTTCTCTCTCTATGTGAAGACTATTATCCTCCTTATGTGGAAACTCTCTTTATCATTTGTTGATTCATCTTGTAATCCGATATATCTTACGACTTATTATCGGATCTACAATGCATTAATGTTGATACTTTTCAGTATAAATAAAATAAAAACTTACAATACTCTTTAACAAAGTTTGAGACTTTTTGATATATATGAATAAATTTATTTTTACTAACTAAAAAGGTACAATTTTTTTTTGTCAATGGAGAGAGAGAGAGAGAGAAGGGTGTGCATTATATTAGACAGTAAAAATGGAGCGAGGAGGTTAGAACCCAGTGATACGGAGGAGAAAAGTGGGCAGCCAGCTTGGATATCTCAAGGAGGCAGTGTTGGTCACCATATTCGTAGATAACATCCCAGACTCAATGGATCCTAAAGGCTTATTCAATCTTTTTCGTAAGTTTGGTCTTGTTAAGGATGTGTTCATCCCAGGAAAGAGAAAGAAAGCTTCAAAATCCAGATTTGGGTTTGTAAGATATGATTGTGAGGTGGCTGCATAGGTGGCGATACAGAAGGCAGATGGTTTGTGGTGTGATAACAAGGCATTGAGGGTTAAGAGAGCAGAGTTTGGGAAACCTCAGAGAGTTGGTCAACTGGAGCCCAGGGGGCTGAGTAGAGGAGACGAAGGCCGAATGGAGAATCAGTGGTTTCATTCGAAGTAGTAGAAGGGTAATGGAGTCCAGAAATCCTATGCAGAGGCATTACTAAGTGGCGATGCTAGAGCCAATGAGAAGGTGGTGATAAAAGCTTATGAGAAAGGTAATGGTTGGAGGTATGAAAGTTTAGTAGTACGGTTGAATAGTTTCTTAGCTTTCAAGGACTTTAGAGAGGAAATGTGTAAAAGAGGAATGAGGGATGTGGTTGCAAGAGAGGGGGGTGGCAGACTAGTCCTACTAACTTTCCCCTCAGCACAACACATGTAGGAAGGAAAGAGACAATTGCAAGGGTGGGGGAAGTAGTGGTGTGATTCTATCAATGAATGGGGGAAAGGTTAGTTTGCAGAGCAAGAGAGGTGTGTCTGGTTGAACTGTTTTGGCATTCCCATTAATCTCTGGAGTATTACAACAATCCGCATTATTGGTAGTTATTGGGGGGTGGTAGTTCAATTTGAAGAGGACATCAACAACCCAATGACTTTCCAACAAGCTAAAGTTAGAGTGATTATGAGCTGTTAGGAGATGATTAGCACACCAATCTTTCTGGAGCACAAAGGTAGTCACATTCCAGTTAGAGTCTGTGAAGAGCTTCCTAGTTGTTTATTCCCAAGTCCTACAGAGAACAGAGGTAAGGATCATGGTCAATTGCACTCCAATGGCAAAGAAGAGGTGGACCAGGTGTCTGGCAATGGTGGTTGCAGCAAGATTGTAAGGCAAGCTTCTTCAGGAAGAAAGGGGTTGGTGAGTGGAGGATTTGATGTGGCTAGTAAGGTATTGGAGACTGTGATGGGTAGATCAGATGTGCAGGGTAGGGAAAATGATGGTAAGCATGCAAATGTAGTGGTTGACATAGAGGGGAGCGTGGGGACGGGCTATGCAGGTGCATGTTCCAAGGCGAAGGGGTTGGAGCAGGAAGTCAACTCTCATCAGGCAATCATGAGTAGAGTTCAAAAAGTGGACGAGGCTATGTGCAACACAAGGCTTCTAAGGGAGTTGATTGGGTCAGTGAATGCAAGGCCCAATATAAATTTGGAAGTCCTACTTGAAGGTATGCAGATGGGGCCTGAGCCTAGTGGACCTTATAAGGGGTTAGGGTCGAATCTGAGTGAGAGTGTGGCCCAGACTCAACGTAGGCCAACTCTGGCCCAAACAACTCATAGAAATATGGTTAAACGGACTGTGAAAGGGATCAAATTCAAGGAAGTAGCAGTGCAGAGAGGATGTAAGTCCTAGAAAAAGGGTATTGAGCGAAGGAGAGGCATGGTCGGCAAACTTGGTTTTCAAAGGGGAACCATCCTCAGAGCTTCAGCAGAAGCAACAGCTTTCTTCATGGCTATTTCCCAGAGTCAGGCTGTGAACAGAAATAGACAATTACTTGAGGAGGCTATGTCAATAGTGAGGGTGCATACTTTATTGAGAATGGACTGCCAAGGCAAAGAGGAAGAGGTAGTGAGCAAAATTGTTGAGTTGGAAGAGAATGATTTGAGCAGAATTGTAGGTGATGTAGGGGCAACCAGAGCCTAACTAGTTGTTAGTAGGGGATTGGGTGAAAAATGAGAGTTTATCATGAAGATTTTATCATGGAATGTTAGAGGGCTGAGAAGGCCAGAAAAAAGGAGAAAAATTAAGAGTTCGGTAAGGGAGAGATGTGTTGATGTGCTCTTACTATAAGAGACTAAAAGAAGCTCAATGGATGAATATTTTGTGAAAACTATATGGCCTTATGAAGGGATGGAATTTATGCTGGTAGATTCAGATGGGAGTGCAGGTGGTCTTTTGTGTATATGGCGGCCACACGTCTTTAAGCTTAAGGAATGTTGCAACAGCAAAAACTTCATCATTTTATTAGGTACCTCGTGTAATTCTTTTCAGTGTGCAATTGTGAATATCTATGCTCCAAATGAGGTTCTCAAGAGGAGACAATTATGGGGCTCTCTGGTGAATATCCATCTACATTTTCCAAACCCTTGGTATGTGGGAGGGGACTTTAATGAGATTAGATACATGGGTGAGAGGAAAGGATGCTCATCTAGAGAGAGGTGGATGAAGGACTATAATGAGTTTGTAGAAAAGTTGGAACTAACTGATATGCCTATGCTAGGAAGACAGTATACTTGGTGTAATGCACTGGATGGGGACAAGTGGAGTAGGATAGATAGATTTTTGCTAGATTTGAAGTGGATGGAAAAGTTTTCTTTTAAGCAATGAGGTTTACCTAGGACAATCTCAGATCACTGCCCTATTTTGCTAAAGGAGGATGATAGGGATTGGGGACCAAAGCCCTTCAAATTTATTAATGTCTGGTTATCACATCTCTCCTTCATGTCTGAAGTCAAAAAGAGGTGGGAGGAAGCACAAGTTCAAGGGTGGGCAGGGTACAGAGTCATGAGAAAATTGAACATGCTAAGGAGTCATTTAAGGGTGTGGAATAAGGAAGTGTTTGGTAACATTAACACTCTTCTAAAGTTAGCAGAGGAGGAGTTACATGATTGGGATCTGAAGGCAGAGTCTAGGCCCCTTAATGAACAAGAATTAAAGAGAAGAAGAGAAGTTCGAAGCCAGGTGTGGCAGCTCAGTAGGAGTAAGGAAAGGTCATGGCATCAAAAATCTAGACAGCTGTGGGCTCATACTGGTGATAAAAATACTAGGTACTTTCATATTATGGCTAGTGGAAGGCAGAGAAAGAATATGCTAGACTCAGTTCTAGTGGAGGGAGTGAGCATAGAGGATCTAGCTCAGGTGAAGCAAGAAGTGGTTAGCCATTTCAGTCAGCTATTCTCTGAGAACTGGAACTACATGCCAAAAATCTTAGGCCCTTTTGCTGTTATTAGCTTTGTGGCTGCATGTAATCTGGAAGCTGTGTTCTCTGAAGCTGAGATTTGGGAAGCACAGTAGGATTGTGATGGGAACAAAGCCCCAGGCCCAGATGGCTTTAACCTCACTTGCATTCAAAGGTGTTGGCCTATATTGAAAGGGGAGATAATACAATTGTTGCATGAATTTCAGTCAAATGGTAAGCTGTCCAAAGGGGTTAACAGTTCTTTCATCGTACTTATTCCTAAGAAGGATAATCCTATAGGTTTGGGGGACTACAGACCTATCAGCTTGGTAAGCTCTGTCTATAAGATTTTAGCAAAGGTGCTCTCCAAAAGACTTAAGAGAGTCCTCCCATCTGTGATCAGTGAGGTGCAATCAGCTTTTGTGAGTGGTAGGTAAATTTTAGATGGTGTGCTAATAGCAAATGAAGTTGTAGATGAATGGAAAAGATCAAGGAAGAAAGGTATCATACTTAAATTGGGTTTTGAAAAAGCTTATAATTCCATTAATTGGGAATTTTTGTTGTCGATGTTGAACAGCTTTGGATTTGGTGAGAAATGGATATGTTAGATAAGGACTTGCATTTCTATAGCTATGGTATCTGTCTTGGTTAATGGTGCACCCACAGAGGAATTTCAACCACAGAAGGGGCTAAGGCAGGGAGATCCTCTTTCACCATTTCTGTTCATTATTGCAGCTGAAGCTCTCAACCTATTATTAGCAAGGGCAAAAGAGAAGGGCTTGGTTAGAGGTGCCATAGTTGGATCTAATGAATTGTGTATCTTACATCTCTAATTTGTAGATGACACAATAGTATTTTGTGAAGGTGATATGGAGGAAGTTCTGAATATTAAAAGGGTGTTGAGGTGCTTTGAAGTGATGTCTGGTTTAAAGATAAATTATCACAAGAGTGTAGTTTGTGGAGTGGGTTTCCATGAGGATCAAACTAAGGGATTTGCTCAAAGCTTGAATTGCCTGTCCAAAAAATTGCCATTTAATTTTTTAGGATTGCCATTAGGGGCCAATCATAGGAGGATGTGCACATGGAGTCCAGTAATGGATAAGGTGAGAAAGAAGCTGTCTTCTTAGAAGAGAAAGTTACTGTCTTTTGCTCGGTGATTGACCTTGATTAAATCTGTCTTCTCTAATCTGCCTATCTATTTTCTTTCAATCTTCAGAATGCCCAAGGGGGTTGTTAAGGCTTTTGTTAAACTTCAATCCACTTTTCTATGGAGTGGATTTGATGTAAAGAAAAAAGTGCACCTGGTCAATTGGGGAGAGGTTACCAAAAGTAAAAATCAAGAAGGTTTGGGAGTGAGAGATTTTGGTGAGGTGAATGACTGTATGTTGTTAAAGTGGTGGTGGAGATATGGTGCTGATGATAAAGCCCTATGGAAATTTGTGGTATGCTCAAGATATGGTCGAATTGGAGGGGGTTGGGTGCCATCTCTGAATATCTCAGGAGGGGTGTCCTCAGTGTGGAAGGAAATTGTGCAACTCACTTCAATCAACCAGGCTTTGGTTGAGTTCTATGGTGAACATTTCAAGATAATAATGGGTAATGGGAGGAGGATTCAATTTTGGCCTGATGCTTGGTTCACTAACAGAGGTCTGAAGGAGGATTTTCGCAGATTGTATAGTTTGTCTACTAAGAAATATGAGTCCTTACAGCAAATTAGTGCCAAGAAGAGCAGTCTAGAGGTGTGGCAGCTCCAATTCAGAAGAAATCTCTTGGCTTGGGAAGAAGAGGAATTGCAGAGATTGTCTGAGTTATTGGTATCATCCTCTGCAATTAGGGTGGATCTTGAAGATTCTTGCTCTTGGCTTGCATCTAGTTCAGGGCAGTTCTCTGTATCCTCTGTGTGGAGTTAGTGGGTTGCATCTAAATGGCCTGGTTTGAAGGTGCCTGTTGGGGTGTGGGTTAGTTTGGCTCTACCAAAAATTCAGTTCTTTTGTTGGCTGGCCTGGAGAGGTATAATCAAGACCTCTTCCTTCCTCCATTGGATTAATGTTTTAGCTACTAATGCAAAGATTCAGTGTGTGTTCTGCCACACTGAGGTGGAGTCTCTGGAGCATGTGCTTTTGTTTTGCTCTCTGGTTTGGAAGTGCCGGTCACACATGGTCAACTGGTGGGATCAGTCCTGGGTTATTCCTAGCTTTATTGAGAGCCTGCTACTGTGGTGGTCAAGTGGTAATTTGTAACCCTGGGTCTTCAGAAGTTGGCAGGTTGTTCCTTTTGTTGTGCTTTGGTCTGTCTGGAAATTAAGAAATAACTGTTTGTTCAAGGGGGCTACTCCAGATTTTGTAGAATTATGCGAGATGATGAAAATGCAGATTGCATTGTGGGTCAAACGGTTCCTGAAGGTTGATTATTCAGTCCATGATCTTATGTCCAACCTCTACCAGATTAGGTTGCATGTATGATGTCTCTTTCAGCTCTGGTTTTGGCAGTAGAGAGTTTAGGTTGCAATTTCAGGTGTTTCCTCAGAGTTGTTTTGTTGTTTGATCTGATGGCCTTTGCTCTTCTTCTGCTGTTTTGCTCAGATTTTGGTGTGAGCATGCTGCAATTCGATTGCTATTCAGTTGTTCTGTTGTTTTGCTCAGATATTGGTGTTGTTTTGCTTCAACCTGAGGTGTTTTGTTGGTCAGCTTCACACTGTGTGGTTTTGCTGCTTTTTTTTCTTCTTTATTTTGCTTTGTGTGTTGGTTTCTCACCAACTAGGAGGTTAGAGCTTCTTCTAGCTCCAAGCTCCTCTTTATTGATGTATTTTGATTGTTTTTCATCAATAAAGTTTTCTTTGCCGATCCAAAAAAAAAAAAGGGGGGGGGTACAATTTTTTAAAATAATTTTTCATAACCTTTAAGTTCTTTCCCAAATTTTAGTACTTTATTTCAATATTTGTGAAACTAGACCAGACTAATCAATTTAACTAGATGAACCGTCAACCGATGCAGGTTTTGGGTTGGATGAACCATAAGAACAAAATTGTGTCAAGAACTGGTGTTTTTTAGATAAACTGCTTGAACCATTGGTTAATCCAGTCATCCATGAGAACCGATCACGGTTTATGTGCCTGTTTGTAGCTAAGCTGCTGCGATTCTTTGCATCAAGTGTCAAAACATTATTGTTAAGGGGACTTGAACTTGCACTCCTTATAGGAAAGGCAAACACCAAACCACCTATCACACTTACCAAATATATGGAGATATATATTATTTATTATTGTTTTAACTTTAACAACAAGGGCATTCGGTCCATAAAATTTTGAATTTTCTTTGTGTAGAGGTCCATACTCTAAAATATTTTGTCTATAAGGACAAGTTCCTGTAAAATGACTAAACTATTCATATATATATATTATTTCTTAAATCAAACTCTAAACAACTCCTCTCTTTCTTCTCTCTCTCTCTCTCTCTCTCTTTTCTTCGACTTAGGGTTTCTTTCTTCTTTTTCACCGCCACTGCAACCACCGCCAGTGGCGACGATTGCCACCGCTCCTCCATCTGCATGATCCAGATTCGTCACTTCTTCAATGTCCTACTAAAGCCATTGTCTCGTCTCTTTCAGATCTAACTTCCAACGACAACGACCTCGGCAAGCCCAATATCTGCTCCTCCATTGTCGTTCATAGCGACGACAACGACGACAATCCCAGAACCATCTCCACCATCGCCAGAGTATCTAGTCATCGATTGAAACCTTCTCTTCATGAAGACTGTTGCCAACTTCAACACCTTCGATTATCTCTGCCTTTCTACTATCATTGGCATTTTTGTCACTGTTGGCTACCTTTCTGGTGAGTCACGTCAACTGTGGACCATCTCATGAGCTCTCATCATCCAACAACACCCTTGTGAACAAGGACTAGTGAACAAACCTTCTACTACAATCTCATGAGCCATTAGATTACATAATGCCCAGATAAAGATCTTGATGACAAAAGCAAGCGCAGAAGTTTCTAGAACCAGGCTTTCCAAGTAAAAAATTTAAACCAAAATCTCCAAATTTGCAGCAAAAAGGCGATGTATTTCCTATACAATTGGAAACTAATATAAGCATCCATGTTAACCCCCATTGTTGTGTGTTTATATATATATATGTGTGTGTGTGTGTTAATTTTCAATAACTCTCTCTTTCCCTCCATCTCTCTCCATATATATATATATCACGTTTGTATTTTTGGAATTTGCAGATGATTGTTCGGATCCATCCCCGATCTCAGATCTTCACGGTAGATCTGAGATTCGAACACAACGACAGATGATGATCTTCTCACCTCATTATCTTTCTCTTTCTCTACCTCTCTGTATATATATATTTTAAGTTGTGTGTGATTACCTGTTTAGATTTGCTGCTAGTTTGAATATATATACATATATTTATTTTGGATCTGGCTTCTTTTTGTTGTTGATGATGATTTGAATATTTTTTTTTCTTTGTTATTGTTATTGTTGTTGTTTTCGACAGATAGATTTAATTTGGTCTTGTGTTCTTCAATCAATAAATAGATTAAAGAATTTGAGATTGAACAGACAGAAATGAACTCTTTTTTCTATGTATGCGTGTGTATCTGGGACTCTTAATGGCAACCTAAATGAGCAGATAGATAATAATTTAAATTTGAACAAATAAAAAAAATTAACAAATTATACCTTCAACAGATAAAAAAATGATTTCAACAAATAGGAATTTCGAACAAATAATTTTACAAACATCTACAGATAGATTTAAAAGAATAAGGCAAAAAATTAAACAGATAATAAAATTTAGACAGATATTTGAATAGATAAGGGGAAAAAATTAAACTTATAGATATAAATTTGAACAGATAGATGTAATTTGAACAGATAGTCAAAAAGTCAACAGATAAATTAAGGGGTAAAATTGAAAACAAAATGTCTTTCAAAATAAATAAAAAGACTTCTCACCAAATTATTTCACAAAAGGTAAACTTTTCACCAACAAAAATATTCATTAGATCTAATGTCTTGTACCCTCATTAAGTTGAATTTCTTAACAATTTCCTCTATCAACAATTATTACAATGACTTTCTACACACACACAAACACACACACATATATATATATATATATTTTATATTGAAATAAAAAAATTGATAATACTAGTATATATTTTTATAATTTTATAATCTTCATAGCTATCTTTTATTTATACACAATTATGACATTATAGTTTAATTCTGGGTGACCCAATGATTGAACCATTAACCCGCAACCCAATTACTTTTTCGGTTCACTCAACAGTTAGGTTTTAGAACATTGCTTTATTTATCATTAGGGCTTGCTTAGCCTCATTTTTGGAAAGCTTCAAATTTGACTTTTTTTATTCAAAGTCTAAAAATATATTCTTTAATTTTTTTATTTTTTTATTTTTTGTTGGGATATATTCAATATTTTGAATAATTCCTTTATGAAAAAAATTATATTAATCCAATAAATATATCCACATGTTTTTATGATATTTGTCTGCAAAAAATAGACGATAAAGATAATTAAAAAAATAAATTGCCTTTTTGTTTTTTTCTTTTCTGTTTTTGTTTTTGTTTTTTGTTTGTTTTTTTGTTTTTTTGTTTTTTTGTTTTTTTTTTTTTTTGTGTAAACAAATTTTATAAAATCATGATTTACAATTATCGGATCAATATGATTTTTTTTTTTCATAGATGGCCTACACATAAAATCGAATAAACTCAACAATTTAAATTGGGGTTTTTTTTACTAGCTAGCCCAATAATTGAATCTATTACTCATTAGGTCTTAAATTTCTATCACATGTACTAGGTAGTCCTGTTGTATTTTTTGATCTCGATTTTACCCCTGTTATGAGGAATTATGTGGTTTTATTTAATTCTCTCTCTCTCTCTCTCTCTCTCTCCCCTTTCCCCGAAGGATCTGGGTTTTGAAAAATATTTCATGTACTGTTGTGTTGCAAGGGCCATTGATTGTGCCACTGTAATATTGGGCAAAGATAAAAGGGGTCACGCCGTCAATGGCGGTACGGAAGTTTGTGACGAAGACTTGGCAATCGAGCAGTTGTTCGTTGGTGTTGGTGAGCATGAGAACTGACTCTATGGTCCTTGGATTTGAGAGAGATGGTGTTAGATCTGAGAGAGATCAAGAAAATCGACATGAACGGAGATTGGTATGTCGATATTGACAAGCTCAGAGCTCTATACTAGTTAATAATGGACGAATGAGATGAAAAAGAAGGCATGAAAGAGGTGTTCAAGGTGTTAGATCAGAACGGTGATGGGTTTATCAAGGTATTTTCAATGTCGATTGGAGCTCCTATCTTGTTTAAACCAATGATAAATTTATCAGTAAATTTGTTGAATATGTTTGTTTTTGTATAAAACTTGATAAATCAAGCAGTGATAAATTTATCATTTGCAATGGTAATTTTCCTTTTGTAATTTTTTTTTTTTTTACAAACAGTCGGTGATAAATTTATCATTGAATTTGACATCGTCATTGTCACCATCTTCCTCCATAAATTTATCATTTGTAATGGTGATGATTAAATTTTCCTTCTGCAATTTTTTTTTTTTTTTTTTGCAAACAGTCAGTGATAAATTTATCACTGAATGTATCTCTGATTCTAGTGTTGGTTTGTAATGGTGATTGCTTGATTTTCCTTCTGTAATTTTTTTTTTGCAAACAAATAGTGATAAATTTATCACTGAATCTGATTTTTGATATTTTGTCTTGATCTGTGAATGTGAAAAATAATGAGAAATATTTTCTAGTAATGGCTTCTCGCCTCTCTCCTTCATTTTCTTCATCATTTTTCTTGAGAAGTTAAACGTATGGATTATCAGGGGTAAAATGAGAAAATAGGCTAAATTATTTTGAAATAGGATCTCATAGGTATTAAGTTGTTGGACCGGCCGGTAACTCCCCTTTAAATTATCAAAGTGAGAACTATGATAAACCAGATGAGGCCCAACAATACCCATTGTCTACAAGTGGGCCAGAGAAAATCTTATTCCTCTATTAAAAGTCCTTGAAGTTTGGACCGACGTTATTCATTATATATAGAGTAATCACGCATGTTCGAAAAAAAAAAAAATAGTAAATTTCATAAGTTTGGCATAATTATATTAAGTTTTTTTAAGATTTTAATTTATATAAAACTTAGTCTCATTTTTATCAATAATTCATTAGTCATATAGATGAAAGATAATATTTTTTTTTATATATTTATACTAAAATGTATATTTTATTTTATTTATTTTACACTATTTGCATTAGTTTTAGTCGCTTCAAACTTATTAAAATGAAAATCAATGTAATTATACAGAAACTATTAAATTTATTATATTTTTTTCTTCAAATTTTAATAGTGATTAGTGTGATTTACCCTTATAAATAAGTAGTATAATGCAGATATGATACTTATTATATCGGGTTAGTTTCCACTTTCCAGCACTGAAAATTTGGGGGCAAATAAAGAGTAAATCAAATTGAGTTAATTACATTTTCAGTCCTCAAAAAAAGTGATTCGTCTTATTTTCCTCTTTAAAGTTTAAAGTATTTAGCCCTCTAACATATAAAAAATATTTTAATTTAGTCTCTCAATCTAACTCTGTTAATGCATGCTGTTGAAGTCAAGAATTCATGTAAAAATTTACTTAAAAAATTAATGTTTTTTAATCTCTAAACAATGTACTTTGTTATTAATATAGAAACTCACTTTAAAAAAATTATATATTTCTAATCCCTAAAGTATTTTGTCTCCAAAATTGCACATGTAATCATTAATTTAACCACGTGTATTAATGGTGTTAAGTTGAGGGACTAAATTAAAATAATTTTTATTATACTAACCGCTATTAAGGTTTGAAGAAAAAATACAAGTAGTCTCACAATTTTAGCATAATTACGTTGGTCACTCTTTTAATAAGATTAAAGCGACTATAACTAATACAAATAGTATGAAGATATAAAGAATTAAAGAAAATTATACATTTTAGTGTAAAAAATATGACAATATCATTTTCATATCCATATAATTAACGAATTATTGATGAAATGTTAAGTGTTATATAAATTAAAATTTAATGGAACCAAATATAATAATGTTAAAACTGTAGACTTATTGTATTTTTTTCAAAGCACAAGAGATACAAGTGTAATTTATCCTTTTTGTAAATTAACAATTAAATTGTTATAATTTAAACATTAAAGACAAAAATGACACAAAAATCATATTTTAGTGACTAAAAGATGCAAGGAAACTCCTTCAATACACACGTCCACTATGTTTTAAAAATGAAGTTACGTTAGAAAAATGTGTAATTTTATTTTTGAATTACAAATTGACTTAACTCTATTAAAAATGGGTAAATTATCAATAAGTCATAATAGTTGGATTTAATTTTTATCAAATTCTTTTGAAAATAAATATTAGTAAAATCGTTCCTAAAAATAATTTTTGTGACGATTTTTTGCATATGTCGCTAAAAATTTACAATTAGTGATTTTTTTGTCACAGTTTTTATAAATTGTCGCTAAAATTTACAATTAATACCTTTTTTGTGATGAATTTTTCAAACTGTTGTGAAAGTTAAAAATTAGCGAATTTTTTTGATGATTTTTTTAAACTGTCACTAAAACTTATAATTACTGACATTTTTTGTGACGAATTTGAAACTGTAGATGAAAATTAACAATTTCTGATATTTTTAAATAGTTTTTGATGAAAATCGCTATTAATTATCATAAAACCTATTAAACAATAAGTTCATCTATTAGAACTTATACATAAATCCCCCTTAAAATATTATGTAATATTTATCATAACAATACCTAATATGCATCATAAAAATGCATAATATGATGCATATAGCTAAGGGATTTCCAAAATGAAAAAATAACCCATTCATTCAAATTTAACATGGAAGATGGAAAGAAGGAAGCAAGACAGTTGATGATGACTGACCTCATTGAGCTTTGTTGCAAAAGAGATGACCTGAATTTTGAAGATGTGATCAGCAGAGTGATTACCAGTGATCGGACAAGGCGGTAACCCACGGGGAGCCACTCGAGCATAGTTGGTCAGAATCCGATTCGCAGAAGCATTCTTGATGGATTTAAAGATGAAAATATGAGGAGCTTCGCAGGGTTCTCTGATGGGAAGCCGAGTGTTGAATATGAAAAATGGTGGCATTACATCCCTAACCCAGGGTTGGAATGTCTCCAGGGGTTTCTGAAGAATGCTTTTAGGGAAAATATTCTCATAAATATGGACAGAATATCCCCATGAAACAGAGAGGGACCAGTTGCTTTCCCTGTGGTAGCATATGGTTTGCTGTAATAATCGAGACTGGTCGACTTTCGCCGCCTTCATCAGGTGGTTTACAGATTGGTGGCGGTCCATGGAGGGGAAGTAAGGGTCTACTTTCTCTGGGTGGTGGAGAGAGAGCAGAGGAGCTTCTGGGTGGGATGATAGTAGTCCTGATAAATCTCCAACTAGATCAATCTGCATCCAATTACAGTACACACTTTATCTTAGTTTGTTATACACTAAAGATTTGACTTCTTAGTTCTACAATCCCAGACAAACAAACCTAGAAATTGCCCAGAATCTGTACTCAAAATTTAAGATTGAATGTAAATCAAGGATACAAAAATCTGACTGAATTTCTAGTTGGGTGAATTATATCATTAGTCATTGTAATTTAAGTAAAGTGTCACTTTAATTCATACGGTATTAATTTAAACAATTTGTATCCTACATTTTTAATTTTGTTACAATGTGTTCCCTTTTTTTTTTTTGATCAGCAAAAATAATTTTATTGACGTAAAAGAAAATTACAACAATAAAAGAAAAAAAGATGAGTGCAAAAAGTATCATAGCGAATCAAATCAATCCCAACTAGGTTGGCACCAATAAGAACGCCAAATCATATGCTAGCACACCATCCGAAGTTGGTGAGAAACCAACCACAAAAACTCCCAAAAAAACAACAACACCCAGATATAGCAACCCAAACTAAACAAACCCAACCCATCCAATCTGCCACAACATGAAAAACAATAAAAAACATAACACCACAAGGAATTGACACCAGCCAAATTAAAGACTTCACCACTACAGCCAAACAACGTCCAGTAACATTGTTCACCCTCAAACCAACCTGAGATGAAATAGTCATCATAGAGCAATTAGCAACATTGATCACCCGCAGACCCAATCATCAATCCTTACCACAAATCAAATATCCTGATCTCCTACTCAACACCCAGATTAGTAACAATCAAAAGCACATATATCATCAATCAGAGAGAAGTTACTGCCCTCACAGATTAGCCACCAACTATACACTTCACCCATGAACCAACATAGATCAACACACCAGACGAAGACCACACACCAGTCTAGGAAAATCATATACAACCCAAGCAAGATATTCACCACCTGGAATTTACAGAGCCTAACAAGTTAAAGACTGACATCTAAACTGCTGAATATTATTAATGATTTCATGCACAGAGTAAAAACACCCTGAAAAATGATCTTTTACCCACACAGCAATTCTGTACTTAATCAAGTCACAGATTTTCTCCAGGTGCGCTTGCTTACCATTGAACACCACCTTGTTCCTAAGTTTCCATAATGACCACATAACAGCCAGTGGAATTGTAACGAAAACACTAGTTTGGGAGAGAAAGAGAGAGACTGAATGAGCACAAGAGTGCTGTATATTGATATATGTTCAATCTGCATTACAAAGAGAACAACTCTCTCTTTATAGAGAGACTAGATTACAATGTAACGAAAGCATCTATCCTAAACTATTAATATAATCACCGAAAGGCTAAACCTTTACTTTACTTTACAGGTTTGGATGCATAATGGAGACATTACTTTACTTTACAGGTGTGGATGCATAATGGAGGCATCTGAGGCGTCTGATATTAGTATTATATTAACAGCCCCCCGCAAACTCAAGGAGGGTAGGCATCGACCAAGTTGAGTTTGGAGACAAGATCACGGAAGCGCCCAGGAGGATGAGCCTTGGTGAAAATATCAGCAGGTTGATCGGCGGAAGCAATAGGAAGTAGATGAACAGTACCACAGGTAACATGCTGTCGAATAAAATGACAATCAATCTCAATATGTTTGGTGCGATCATGAAAAACATCATTGTGAGCAATCTGAATAGCACTCTGATTGTCACAATAAAGAGAGGTAGCACCACCAGAAGAGGAAACACCCATATCAGTGAGGAACCAGCGAAGCCAGAGAAGTTCCTGAGTAGTATCAGCAAGAGCTCGGTATTCAGCTTCAGTGCTAGAACGGGCAGTAAGGGATTGTTTCTTGCTACGCCAAGTAATAAGAGAATCCCCTAAGAAGAAACAGAATCCCGTAGTTGAGCGTCAATCCGTAGGATCCCCAGCCCAATCAGCATCAGAAAAGGCACGCAGTTCAAGGGAGGAGGAAGCAGAGTAGTGAAGGCCATGGAACAGAGTGCCTTTGAGATATCGAAGGATGTGGAGTAGAGCAGTATAGTGGGGAGTGCGAGGAGCCGACATGTACTGACTAACAATGTGAACCGTATATGCAATATCAGGACGAGTCACTGTGAGATAGACAAGACCACCAACTAGCTGGCGATAAAGAGTAGCATCACTGAGGAGATCCCCATCGAGAGGAGTGAGACGAATCTGAGGATCAACTGGAGTAGAGGTAGTCTTGCAATCGGTAAGACCAGCACGAGCCAGAAGATCTGATGCATATTTGGCCTGAGATAAATAAGAACCAGTAGAATCATGAGAGACTTCAAGACCTAAAAAATAGTTAAGAGTACCAAGGTCCTTCATCTCAAACTGACGATGGAGAAAGCGTTTGAGGCCGAGAATACCAGCTGCATCATTACCAGTGATAATCATATCATCCACATACAGAAGGAGAAGAGTGGTACCATGAGGAGTAGTCTGTATAAAAAGAGCAGAGTCATACGAGCTAGAGGTGAATCCAAAGTCATGAATGGTATAACTGAATTTGGCAAACCAAGCGCGGGGCGCTTGCTTGAGGCCATAGAGGGCACGCTGTAGTTTGAAAACCTTATGAGGTGGAAAAGTAGACCCAGGTGGAGGTTGCATGTAGACCTCCTCAAGAAGATTACCATTGAGGAAAGCATTTTTAACATCCATCTGAAAGAGCTCCCAGTGACGAGCAGCAGCAACAGCAAGGAGACTGCGAACAGAGGTAAGGCGAGCAACCGGGGAGAAGGTTTCCTCATAATCAATCCCATATTCCTGGTTGAAACCCTTGGCAACAAGACGAGCTTTGTAGCGTTCAATAGAGCCATCAGAATGAGTCTTGATTTTGTAAACCCATTTGCAACCAATCGCAGTTTTGTCAGGAGGAAGATCAATAAGATCCCAAGTATGAGTTTTGTCCAAAGCTTGGAGTTCATCAGTCATAGCTTGCTGCCAAAGAGGATTAGTACAGGCCTCACGATAGGAGGTAGGTTCATAAGTAGAAAAGGCAGTAGATCCAACAATATAATCACGAAGATGGATAGGAGGTTGAGTTACCCGGTGTGGTCGACCCGTAGGAGGATCGGTGGGAGGAAGAACCGGTGGAGAAGTTGGTGGGTCAATGAGAGGTGGACCTTCAGGGAGAGCAGTCTGGTCGGGAGCAGGAGTGAGCAAGGGCGTCTCAATGAAGGAGGAACCTGTATCAAAATCATCAGAGAAGAGATCGAGGGAAGGATTAGTAAACAATACATTAGTGGAAAGTGTGGGTAAGTGAAAGGAGGATAGGGAGGAAAACATTTTGTGTTCCCAGAAAACGACATGGTGGGAGATACGAAGACGTTTAGAGAGAGGGTCCCAACAACGAAAGCCTTTATGTTCAATCCCATACCCAAGAAAGCAACAAAGACGAGAACGAGGTTCAAGCTTGGTGTGTTCATGAGATTGAAGGAGAACAAAGCAGGCAGAGCCAAAAACCCGAAGATTAGTATATGGAGGGGGAGTGCCATGCAGACGTTCAAAGGGAGTTTGATTATGAATGACAGGGATAGGAGCACAATTGATAGTGTAGACAGCAGTGAGGGCAGCTTCCCCCCAAAAGTTTTCAGGGCAGGAAGAAGAGAGAAGGAGAGCACGAGTAGTGTCAAGAATATACCTATGTTTCCGTTCAGCACGGCCATTTTGTTGGGACGTGCCAGCACAGGAACGATGAGGCAGTGTGCCATGACTCTGAAGAAAAGAAAGGAAATCGGAATCCCGATATTCCATAGCATTGTCAGAGCGAAAAATTTTGATGGTTTTGGAAAATTGGGTGTGGATCATTTGGGCAAAGTTATAATAAAGGGTTTTGAGTTCAGACTGAGTTTTCATGAGAAAAATCCAAGTAAACCGTGAAAAATCATCAATAAAAACAACAAAATAACGAGATCCCCCCATAGTAGTAGTAGGGGAGGGGCCCCAAATATCAGAATGTATAAGATCAAAAGGTGCACAGGAAACAGAAGTACTTTTATTGAATGATAAAGCAGGTTGCTTGGCAAGTTGACAAGGGATACAATCGAAGGTATCCGGAAGTACATTACCCAATTGTCCACTAGAAACCAAAGACTTTAAGCGATTAACAGAAATATGCCCTAAGCGACAATGCCAAAGATAAAAAGGGGATAATGAGGAAGCAGATGTAGGAGCAGCGATCTGAGGAGAGTCAGGAACATGAAGATGGATGAGCTCATAGAGACGTCCGTGCTTACGGCCGATCCCAATAGTCTGCCCCGTCTGAGGGTCCTGCACCAAACAATGAGTAGCAGAAAAGGTGAAAGTTAGACCAAGTTCACATAATTGACCAATAGAAATAAGGTTTAAAGTGAGAGTAGGGATATGATAAACGTGAGGTAAAGATAAAGAAGAAGTGGAGACGGTACCAATGTGACGAACAGACATAAGAGAACCATCAGCAGTTTGAATGGAGGGAATATGAGAAGAAGAAGAGATGGAAGAAAATATAGTAGAACTGGAGGTCATATGATTACAACAGGCAGAATCAAAATACCAAGAAGAGTTACCTGGAGTCACAGACAAAGCAGTAGGAGGAGGTGTACCGGAGGGAGAGAGAAGGCGTTTGATCATGGCCTCGACATCCGTTGGAGAAAAGAGAGGAGTAGACGGAGCAGGAGACTCAGAGAAACCCTCAGAGGCAGCAGCAGCAGTGTGATGAGACTGAGTCCCGGAATGAGACCGATGCCCAGAACGATGAAAGTTCCCCCGAGAAGAACCACCGCGAGCAGAGTGGTTGTTGGAGGATGAGCGGAATGGATTGCGAAAACAATCCCGTGGCAGATGACCAGGACTAAGTTTGTTACAGTGTTGGCAGGTTCTGACAGAGCAATTGAGCAGAAGATGTGTTGAAGGGAGGCCCCGATTATGACAATAGAGGCAGTCAGCGGTCTGCTGGGGAAAGGATGGCCGGGACGGAGGAGTGGCAAGAACAGAGTCCACATGATGAGTTTGGAGAGTACCAAGACGAGTCTCCTCTGATAGCAGCTCAGAAATAGCTTGTTCCAGAATGGGCAAAGGATGACGATGAAGAAGAGAGGCACGTACAGGCTCAAAAGAGGAAGTGAGAGCCATGAGAAAGTGCACCAACCTTTGCTGATTACGATGGGCAGTAAATAAGACAGCGTCTTCGGGGTGGGGCCAAGTCGGCTCGGAAAGAGCAAGCTGGTCCCAAACGGAGTACATTTGGGAAAGGAAGTCATTGATGGACTGACAGGGTTCTTGGCGCATCCGATGAAGTTGGCTCTGCAGCTGATATTGATGAGCAAGACCAGTAGTTTGGTATCTTTCTTTCAAAAAATCCCAGATGTCCTTTGCAGGAGTAGGGACAGAGTCAAGCTGAAAGCGACCAAACTGAAGACTGATAGAGGTAACAGAGGTATTTCGAAACCAGGTAATGATTTGGTAATTTTTACTGTCCCAGTCCTCAAGGCGGTCTTCATATGTAGTAGTAGTAGTGGAACCAGTGGTTGCAGCAGTGTCTTTCACCGGTTGGGTCACATCCCCGGTGATAATTCGCCAGAGCTTCTTGCCTTTGAGGAAGGAAGACATGGCTTGGGCCCATAGAACATAGTTAGAACCATTCAAAATAACAGAAATGGGATGATTAGCGGAATCCGGGCGATCCATGATGGAAAAATAGAAAAACAGTAGGATCAAGGGAGAATCTGAAAATTCTGAGGGCACCAATGAGTGCAAAAGGGCCAAAATAGGTAGGAACCGGTCTGAACCGGCCAAAAAATGGGGTGAACCGGCTTGGGAAAGTGCCTGAACCGGTTGGAGCTGGACCGGCTGGAGCCGAGGGGTGGAGCCGTGGAAAAAAGCTGGCGCAGGGGGTGAGAGCCGGCGCTGGGGACGCGGGCTGGATGGCTCACGCGGACGGCTGGCGCGGCTGACTGACGCGGAGCGCGTGGGATGCGGAAAGAAGTGGCTCAGGCGGCTGAGGACGCGTGGAGCGCGTGTGATGCAGAAGGCGGAGCAGACGACGCGCCGGCGACAAAAGTGGCGCGTGAGGGCGCGTGTAACGTCGGAAGAGGATGAAATTGATGGCGTTGGTTTCGTCCGGAGGAGACGAAGGTGCTGGTGTGGTCCAAACTGTAATATAGTGAAGGACGAAATATGCAACAATCTGCCAAGCAGAAAATGCCAAACAGAAAAAATGTGATGCAGATGAGATACAGTCTGCAAATAGAGATATGTGATGCAGCGGAGGTAGAGGCTAGGTAGAACACCTGTGCTCTGATACCATGTAACGAAAACACTAGTTTGGGAGAGAAAGAGAGAGACTGAATGAGCACAAGAGTGCTGTGTATTGATATATGTTCAATCTGCATTACAAAGAGAACAACTCTCTCTTTACAGAGAGACTAGATTACAATGTAACGAAAGCATCTATCCTAAACTATTAATATAATCACCGAAAGGCTAAACCTTTACTTTACTTTACAGGTTTGGATGCATAATGGAGACATTACTTTACTTTACAGGTGTGGATGCATAATGGAGGCATCTGAGGCATCTGATATTAGTATTATATTAACAGGAATAATCCGCCAAATCAAATTTGCACTCTTTCCCCACCTGAAGCCACCCCACCACCCAAGAAGATCCTCCACATTCCGAGGCATAATCCAACACAACCCCCACCAATCCATCACACAAGACCATACTTTCCAAGCAAAAGGGCACCATAACAATAAATGAGACACTACCTCATCCTCCAATTGACAAAACTGACACAAAACAGAATGACTAGGTCCCAGCACCCCTATTCTTCGCAGAAAATAAGAAGTCTTAAGACGCCCCTTCCATGCCAACCAGCCAAAAAACTGAACCTTTGGAGGAGATAAATTATTCCAGATTAACTTAGTAACTGGACAGGATTCTGAGGTCTCCAACAAAGAATACAAGGAGGAAACACTAAATTGACCAGATGAACTTGCCTCTCACTGTAACCTATCAACCCTTTCCGACAGACTATACTCAGCATTATTAAAGAAATCACCCAACCTGATCAACTCATCAGATTCCCAGCCTAGCAATGCTCTTCTAAACCTGAATGTCCTATCAATCTGAGCAGACCACCTTTCCGCTACCACTTTAAGAGTAATGTCCTTTTCTAACGATAAACTGAACAATCTTGGAAAAACAGACCTTACAGACAGATTACCCACCCACGTATGAGTCCAAAAATGCATCGTTAAAACTTTAAACACAAAAAATAGCATATAGTTTCCCTTAAATTTCACATTGGTTCCTCTTATTTTGTACATGATATTTTTTTATTCGAAATTCTAACGGTAAGTGATAGAAGAACCACATTGTAACAATACTGAAAATGTAGAATTCAAATTATTCAAACTAAAATTTGCCAAAATGAAAGTGAAATTTTGCTTAAACTAAAGGAGCCAATAGTATAGTTTACCCTTTCTGATTTTTTTTATTTTTTTGTTTTGGTGTCCAGACTTTCGCTTAACTTATATATTGTGAGCCCACGTGTAAAATAAATTTCAGCTACCACACAATAACTTTTTTGGAAGACTTTTATGCTTGAGTTTTGTGTACCTACACATTGTGGTGTTTTAGTAAGATTGTAAAAAATTAGTTTTTTGATTTTTTAATGTAAAAGAATAAGGATGTTTTGTGGTCAAAAAAGTTAAAATACTAAAAAAAAAAAAAAAAAAAAATCTAAAAAGCCAATCTTCTTAAATTGCTCCATTGTTTCTTGGTTTGTCATGGCAACAGTCCATTATTCGGTTTGACTTAAAGGTTCTCTCCTGTCAATTGTTTGGATTGAAGGATGTTGCTGGCCTATTGTGAGCACACTATAAATTTATTTTAATTATTCAAACTCTTTATATTATGGAGTTTATTAAGAACATTATTTATACAAATAATTATATTGATTAGACATCAATATCCGCATGATCGGATCATAAAATAATACAAAAAACGTGAATAACAATGTCTTGTTTTTGTTTGAAAGTTTTTATGATCCAATGAGATAATTACCACTGTTCGATAAACTTAATTTTTTGTGTAGTTGATCTTTTTAATTGATTTTTATAAGATAAACGGTTCAAATTATCGTGCCAACCCACAACAAACAAATTGCAATGTCTAATTCAAATAAATAGACACAAGAGAAGTTAAATCGTTTTGTGATCTTTAAAAGATGAACAGTAAAAGTTAGATTTGCACTTTAGGACAAAATCATAAGACCGATTCTTTGTCTATATATGCGTAAATTATGGCTAAAATTTTAAAAACTAGTTTGATAAAAAAAATAAAAAATAAAAACTCATAATTTTATATGATTTTCTCGTGGGAAAACAATTTTTAAAATTTTGAAATTATTATTATTATTATTTTTGTGTTTATTTCATCAAATTAATTTCTATTTTAAAAAAATAAGATAAAAAGTTTCTATTTTTTTTGGGGGGGGGACATCAAAATCCAAACATAATAAATAATATTAAATACTCCAAATTGTATATAGAAATATAAATGTGATTTAGATTTAATCTATATACTGCCCACAAGATAAGATCTTAACAAACAAATTATGAAACTTTCAAAAGAGTAAGGTTAGGAATATCAATATTTTGGTATAAAAATAGGCACCATGCACGGTTTGTTCATTAAATGTTTACGCTTTTTAGGCTTATATTTTTAAATAAATAAAAAGAGGTACTAGCCAAAATCGGCACTATGCTCGGTTTTGAAAAAACTAATCCAAAAACTTTATTTTAAAAATTACCCAAAACTATTTTAAAATTACCCTTAAATAAATAAATAAATAATTTCCAAAGCAAATATCAACTTGTTAAAGAACTTGCTTTGGCAATAATCATGCTTTAGATAATTATGAATTATATAATTTATCAATATATATACATATACATAAAAAAATAATAAATTTGTTTGACCAGTTGTTCTCAAACTATTTGCGAATATAGTGCTTTTTTAAAAGAACATTAAGTATTTTAAAATTTTTCAAAAAACATTCAGAAACACAAAAAACAAAAATACAACCAAAGAGACTCAATCAAAAGTGAATTATGTAGAGGAATAATTATAAATTAGAAAATAAAAAATGAATTACCTGATGAATGCCCTTTTGAGCATTGAGGTAAACACCAAGATCAGCAAGGCATGACTGCCACATTTGATCAGCAGCAAATATAAATGGATATCTCTTTATGCAATCATCCAACTTTGGTACCAATGCTGCAACTAATGGATAACTAAATACAACCCCAGCTCCCCCAAAACCCATCTCATAAGAATGAATAAAATTTGGCAATGCACTCTCAGAATGTCCTCCAATGTACACATACTTAGTATGATCATACTTACCCAATACTTCAACAATATTGTCAATGAAAAAAATGGAGTCGTCATCCCCCATCATGTACCATCTCACCCCTTTGTCTCCCTCTCTAAATGTCTCCAAAATCCCGCGCGCAATCCTAACCATCGTTGCATCATGTTTTGTGATTTCTAATATTTTTGTGTTGTCTTCTGAAATGCGATATGGTGGAGAAGATGAAGGCCATGGAAGGAGATCTGCCGGGGGAGGCACATCAAGATAGAGGTATCCGCGTGTGATGTTTGGTTTCCACCATGATTCGATGTAATTCTTTCTGTCTCTCCATCCTCCCATAGAGCCAACAAGTCCGAACACAATGTGGTTAATAGTGGTAGGAGAGGGGGGAGAAACAGTAGTGATGTTTGGCTGTGGAGGAGACACCCATAGGTGCTGGAAGTGAGAGGAAATCAATTCAGATTGGCAACCGGGATGGCTGAAAAGGAAGACGGAGAAGAGGCAAAAGGCCAATCCTATAATACCTAGGGTTTTGCATGGAATTGGATCAGATGAAAATCCAAGTCTTTTTAGGTTTGAACCAGACCTGGAAACAGATAGAGAAGGCATTGTGAAGAAGGAATAAGAATGAATCTAGAAATTAGAACACTCAAAATTTAGATATGGTGATGTGAAACATTGTCAGGTGAAATTTAAATTATGTCCTAGGTTTGGAAAGACTCTTCCTAGCATTGCATGGTTTTTATTTTTTTAGCTTGCTTCTTTCTAGTTTCGAAGGTAATATGTTATTGCCATTATTTATAAGAAGTGTTAAGGAAACCAAAAAAGAAAAAAACAAACAAACAATAAGCGAAAAAAAAAAAGAAAAAAAAAGAAGATTAATTAAATAAATAGTCCCCTAAATATGTGTCTAATTGCACTTTAATCCCCAAAAGGGAAACGTTGTCTGATGAAATTTAAATCATGATTCATGTCCTACTTTTGGAAAGACTCCTAGTACTGCATGGTTTTATTTTTTAGGTTGTTTCTTTCCGTTTTCTGATTCACGTGACATGTGATTGCCTTCATAACTTAGCAAATGTTAAGAAGTCAAAAAAATAAATAAAATAATTAATTATGCGAATAGTCCCCAAAGTATGTCTAATTGCACTTTTAATCCCCAAAATTGAAAACATTGTCAAGTGAATTGTAAATCAGGTCCTAAGGTTTGGAAGGACTCCTTCTAGTATTGCATGGCTTTATTTTTTAGTTTGCTTCGTTCTTTTTTCTGATTCAGGTGACATGTGATTGCCTTTATTGTACGAAATGTTAAAAAAAATGAAAAACCAATAAATAAATAAAATAAACAAAAAAAGATTAACTACACAAATAGTTCCCAAAGTATATATGCGTTTAATTACAATTTAGTCTCCAATCTGTTAATAGTTTCACTTTGTTCTTGTAGACACCCTACTTTTGACTGCCCGCGAGACTCGGACGCTCAGTTCGATGCACTCAATGATGAAAGTTGAATTGTGAATTCGCAGTGATTCGGAATCAATCAGGCTCCCGAAATAACCTCAAATCTTCAACATTTGCCTTGTTTGAACCTGTGAGCTTTATTTTTGGACCTTTTTCCTCAATGAGCTGAGTTTGAGCCAAAAAAACAGGGGAGGCCATCAAAGCCCAGCTGTGCATTGGTGATGCCCCGCCGTGGCTATGAATGGCCGGCCGGTCTTCGATGGCGATAAACACTGTTCTGGGCGGGAGGCCGCCAGTTGTCCATTTTTGAAGATATTTGTCATCTTTTCAACTCGAATTCTATAAAACCGAGGCTCTGGGATTGTTTTGAGGGTTGAGCAAATATTTAGAAGAGAGATATACACCCTTGAGAGCCTCTGCTCCTCATTCTTCCATTGCAAGGCACCCTTTGAGCTAACCTAGTTTCCTTACACCACTACTGCACACCATACACAACCTTGTTTGATCATCCTAAGGCCTTGGTTGATCTTGAGGAAGGGTAATTCAAGCTTGAGAGTGCATTGAATTTGAGTTTAAAACTCTAAAAGTAAGCTAGCTTTGTGAAAAAAATAAGCTTGCTTTCTCTTTTCTTGCTTTTTCTTTCCTTGCTTTCATTTTTGTTCTTACCTCCATCATTCTTGCTGTTTTAGTTGTTTTTTAGCTCATTTGAGGTGTTAGAGTTGAGTTGGAAGGGTTATCAAAAGGGTAGAAAGAGCTTGCTCTTTCTATACCTTTATTTCATAACCTAAACTCTTCTCATTTTCACCCTCTTCCCTTGGTATTCATATTGATTTTTAGAGTTTTGAAAGGCTAAAATATGTGATTTTGAGGTCCAAAAAGTGGAGGGATTATCCATCATTCCTTAGGCTTGCTTACTAGCTTCAATTCTCTCATATTTTGCTTGCCTTTTTTGGCTTTTGTAGTGTACTTTCAGCACTATTTTTAGCCTTTTAGGGGCTGTCTTAGGGTTGTCTTGGCCTTTAAAATTGTTCCATGCTTTGGTTAGTTCATATGTTGTCTCATAAATTACATGCATGACTTATATTGTATTGTTCTAAGCTTTACTTTGTTTATTTCCATGTTGAGAGTCACTCTAAATCATCAATCAATTATCTATCATTTGTATTTGAGAATGATTTCAACCGATCGAGGTTGCTCGAAACATGTAAAAATGGCCTACACTTAATGGCTTAATCTCTTAGGAGATTCATTGTTAATGGTGTAGCCTTTCTCTCATGTTTTAGAGAAACCTCTCGTTTGGCATTATTTCTTGATTAGAGGACTTAATATCACACTTGGACAAATGGACTAATGAATGGCAAGGCTTAATAAAATTGGTTTAAAATTTGGTTCAACACACTTAAAGAAAATGGCTTGAAAAGCTTGAACTTGGCCGGACGTTATGCCAAGTTCCTTGTGTCAGGGGTCATCAAGCATCAATTCATGGTGTTTCTGATGTCCTTGAAGCATCTTAACTTCCCTTCTTTGAGTTCATTCCATGACAAGAAGGGAGGGGCGGTCCATTTGCATTGCATTTATTAATTTTGTCCAAAATCATCTTCTAAAGCATCAAGCAATCAATTGCTCATTGATGTCTTTAGAAATGATTCTATCATTCTCTTGAGGCTTTCCCATGATAGAGAAAGAAAGAAGGACAAACAAAGCTTGAAAATGCTCTATCTGTGCTGATTTCACCTCAGAGCACAAAAATAGAGTTTGCACCAAATCAATGCACGGCGGGCTTTCTGTGGGCCTGGCCGGCCATCAGTAATGCACGGTCGACCCTTGGTGTTTGGCCAGCAGTGCAGTTTTGCAGAAACAGAGGTAGTGGCTGAAGGTGAAACAGAGGCAGTTTGGGGCAGACATAGTAGCTTTCGGGCGATGCGCATACAACCTCTATCCATCTTCCTTGGTGCTCACATCAAATGCGTTGTCATTTAATTAATTCATTAGTATAATGAATTATGTTGTAATTTGTTTAGTTAATTAGTGGTAACTAATTCATGCAAACGTTGTAATTATTTAAGTATAATAGTTAGTTAATTACTTTATGTTGTAATTAATTAGCTTAATTGCTTTGCAATTAAATTAGTTAAGTATTTAGCTAATTAGATTGATTTATAATAATTAATTAGCTTAGAATAGTTAGTTAATTTATTTCAAGTGCTGTAATAATTAGCTTAATTAGATTAGCGTAGCTAGTTGCTTAGCTAGTTTCATTCGGACCCTCCTTCGCGAGGGCACAATGTTGTAATAAGTGTGCATGCGTGTGTGCATGTCTTCCAACCCCACATCTTTCTCCCATTTATTTAATCTCTTTTGATGGTTAGATTAGGGTCATATTTCAATTAGCATATCGCATGTTTGCATCCATTCATTTGTCTTGTATGCACCGAGGCTCAGCGCATCATTCAAACTGCATTGAACTTTCAATATCTTATTTGAATACGTGTTAATCACATGTTATTCAAATCAATCCATATGCCATATTAGTAGCCGAACCTATTAATTGCATTCTTTGCATGTGTTGCATTAGACATCTTGTATAGTTAGGATCATACATTTTTCTAACTAGTTTTTGTTTTGGCTTTGAGTACTTGGTGAGCTTTTACGCTTTAGCGTACTTGCATGTGTGTGAGTGTCGCCATGATTAGCATGCTTGCCATGAGGCTATGTGCTTAAATGCTTAAACTGCTTGAATGCCTGTGGATGAAAGCTTGTTGTTTGAATTGGAACGATTCAACGAATGTAAGTTTTAAGCCTACCTTGTTTGGTAGCAAATCCGCATTTTTAAGCCCACTTGAGGGTGGCAACTTCAAACCATTTTTGCAAAAACAAACATGAGTTGAATTTATTCCAGGTCTTGCGATATGGTCTATACTTGCTTGCGCGCATCACATAGTAATTGTGGGAGCCGAATATTGTGGGGGCAATAATACCAAATAACGATATGAGAACGGTCAAGGCCGGAATTTGTATTCGTCTTCATTTTACACGATCACAGGGCCGAATAGGTTAATCGGCATTCCAGCTAGCCGAATGAAAGCCGAATAAATAAACATGCAACGGATTAAGGGTGGGCTCGACCCTAAGGCCCAGAAGAAAAAATATATATAAATAGAGGAGCATCAGCCAAAGAAAAGTATGTGAAAACAAGTTCAACTTGAGATATAAGCAACCAAGGGAGTATACACTGACTTATCTATCGGAGTGCTAATTCCGGTACCCCCGACCGAAGTGTTCATTCCTTTTTAGGTGACTAGAAGAGGATCACGAGCGTCCTATAGGATCCAAAGAGTATTTCCAAACCACTTCTCCACAATTGGCGCTGTCCGTAGGAATACTCTAGCATATCCATGGCAGGCATAACGGAAGATCATCCGATAGTCGTTGATGACCTTACGCGATGAGATGATACCACTCTGAGCAACATGCTTGGGCCCGAGACCATTGCCACGTGAAGGACCTTGAACTTCGACTCAGTTGCCCATACCTCACCCTCGACATCAGCACATGAGATAATGCAAGCGATTATGGATCAGGCGAAGCAAAACGAACAGAGGTTAGAAAACATGATTGCTGAGAATGGGGCGCCTTCGACAGGATTTGGCCTTGGAGGTGGTAAAATCCCAACAAGCGGCACGCCAAGATCCGGAACGACCTCTGAGAAAGGATGGTCGACTACCTCGAGTTCGGAGACAAGATAGTGACAGTGATTCTGACTCGTCATTTCCAGAATCCAAAAAGAAGGGATCACTACAAGAAATTGCATTTTTCGCAACGCAACAAAATATGTTGCTAAAAGGGAAAATTCGTTGGCAAAGAATTTTGCCGAAACACAAAGTTACGTTGGCAACCCGTAGGCAAAAGTGAGTTGGCAAAAGTTTTTGCCAACGAAATTATCATTGCGTTGGTAAAAGTAATGCCTTTAGCGACGAACATAGTCGTCGCTAAAAGCCTCCATCCATCGTCGGCAATTTACCTTGCGTTGGTAAAAGTCATTCAAATATGATGATTGTGTGGCACTTTTCGCGACACAAATTTGCATGGGCAAAAAATATACTTTTAGCAACAACATATGCGTCGGCAAAAGTAAACTTTTGGCGACACATTTACATCGGTAAATGATGCCATTTGTCGACGATTTGTTTGTCGCTAAAGCTTTACTTTTGGCAACGACAAATTGACATTGGCAAAAAATACACTTCTACCAACACAATATGAGTGGGCAAAAGTAAACTTTTGGCAACACATTTACGTCGGTAAATATTGCCATTTGCCGACGATTTGTTTGTCGATAAAGATTTACTTTTGGCAACGACAAATTGGCATTGGTAAAAAATACACTTCTAACAACACAATATGAGTGGGCAAAAATAAACTTTTGGCGACACATTTACTAACAAAAATAATTGAAAATAATTATATATTTTTATAAGATTTACAGATTTACAAGAGGCATCCCTCAGCCACTACTATTACAAACTAATAACATTGATATGAAATCACCTAAAGTTGATGTGCAATCTTTCTCTAATAGGACTTTGAAACATTGACATGTTTGTCTCTTCTAGATTTCCTGCTTCAGAATTTTGAGAGGTACTTTCTGTTTCAAATGCTGATTTAGCAAGCAAGAGCGCATATGTTGTATGGAACTGAGTGTCTTCAGAGTCTTGATCTTCAATCAACCACTGGAGATATCTGCATCAATAAAGTTTGGGATATTAAACAAAATAGCATGAGAAAAAAGTCGCTTAAACATAGAACAGGAGCAAAAGAAAAAAGATAACAGAACAGAGAATGAAACATAGTTCCTCTGTTTTCTGTACTTTACCCTTTTCAAATTCTTTTTTTGTGCTTTAATCTCTCTATATTTTTTTTCTTTATGTGCCAAATGGAAAATGATGGGGCTTGAATATGTATACTCCATACTAACAGGAAAACAGTTAACAGAACTGAGAAATACCAAAATCATTAAGAATCATCATTTTGACCAGGAAAGTTCATGAAAAGTTTCCAAGGTGACACATCGAAGAGTAATCTACATATTTTTTTTTTCTTCTTGATAAATATACAAACTTTATTAGAAAAGCATCAGAGTTGATGCAAGTAATACAAAAATCAAGCATAGAGTAATCTACATATGTACCCACTAACTCATACTTGCAACCAGAAATTTGGAAGATCTATGAGGCCACAGCCTTGACTAGAAACAAAACTAAAAAAATTAATTAATTAATTAATTGGTATTGATTCATTTTTTATGTTATCATTTTTCAAGTTTTCAGAAACAAAAATAATAAAGTTCAAAAACATCCATTCTTTTCATATCATGTTTACATTAGCAGTTGCGGTAACAAATCAAACAAACACAGAAGATAAAAGGTACTATCCCATTAAACAAACGCAGACAATAACAGATGCTAGCCCCTATGTTTGGAATTTTAACCATCCAAGTAGCTCAAAAAATGGCAGAAAAAAAAGACTGAAGGTCATAAGAACATAATTATGACAGAAAACTGCATGGGCTTTGCTATTATGAATTACTTTCCAGAGATAATGTCGCAGATACAATAACTTAGGAGGAGCATACCTTTGCAGAATTTCCACCTCCTTCGGATCAATAGCAGAAATTACTTCATCTGTAACGAAAGTTACATTAAAAATAAAGGTAGCAAAACAGGAAAATTATTTTCCAAGTAAAAATAACATATGCACATCATTATAACTATTTATTAAGCATGTCCCAATGGTTAAGTGATAGAGGTAGACTATTTCAAGAAGTATAAATCACACGCAAAATTTTAAATTATATTTGCAACAGAACACACACACACACTCAAAGTCGTAATCCAGCTAAGATAGCATCTTCCTGTTTCTGTTCTACTTTGAAATCGAGTAATTTCACAACAAATTGCCCCAAATAAGACCAGTCATCAAATATTTATATGCAAAGTTAAGTAACAGTGGAGTGCTCCACAACATGAAAAGTACCAAGATATACAATTTCCTAATCTCTTTCTTAAATGCTATCACTACTACTTATCCCACAAATTTAGTAAAGTTCAAGCAAACCCTCCCTTCTTACATACTTTGAGAAAAGACCAAACTCTTCAAGAGTGTATAAAACAATATTCCAAGCAAAACCAAGCAACTAGAGATAAAATAAATCTAAGAGATAAAGGACAAGTTCACATCATGTTGGGTTAAGAGCCCCTGAAACCATTTTTTCATATCAAATCAACCCATCTATTATCTTTTCAATTTCATTTAAAAAGATAAAGAAAATGGTGAGCAAGCATGCAAGTGCCTACGTGGGAGAGAGAGAATCCCCCAGTCACAATATTGCTAGGATATACTAGTATGGAAGGTGGTGTGGGTGCCTCCCTGATTGCAATAAGGGGATACTTTTGTGGGGGTGGGGGGGTGGGGTGTTGCGGCTCCAACTAAAGTAGTTCCGAGTTGTCATGTACAAGTGAGATTCTCTAACAATGTTTGTATCACATGAACTCCACAAGAATTAAATTAGAGCTTCCCTGGGAAAAAAAAGGGGGGGGGGGAGAAGTTCAAAAGTATTCAAAGTGTTTGATTAGATTCTAGTGATACAAAGGGCTTTGAGAAGTTCCGTAGAAGAAGAAATCCACAAAGTAAGAAAAAGAAAGGGAAAGAAATGAACCATAACCATGAATCATGACTGCTATCCCCATTCAAATCAACAAAAATTTCCGCAATCGTTCATTAACCAAGACAAAGCATTCATTGTATTTAAACCTCATCTTACATCAAAGGCACAAGCAAAGTTATGACCAGATGGAACTCAAATTTTGAAGAAATTATTTAAGTTAATAACAGGCTGGATTAAAGACTCACAACCCAGCTCAAGTTAGAATTCAAATTAAATAGAAACTTTTAGAAAATACACTCATAAGAATTCTTAGTTTCAGCAAATAAAACTTTTCCAGAATCCTAGACCAACACAAATAATAACTACCAACAATAGAGCAAGTAACAACACCTCATAATAAAATACTTACTTTTAACACCAATCAACATGTAGAATTACCAAGAAACTCTCAAATTAAAAACTAGTGAGGAAAAAAATCTCTATGAAGCATTAGTTCACAGGTCACTGCATCAATCATTATCTGTAATTAAGTGTGACAAAGCATAAGAAACCTTTGGTTTATGCAAGTGATGCACGATTTCCTAGTTTAAAACTCCAAAGAAACCATGAAACTGAACCAAAAAAGGAAAAGAAAAACAAAGTATAGCATAAAAACCATTCCTAGTTTGGTATTAGCTACTTATAATTTGTCAGAAAGAAATTTTTCCAGCTAAATTTGCTGATCAATAACTAGCACAATTAGCAGCCTTGTGTTGAAGCAATATCACAAGCAAATGTAGTATATATCATGACCATAGAAATAAGCAAGTGTAGTATATACCAGCAATGACCACCGATTTGGGTCTCGCATGATAAATGGGAATATTTCAGAAGGTTGCATAGTTTCTGACAGCAAGAAGTGATTTACTGCTTCCTCAAAATGCAAGTCAAACAGCAAGAGGAAACCCACTTGAGCATGAACAAAGGACAGCATTTCCTTTGTCATTTCACTTTCACTTTGAAGCTCCTCCACCAGGGAGATGGCTTCCTCAAAGTTCTTCTTGCGCAACAGGTCTTTGATTTGTTCTTCCGACGGTACTTTCCTATAGCAAATAACCTGGCAATAACATAAAACAGTATGATTTTCCAAACATTCTACCACCCTAAGTACTAAATGTACTAATAACTAAAACTGCAGGAAATACCCAACAAAACTTATTTACCACGAGGCCTCATTTTTTAAGTACAAGAGACCAGTATTGTGAACTTACAGGGCACAAGGATAAACAGCCAATATATAAACTGGTCTGCAAGTATAGTTGATCTAAACGAGATTGTTAGAGTTGTTAGTTTTTCATATTATTTTAAAGGTAGTTTTGTAATCTCATATCGCACTAATATAAATACATTCTGAGGTGCAGAGTAGATGATAAAGCCCTAAACTTATTTCTCTGCTCTTCTTCTTCCTTCTTCTCTTCTTACTTAACCCTAATTTTCTTTCAGATGATTTAACCCAATAACCTAAAAATACCACTACGCATGCTGAAACACATAAAATCCATTGATATATAAACATTATTAGTTAAAACAAAAGACTTGATATATTCGTTAATAGCGGTTTCAGTAAAGCAAAAGACTTGATATATTCGTTAATAGCGGTTTCAGTTGATCAATCTTTAACCACATACCGAATCAAGCAAAATGTTAGACGTCTTGAAATCTCTATAAATGACAGGTTCAAGGCCGCTATGGAGGAATGCTAACCCTTTAGCTGCACCAAGTGCAATTTTGATCCTGTTGGACCAAGGGAGAGGTATTGTCCCTTCAAGAATTTTACCAGCATCAGCTTTTGTTTAAGAAACAGGGTATAAGATTAGATAGATAATAATAAGGTGGTTTGGAATTCAAATTGTTGTAGTAAGTTCACCACTGACTAAAATCAATGTCCTTTGATATCAAATACAATTATTTTCATGGGTTTTAATGTTTTTTTTTTTTATAACCTCAAATTCTTACGGGATAAAGAAATTTCAAATTGGTTGCATCTATCCTCCAGTCTGCAGAATAAAGTTTTTGCTCATGTTAAAAAATTGAGTCCAGACATTGGGAAAACTACCCACATTTTGGGTATTTGATGCATTGATAAAATTAACCACACTCAGTGTATTAGTACCGCTACAAGGGGGGATGGCGACAAATTAAAAAAAAAAAAAAAAAAAAAAACTTTCACAAGATATCAGCAAAAACAAATGCAGATGTCAAATGAACAATGATGTCAGATTACCAATTTGCTAAAGGTAATAATCATGAAAATAAAGCATATATAGGAATTTAATTAAGAGAATTTCCACACTCACTTCTGAAAAGATGGTTTTCGAGGCTTCCACGGGTCATAAATTCATAAAAAAGCAGGCGCTGATCATCTTCAATACAGTACCTGACAAGTTTAACAAGATTAGGATGGTGAAGCTGCCCAAGGAAGTCCACTTCAGCCTGTATACAATAAAAAAGTACAATTTAGTTACCTCCCATCATTTTTTTGCTTCTCACACACAACATGTTCTGAACAATCAATCTACTAACCCAAAGCAGATAACCTACTAACCACCCATTCTCTATGGAAGTCCAAACCAGGACCTGCAACCCCAGCTAGAGCTCCCAAAGCATGTGCAGTGAAGGCCCTGGATACAAATCCAAAGGTGTTAGCAAAAAAAATAGGATTAAAAACTGTATCAGTGTACCAAAAATGGAGGTCTATATGCATACGAAAGAGGAGAATGGACCAGCTTGGGCAAGATATGAGGCAAAACAGCAGCAGTCCTGACACTGAAGTTAACATGCAAAGAAATTTAAGGACCACAAAACAGCTGAAAAACAACAAGAAATCCAGCATTGAATCTAAGAAGTGGAATATCTTACTTTAAGATTTGTTTGAGGCCATCAAGGGCAGTATCAGAGGTTTCATCATCCTCCAAAGCCTGCAAGAGTGTAGGGACAATCTCATCAATTGCTTGCAATCTGGCACTCTACATTATGGCAATTTATTATACATTTTCTGCTCCAGAGTACCATGTTAAAAATAAAATCAAAATGACTAAAAAACATTAGGAAAAAGCAACTTGTAAAGTGTGCTGAATGCTAAGCCTGCCGACTCACGAACCTCGGGCATGCTATTAAAGAAATACAAGAAACATAATATAGCATACACCAAAGATTAGAGAGAAGTGGAATAGATTAGGTGAACCAGCAAATCAGAGCAATCGATCAACAAACCTATCACAAAGGGCTGTACGGATGGTAGGAATGAGCTCATCCATGAAACTCAACAACTGACTCTTACCAGCACTGGCCATCACTTCACTCAGACCAATACATACTCCCTGTTGGTGGAGAGAAAATTAGATTTGCGGACTAAAACAAAAATTAAAAAAGGAGAGATTAATAGAAATAAATCTAAATTGTTTTCTTTATCATTGTATCCTATGTTATTTTGTTCGCACTTATAATGTCTTTTATATGTGCCTAAGTGATGGACACTTGTGTATACCAATTGTCCGAAGCATTTCCGGGTCTAGAAAGATCTGACATGTCAGTGTCAACAAGGACATGCCACCCTCTTAGAAGTGTGTATGTGCTTCTTAGATCACTACCACAGTTTACATTGCCTATGCTACGCTATTAATTAAGATAAACAGTCATGATAAAAATACTAATTTAAAACAACACCAAGAATGTAAACAATAACAAGTGAAAAAAGAAAAAAGGAAAATGTTGCCAACATATATTTTTTCTGCAATAAGTCAACCACATGTTGCCAAAACAAGAGCAACCTATTTGTCAGCCATGTCTTCAGAGATTCTCATCAAGCCCAGTGCAAACAAGAAAATAAGATCCACAAAGTAGAATTTAAAGGTCAAAAGCCTCACTTGTCTTCTGCTAACATTAGGGTCTTTTAGCCCTCGTGATAAAATTGGAATGATTAAAGGTAGAACTCTTTCCCCAAGCTTTCTAACAAGCTCACCAAGTGATCGTCCAGCAACCTGAAAATACAAGAGCAACTGAATTTATTATTTGGGACTGTACAAAACCCTATCATAGCTTAGAAAACACTACAAGAAGAATAGCAGACTTGTCTCCTTTCAGAGGATGATGATGCAAGAGAAGTAATTAAAGTATTCATCAAAACTGGCATTATTTCCTTCAGAGTCTTGGGAGTATTTGCAACTATGGTCTTCCACACATGTAATGCAGCCTGCACGAGAGAGAGAGAGAGAGAGAGAGAGAGAGAGAGAGAGAGGAACACACTTACAGTCTACATGTCCAAAAACCAAAAGGCAGCAAAATATTAACAAACAAAGCAATCCATTATATTTACAGCAGCATCACCTGGCGCACTGTTAAGCTCACAACAAAATACACCAGATCAGCAACCCCAGCAGTGCAGCTGCATAAGAGCAGCACAACAACAAACCCCATTAGCAACAACACATTAGCAGCAACAAGAGAGGCTTCAACAGAGCAGAGAGACTCCATACAAACCCCATCAGTATAGCAGCATTAGCAATAGATTGCAACAAACCCCATCACAAGTTAAACCCCAACAGATCATGATGCACTAGACCAAAACAACACTACTAAACCAGAGAGGCAGCACAACAACATACCAATTTTAGCAATGACAGGTTATTATCGTCTTTAACGGTGAAGCTGGCTGGTTCAGTCACCTCTACACGACCCCACTTGTCCACTGCAAGCCTCATTGACCCCTTGAACATGTCAATTTTAGCATTGCGCAATATTACAGTACCATCAGGCTTCATCAAGTCCACTGCATAAAAGGAAAGCCAAGAATTAAACTCAACAAACTCAATAGAAAGTTTGCCCTAAGTTTAAGACCAGCATCAGAGAGGAAACTACAGGGTGCAACCAAAAAAAATCAATGTTCAACAGGTATGATAGGCATGACAAACATTTAAAATTTAAAGCATGGGCCAAATTACAAAAAATCAGTGGTACCTGGGGGCCATCTGGTCGGCCTTTTTGTAACACCGTCTTCAAACTAACAACTTTCAGAATGAGATTATGTCCACCAGTGCCATTTGTCGACAATTTGTTTGTCGATAAATATTTACTTTTGGTAACGACAAATTGGCATTGACAAAATATACACTTCTGGCAACACAATATGAGTGGGCAAAAATAAACTTTTGGCGACACATTTACTAACAAAAATAATTGAAAATAATTTATATATTTTTGTAAGATTTATAGACTTACAAGGGGCATCCCTCAGGCACCACTATTACAAACTAATAACATTGATATGAAATCACCTCAAGTTGATGTGCAAGCAAAAAAACACTAGTGATACTGCTTTTAGAAGCAATGTATAAAACCTAAAAGGGTAAAGTCACTAAAATACCCCAATACATCCAAATTGTGAACCCACATTAGAAACAACAGATAACAAAATGAAAACATGAAACTAATAAATACAGGCAAAACGACATGAAAATCACCCACAAACTTATCCAACAGACCAACATCTAGTAGCAGCCACCTCACAGCAACATTGCAGCAGCAGTAGCAGCCCAACAAACATCAGCCACGAGGGCGGCAACAGCAGCAGCAAACCAGCAGCAGCAGCAGCAGACCAGCAGCTGCAGCAGACTAACAAGCAACAAACAACAACCATCAGCCACCAGAAAAAAGGAGGATCTGGTAGCAGTCTATATTGATCAATGACAAATTTAAAACAAAGTCCATTAGCTTTTTTATTGATTTGGTAGCAGTCTCTGTTTGTGTGTGTGTGTGTGAGTTAATAGATATGCAAGCGCAAGTACTGGCCAAAACATAAAGCTTTTACCATCATCTGGTAAAAAATAAAATAAAATAAAAACTACAATGTGGGCCTCAGGATCAGGTGTGTAGGTCCATGACCAATTTACCTGCCATTAGCCCATCCAACTTTTTTTACATTCGCATTATCTATAAATTTTCAGAATGAATAGATAGAACAGTATTATAAAAACAGATACTAAAGTACTATTTTTAACAGTCGTGGTACTTACAGGGGTTAGGGGAGGAGCATCAGGAGGCAGCTGGTAATTCTCAACCCGTGTAATAGAGACTGAAAGATCAGCAATTGTGGATCCCTGAATCAAAAAGGCCAAAAATATAAAAATATAAAATAAATCTAAGAGTTAATAGAAATTTTGAAATGGCACCCATTTGCATAAAAAATATTTCTAAAGATTGGGAAGCTTACACATCCAAGCTTCCCATCAGGAGGCTTAAAAAACTGTTCAGGTGAGATCTTGCGGTTCACATGACAAAAAATTTCCAAGGAGTGAACCCCTAATTGAGAATTTTTTCTTTGCAAGTAAAGTTTTGTTATCTTCTTTCCTTTCTGTTTTTTTTTTTTTTTTTTTTTTTTTTTTTTTTTTTTTTTTTGCGTACATCTTTATTAAACTAAATATTTTAGAAATTTCCTATTTTTACAAAATATAAGGCACATGTTTCATACATTACTGTTTCATGCCTTCTGGATACGTTTGATTTCTACAACATTGTACAGAACTGCATCGTTCAGTCAAAATCTTTTTATTTTAAAAATATTCAATGAAAAAATTGAGATCAAGACTGATATAGAAAATCAATTGACATACTGTCAAAAGCATAGCTGTATCTGCTCCCTGTGATTCCTTGAAGGTAACGTATGCAAGCTGAGATGTTTCAGTTTCCCTGCAGAACGTGCCACAAACTCTATGGAGCATTGATTATGCAAGAAATTTAACCCTGGGTAAGTCAAGAGAGCTGACCTTTGCATTTCAACATACTGGATATCACCAGAAAAAGAGAAGAATTCCTTAATATCCTTCTCAGAGGTAGCAAGTGAGATATTACTGACTTTAACTGTTCTTACCTATGAAAAAAAACAAAAAGAAAAAAAAAAGTAAAAGAATAGCTAAGTACATGTAATGACTAAGAAAATGTGATTACGGAAAAGAAATATTCAAATTGCCTAAAATATTTACCTTAATAATCACTTGATTTCAAGAATCAGGGCCTAAAATGAATAGATGAGAGTAGAATCCAATCTTTGTTGAACAAATCTAACCTAAAACAGAGTAAATAATTACACATACACCGGATTAGCAGAGCAAAACAGCATATATAGCAGATACACCAGAACAGAGAACAACAACAAACTGTTGAGCTAAAATTACCAAGAAGTGGCATATAATTACCTTTAGAAGCATGGACTAGAATAACAATTAAAGATTTCTTCTTTTCCAATTCAAGAAGTGTGTTTAAGCAAAAATACAAAAGAATCAAGTTCCAACATTTCAATTGACGATGATGAGGGGGAAAAAACTTTAAATTAAGAGAGAGAGCCAAATTTACTTGTCCAGAAAAGCAGCAGAGTTGAAAGGGCACATATGACTAACCTCTTTCAAATTTACATTGTTGTAGAGTAATTTATTGTTACTACTGTACATGACAGTTGGCTTATCTAATGCAGCAAATACATGTGTTGTATTCTTTGATGAGAAAGTGCAGAGTGTTATAGGCTGGGTCCCAAGGGACAAGATAAAGGACAAAACCTGTGTTTCTAGCTCAGTCAAATGGGCTTGTTTTCTTCTTCTAGAGTGTCTAGCTAATTCTCTATTAGAAAGCATTCTGAAAAACACACAACAACGAGTATTCTAGGAAGAGAAGCAAAGAGAATGTACACATGCATAAATACTCGGCTAAAAGGTGATCATAAAGAAACTAGTATGCTGATCAACCTGTGCAGAATTACACTATTTAATAAACTCTCCGTCTCCAAGCAAAATAAATAAATAAATAAACTCTGTTGGAACAATCTAACTACCAATTTTTGTCTTTGTGTGCTTTCATCAGTCCAGTGATTTCAAGAATGTAATGTAGCTCAAGGTTTTAAAAGGGGCAAGGCAAGTTCAAGATTTGTCGAAACATGAAACTTTCTTAGGTCTCATCAATCCAGTATATACAATCCTAATTGAGGTGCCTAATTGATGTATAATATTCAAATATAGGACATATAATAAATATATAAAAACAAGTAATCTATGTCACTTTTAACGTCCACAATTTACAAGAATAGCTAATATATAAAATTCAATAGTATGAATCATGAAACTATTGAAACTATAATTGGAAAAAAAAAAAAAAAAATACATATCTATACTATTATATAAAGCGCACAACTATTTGAAACTTTGTCACGAGTTTTTCTATGCCTAAAATATCCTGTCAAATCTCACTGCTTCAAGCTTGGTAACTGCCATGATTGATCTAATGGCTTCACACACATACGTGGCATGGGCAGTCACTGCCTGTTACAGCTGAATTTCACAAGTGTAACATGTCCAACTTCCGAAAAATTACAAGCTTGGATCGTCTAATTTTTTATGATGTTAGAAGAAGAAAAGACTTACATTTGATAGTAAAGATAAATTTATAGCCACTCATGTGGATGGGAGATAGAAATCCCCTTTTTCCCCTGAATCCCAATTCCTATTTGATTTCAAATACATTTCTAAATAATTAATATCATATTAAGTCAAAATATTATACAATATGTAATATATTTAAATGTTCAAGACATGTTCATGTAACATAGAGTTTGGATACATATCCCTATATCCTAATATTTAGAATTAGGGTGGTCTAATGCTTAGGCACAAGCCCGACACTTGTACCTAAGTCCATGTGATATAGCATTTTCCCATAGTTCATCAAAAAAATTAGGGAAAATTACATATACCTCCCTCGAGATTTATCTAAATTACAGATACCCCCTGAGATTTATATTTTCATAACAAATTGCCCCCTAAGGTTTATATTTTCATAACAATTTGCCCCCTAATTTGTTATGCAAATATAACCTTCAAAGGGTATCTGTAATTTCTCAAACCTCAGGGGGTATCTGTAATTTTGCTAAACCTCGAGGGGGGTATATGTAATTTGCCCAAAAAAGTAAGAAATTCATAAAGGTTGTACTATACCTGAAAAAATATTGCATTAGAGCCTCGATTAGTTTGTCATTATCTCCCTTTCCAAACAAGAATTTCCTCCTTTCAATCTCAAGATTTGCCAAGTATGGACATCTTGCAGAGTCAGTACTGGCTTCTGCGAATAACTTTTGTACAAAAGTTGGCGCAATTAATATATGAGAATCAAACTGCACACATCCAAGTCACACAAATCAAATTCAGCATGAACTTTTGTGGAAAGAACTGTACCAAACAATAATTTATGTAATGCAAGGATTAAAATGTGCACCACTTCATCTGACAAGTGCGCAAGCTTGCAGTCCACAGATTTTGATGGATGAATTGGATCACTATCAGCACCATTACACCAGCTACTGTCATCCTCGAGCAAACAACCTAAGTAATCCAGGAAACACTCCTAATCATCAGGGCTACCAGATAAATAAACAAAATTAATGGTTTGGAATACATGTGTAGATGTAGCATCAACTACATCAGAAAGAGGGTAGAGATGATGCAACCACAAGTCCAGAAAAAACCAATGCAAGAAACCCAAGTTATTGGGTAAAGAATATGCAAAGAATATTGTATGGATCCAACTCACTGTACTCTTCAAGGAAGGATCCCATAAAAAATTCAGATCATTCTAGAAGAATGTAGGCACAAGATATAACGAATGTGAGGATAGGATATTATTTAGAACTTAACTTAGGCCTCATTTGGGAATTGGTTTTTTAAGTGGCTTTTTAACTTTTTGAAAAAAGTTACAGAGATGTTCGATTTTTTTTTTTTTAGTGACTAAGTTGCCAAACAAAGCCTTACTAATCTGTCGAAGGAATGATAAGGGGAGAACTCAGCTCATTACACCATTAATGACCAAATTTTGGGACCGCATAAAGTGATTGGTCCATTCAAGCAAGAAATGATGCACCCATGAACAAAGTTAAAGGCACAAAAATGAAACAAACGGGGAGCAACCAAGGGAAACAGAAGCTAGCACATTATTAATTCAATAAGGGGAAGGAGAGATCAAGTTGCTAATTATGAATAAATAAAATCATTGTAAGAAACATTAAAATTATCATAATATCAAATGAAAAATAGGGGGAAAGTGCAGGAGGGGTAGTTTGTTTTCACCAACAGTGTAAATGATTTCTTCATAGGTCTCTGTCCAACTCAACTCAAAGCTTTAAACAAATTGTTTTGGGCCGACTACATGAATTCTATTTTTCCATCTTTAGTTTCATAAACCATAGCCTGCATTAACTTTTTGTGTCTAAGAAGCACATATATGACATGATATGTACACTTCGATGTAGCAATTTCAAAAAATTAAGACCACACGAGAGGGACACAACACATAAATATAGATTTTTACATATATAAAAGAATAATAACAATTTTTTCAATTTTTACATCGCAAATACATTTATATTCTATTATATCAAAATATTAAGAAAATATTTTTCACATTCTATATATTGAAAAAGAAGTGTGAACAAGAAGTACTAACATCTACATTACAAGGCTATACTCATAAATAAAATGAAAATTTTAGGCTTTAGAAATCCCGAATTAAACACCTAAAGGAGAAGGGATTAAATAAAATATATTAAAAAAGGTATATTCTGAATTTAATCATTGGCTTTCAAGTTATTTTCTTCAAAATTGCAATGTGTTCCATGTATGTGTAAGTGATGGACACACATCTCCTCCAAGTGCCCGCAGTGTGTTGCATGCAAAAGAAAATTTGAAAGATAATAGGACACATTGCGTAGAAATGTCTGCGCTTTTTGGTTCTCTTTTATCCTTGCATTTCCTAGATCTCATCATTTTCCTAAACCATGCAATCAATCATCTCTTTTGCATGTTATCCAACCATCTTAATTTGTTTTCTCTCACTCTCCAATGAATTCTACTTGCACAATCTTAAGAAAACACTAATTCCTAATTTTATCCTTTATTGCCTTCCCATACATCAATCTAAAGATCTCAGTTTCTACCATGCTCGCCCTATGTGATCATTGATTACACAACATTCTCTCCAATAGAAAATGGTTCTTTCCTAAAAATTAAATTTTAATTGCAGTTGTATACCTTGAATACACAATACAACTGAATCCCTTCTCCAATTAGACCATCTCTTAACCTTAATTCTATGGTACACATCTCTTCAATCTCTCCATTTATATGAATAATCAAGCCTAGACAACAAAACTTAATATTTGTTCACCATTGTCTTCACTGTTGCCCCACTTGTATTACACATTTTGCTAGAGGTTATATTGACCAACAAATAATTTTAGCAGCAATAATTTGACTAGTAAGGATATGTCCTAGAGTAATATGAATATAATCTTCTATTGTTTTTTTGAATGGAATTTGGTGCATATCTATTGTTGCCTTCTTTTTGGATTGACTGCAAGTCAAATTATCAAATATACACTACACTATGTTAATTAGGAGCATTTATTTGATGTTAACAATGGACATGATTCTCCAAGACTTGATCCTTTTGCAAAACATCACACCTACATGAAGGGTAATGTCATTTATCAAATTGCCTCAAAACCTATGTCGCAGAGTTATCAGCTTCAATTAGAGCCCAAATATATATATATATATACTATACTTCACACCATCAAAAAGAATCGCTGCAATTTTATGAAAGATTAAAAAAAAAAATTCCAGACTTCCAGTTATTCATGTGTATTAAGCTAAAGAAGACAACTACAATAACCTGTAGCAGCTTTAATACAAGAACTAGTAAGTGCATACCAGATTTAGAGTTCTTTATGTAGTATCAATATTGGTATAGAAATTGAACACGGAGAAAAGAGAGTAATATGTTGCATGCACACGCATGGAGAGAGGTGTAACCATGTGTTTCAATCAAGCATGTGTCATCCAGTTTTTATCATTAAGATTTAATAGTTTGAGTAAATATGCATTTTTGTATAGTTGTAGATATCACAAATTATTCCAAAATGAAAGCATCAGCAGTAATTCCATAATATAAGTTCCTTCACCCCCAAACTCAGATTTACACCATTAATTGGCATAGAATGACTATGTGACTAACCAAACTTAATAAACAACTACCCAACATGCGTTTTATCAAATGATAAATAAATAATCATCGTATTTTGCACATAATTGTCCTTAGTAGTGATTTATTATTATTTGAATGACAGCATCTGGATTCATTTCTCTAAAACAGATAAATTCATGTAAAACCCCTAACTGGTCATTACGACACCATTAAAAATCATATAAAATTTAGTACTAAATCCACTTAAAAAAACATTTTAAACCTCAACAAATGCAATTTCACAGCTTTGGTAGCCGCACCAGTTATGCTAAGCCCGTTACACCTCAAAACTGCATCAATGCCACCATTATTTGAAACCATGGTACATATGTACACAAAAATAACTATAGTAGAATCTAATCAATTTGAAGCTATGAATCAAATATAAAATTGAAATGTGACTCATTAATATCTATAAACAAAAAAACACAGATCTGGAGTAAGAATATTGAAGCAATTCGATCAAATTTGCCAATAAATGCAACCAAAGCACATACAAAAGATTGCCATATACAATGTAAAAAACAAAATTAAAGCATTACCCAATACCGAAGAGAGAGACTCAGTCAGGGTTTCAGAGGGCACACACCCTAAGCTAATCTGCTTGGCGTCCTTGATCTGCACCGTTTCAGGATCTTCGCGTGAATCGGGGTCGGAAACACTGATCGCTAGGGCAAGTTGCACCTGAAACTCCTCTTCAAAGAAATTGAAATCAACCGAATTCTCCGCCGACTCAACCGCTCTGATTCTCATCAATGCCGATTCCAACGAAGCCGAAGAAGAAGACGACAGCGGCGTCACTTCCGCCGTCTGCGGCGGCGACGGGTGGTGGTTGCCGTTGTTGCAGCCACCGCCGATGTGAAGCTTTCACAGCAGATGCTTCATCTTAGGCATTGCTGATCGAGTCGCATCCAGATACAGGGCACAACACGGCTCCTCTCTCTCTCTCTCTTTCTCTCTCTCTACTGGTTTAACGTGCACACCTTCGTCGTCGTTGTCAAGTTTCGATCACTGGGAATTAATTAAATTTACTACTCAACGCTTCACTCCAATTGACTGTACAGTCTGGGAAAAGGGACAAAATAAAAATCAAAGCTATTTATAATTTAAGAAATTGAGAGAGAGAGAGAGAGAGAGAGAGAGAGAGAGACAGAGCAAAAAAGGAACAAATCTATAGGGGCAGAGTGAAGCACCGACCGTCTCGCACGGCAGAAGCAAACGGCACAAACCCGATGATCAAGAGTGAAATCATGAGGGAGAGAGAACTACGAATTGTGAGAGAATGGTGTGCAAGAGTGAAATCGTAGAGAGTGATGAGGGGAGATTTAATGAGGGAGGGGAAAAAAAAAAAAAAAAAAAAAAAGAAGGGAGGGGTGGAATTTTGGGAGGGAAATTGCCACTGCCTCACCAAAGGCAGATCACACTAAAAAATATATATATATATATATATCCAAAACAATTTTTAGATTTATTTTTTTTGAAAAAATTAAAATTAATTTGAGAGTAATAAAAATCAAAAATATATTTTTAAAATTTTAAAAATTATTTATGACCTAAAAGATAAAATTATACAAAAATAATAAGTATTTTTTAATTTTTTCACCCAATTTGTTTTTTTAATTTTTTAGAAAAAAAATTTGAAACTAGTTTATGAAAATAAAACTAAACATATTGAAATTGATAATCTAACCACTTTTCTAAATTATCTCAAATTAACCATCTCAACTTAAAGAGTGTGTTTGGGCTTGATGGGTTCATTTTTGTGATCTAATTCAATGATCACATTAATTTTACAATTCAATAACTAGAATATTTAAAATTCTTTCAAAAGTTATAATAAAAACACAAATCACTAGATCACCTTGTTTCACTAGCAAACTTTTACCGACGAATAGTATTATCGTCGCTAAATGTTTAACTCTTTGCCCACGCCAACTTGTCATCGCCAAAAGTAAACACACTAATAGCAACGCTCATTGTGTTGCTAAAACATAAGCCTCGTAGGTAAAAGTTTTGAAATTTTGGCGCCAACCAAAAAATTTGGCGCTAAAATAATGTTATGCCTTTTTAGCGACGGCAACAAATTGCGTCGGTAAAGGTATACTTTTACCAACGAAATTGATCACTGTGTCGCCAAAAATATACTTTTGGCGATGAAAAATTGATGTCGTCGCCAAAAGTGTAATTTCTTGTAGTGGATGAGTCGAAACCTCCAGTTCCTTCGAAAGGAGTCCTCGTGCACGGAATAAGCGAAGAAGAAATGGTTCAAACAAAGAGGATCAACATGACCCCTTTGTGCGACGGATCGCAAGGGCAGTGCTACCCAAAAACTTCAAAGCTCCATTGTTCACCCTATACGATGGAAAATCAGACCCCACTGATCACATCCATCATTATAAGCAAGCCATGACATTATAGGCAGACGACGAGGCCCTCATGTGTTGAATATTTCCGAGCAGTTTGGGACCTTTGGCCTTCAGATGGTACTATAAGTTGGAGCTGGCATCGATTAAGAGCTTCCATCAACTCCAAAAATCCTTTAGGGCAAGGTTCATCACCAATGAGGTCCAGCTGAAGCAAGTCGATTCTCTCTAGGTAATGCAAATCCAACCAGGGAAAACCCTACAAGTGTATTCGGCGCGCTATTGGGAATGTTTTAATCTCGTAAATGATGCCTGCAATGACTTCATGGCCATCACTGCCTTTAAAATGGGGTTCTATCCTGATAGTGCTCTCCGCAGCTCCTTGACCAGAAGGCCCCCCAAAATAGTCTGGTTGTTAATGAAGAAAGTCGAAGAATACTGCAAAGTGGAAGATGACGCCCTGCGGGTCAAAGCCAGGCACAAGGCCAACAAGATGGCCCCATCTGAAATCATTCAGCCGATAAATTTTGTACCATCACGGAGCCCTGAACCACGAAATCGGGCTAAACGAGACAAAAGACGAGTTTCGCGCCGATCAAATGACCAATGTTCCCACCGAGCTAATAAACATCTTCAAGTGGATAGCAGGCGCACAAGGCGTGCGGACAAGAAATATACGAAGTTGTTAGAGCCGATCAGCACGGTTATGTCTAAAGTTCAACACCTTCCATTCTTCAAATGGCCACCCAAAATGGTGGGACCTCCCGACACGATGAGACGGGATAGGCGGTGCGAATATCACAAGGACCACGGTCATGATATCGATAGTTGTTATGCGTTGAACACTACAACAAAAAAGGTCTATGGTGACGAAAACGCGTGACGAAAAAATATTTAGTCTCCAAATATGCATGTTTTAGTGATGAAAATAAGATTTCGCCTCCAATTATATTATTTTCAGAGACGAAAACCAAATTTTGTCACGAAATGCTTAAAATCAAATAAAACAATAGGTGACGAAAATTTTATTCGTCTCTAAATTTTATTTTTCGTCACAAAACAATTTCCCGCCCTTGGAAAATTTGGTGGAAGATTTGGCACCATTTTGGAGACGAAATTTGTCGTCACAATTGTAAAAAAATTTAGAGAGGAAATAATTTCGTCTCCAAATGTATAATTTTCAGAGAGGAAAACCAAATTTCGTCACCAAATGCTTAAAATCAAATAAAACAATAGGTGACGAAAATTTTATTCGTCTCTAAATTTTATTTTTCGTCACAAAACAATTTCCCGCCCTTGGAAGATTTGGCGCCATTTTGGAGACGAAATTTGTCGTCACAATTGTAAAAAATTTTAGAGAGGAAATAATTTCGTCTCCAAATGTATTATTTTCAGAGAGGAAAACCAAATTTCGTCACCAAATGCTTAAAATCAAATAAAACAATAGGTGACGAAAATTTTATTCGTCTCTAAATTTTATTTTTCGTCACAAAACAATTTCCCGCCCTTGGAAGATTTGGGGCCATTTTGGAGACGAAATTTGTCGTCACCATTGTAAAAAATTTTAGAGAGGAAATAATTTCGTCTCCAAATGTATTATTTTTAGAGAGGAAAATCAAATTTCGTCACTAAATGCTTAAAATCAAATAAAACAATAGGTGACGAAAATTTTATTCGTCTTTAAATTTTATTTTTCGTCACAAAACAATTTCCCGCTCTTGGAAAATTTGGTGGAAGATTTGGCGCCATTTTGGAGACGAAATTTGTCGTCACCATTGTAAAAAATTTTAGAGAGGAAATAATTTCGTCTCCAAATGTATTATTTTTAGAGAGGAAAACTAAATTTCGTCACCAAATGCTTAAAATCAATAAAAAATACAAGAAATCTGAGCTATTGTGACAAAATTTGGTGACGAAATTTTTTTTGTTTTAAAATTTAACCCAAAGATGACGAAATATTAATTTTGTCGTTTGTTTTAATTTTTCTCAAAAGTATAGGAGACGAAAACAAAATTTCGTGTGCAAAAATGAGGCGCCAATTTCATTTGCATTGGCGCGAATTATTATAGCTTATTGGAGACAAACATTTTTGTCACAAAATATAATTTTTTTTGTGACGAACGTAATTCGTTGCCAATAAATTCCATACCTATTAAACGATGTCGTTACATATTTCCATTTATTAGGCGACAAATATGTTTTTGTCTGCAAATGATAAGTTATGGAAGACGAAAATATTTCGTCACCAATAAACACTCTATCATGCAGACAATGTCATTTCATCTTTCTATTAAATAGGCGACAAATATATTTTTGTTTCAGAAGAATAAGTTGTGGGAGACAAAAATATTTCGTCACTAATAAATTCTAATTGATTGCGTGACGAATATATTTTTCGTCTCATAAGGTTAAGTTGTGGAAGACAAAAATATTTCATCACCAATAATAAATTCTTTGTTCTGGTATTGAAGGATACAAAAATATTTTATCACTAATCATTTCTCTTTATTAAAACGCCGTGGTTTTGTGTTTCAAAGCATTGGAACTGTGACCCCAAGAGATACACTCTAATGCTTATCACTCATTTTCATGTACATGGACCTTGAAGTCGTGACCCAAGAAAACACTTTCTGCAAACCCTCATTTCTCTCTCGCACTTGAGTCTACTCCTCTCTCACAAGTATTGAAGTCGTGACTCAAGAAGACACTTTGTAAACCATTTCTTCTATTTCGCGCTAAAGCCTATATCTTCTGTCTCACACTTAAGCCCTTCGTGCATGCCAACATTGAAGGTATTATCCAAGAAGGCACCCTATGCAAACCCACTATTCTTTATCACAGTGAAGGCCCCTCTTGCACGCAAGCACTTTTTCTCATTGTCTGAACCAACTCTACCCTTTCCGTCTAGAACACCCATTTCATAAAAATCGAAGGTCAAAACCTCTCTCCAACCAAAAAAAAAAAAAAAAAGATAATTAATATAGCTATTTTTTTTGTGAGAAAAAATACAGAGAAACAAATAATAAAAAATTTGTAATTTTCAAAATTAATAGAAAACATTACCTTGTTTAGTATGGAGTTTTCAATAATTAATTTCTAAAATTTGGTGATAAAATTTATTTTCGTTTTAGAATGTAACCCAAACATGACCAAATTTTACTTTTGTTGTTTCTTTTAATTGTTTTCAAAACTATAGGAGACGAAAAAATAAATTTGTCAGAAAAAAAAAGGGGCACCAATTTTTTTTCTTGTTGGCGCCAATTATTTTAGCTCATTGGGGACGAACATTTTTGTCACAAAATTTAAAGTTTTTTGCGACAAAAGGAATTCGTCACCAATAAATTCCAAACTTATTAGCCGATGTCATTTCATTTTTTTATTTATTTGGTGACAAATATATTTTTTGTCTGGGAAGGATATTATGGAAGACGAAAATATTTCATCACCAATAAATCCTTCATGCTCGTTTTGTGTTTTTGTTAATTAAGCGACAAATATATTTTTGTCTCGGAAGGATATGTTTTGGGAGACGAAAATATTTCGTTAATAATAAATTCTCCATGTGTCGTGTTGCATTTTGATTGATTGTGCGACGAATATATTTTCGTCTCATAAGGTTAAGTTGAAGGAAACGAAAATATTTCATCACCAATAAATTCTTCATCTCCACACAACATTGTTTTTGTATTATTGTTGATTAGGCAACGAACATATGAGTTTGAGACGAAAATATTTTCTCCCTAATTATTTCTCTTTATTAAAATGTCGTCAGAAACTAAGAGATGCTCTTACCTTAATCACTTACTTTCACACACACACAAATACTAAAGTCGTGACCCGAAAAGACACCCTCTACAAATCCTCATTTCTCTCTCGCACTTGAGTCTCCTCTCTCACAAGTATTGAAGCTGTGACTCGAGAAAACAATCTCTATAAACCATCTCTTCTATTTCGCACTGAAGTTTCTCTATTCTCTCTCACATTTAAGCCGTTTGTGCATGCAAACATTGTTATCCAAGAAGACATTTTGTGCAAAGCTACTATTCTTTCTCATAGTAAACCCCTCTCCACAAAAAGGAAAAAATAATAATAATTAAACAAGGAAACAAAATACAAGAAATCTAGGCTATTGTGACAAAATTTGGTGACTTAAAATTTAACCCAAAGATGACAAAATATTAATTTTGTCGTTTGTTTTAATTTTTCTCAAATGTATAGGAGACGAAAAAAAAATTCGTCTGCAAAATTCAGGCGTCAATTTCATTTGCATTGACGCGAATTATTTTAGCTCATTGGAGACGAACATTTTTGTCACAAAATATATATATTTTTTGCGACGAACGTAATTCGTCACCAATAAATTCCCTACCTATTAAACAATGTCGTTGCATATTTCCATTTATTAGGCGACAAATATATTTTTGTCTAGGAATGATAAGTTATGGAAGACGAAAATATTTCATCACCAATAAACACTCCATCATGCAAACGATGTCGTTTCATCTTTCTATTAAATTGGCGACAAATATATTTTTGTCTTAGAAAAATAAGTTGTGGAAGATGAAAATATTTCGTCACTAATAAATTCTGATTGATTGCGCGATGAATATATTTTTCGTCTCATAAGGTTATGTTGTGGAAGACAAAAATATTTCGTCACCAATAATAAATTCTTTGTTCTTGTATTTAAGGAGACAAAAATATTTTATCACTAATTATTTCTCTTTATTAAAATGCTATGGTTTTGTGTTTCAGAGCACTGAAACCGTCACCCCAAGAGACACACTCTGACCCTTATCACTCATTTTCATGTGCACGGACGCTCAAGTCGTGACCTAAGAAGACACTTTCTAGAAACCCTCATTTCTCTCTCACACTTGAGCCTACTCCTCTCTCACAAGTATTGAAGTCGTGAAGCAAGAAGACACTCTGTAAACCATTTCTTTTATTTTCGCACTAAAGCCCCTCTCATATGTCTCACACTTAAGCCCTTCATGCATGCCAGTATTGAAGCTATTATCCAAGAAGGCACCCTATGCAAAACCGACTATTCTTTCTCATAGTGAAGGCGCCCCTTGCATAAGCACTTTTTCTCATTGTCTGAACCAATTCTACCCTTTCCGTCTAGAACACTCATTTTAGAAAAATCACAGGTCAAAACCCCTCTCCACAAAAAAAAAAAACTTTCTTTTTTTTTTGTGAGAAAAAAAAACAGAGGAAAAATTAATAATAATTTTTTAATTTTCAAAATTAATAAAAAACATTACCTTGTTTAGGTTAAGTTTGGCATCTTCAAAAAAAGTTAAAAAGTCAAAAAGTTACTATCCTATTTAAGTCACATCATCTTATTTAAGTTATATAACCTCTCTATCACATCATTTCAAACCCAACCCATATTTCATAAAAAGCCAAAAAGTGCACTTATTTAGATCCCAAACAACCCCTTAGTATGGAGTTTTCAATAATTAATTTTTAATTTTTAATCTATATTTTTTTAGTGAACATTTTTTAATATTATAATTTTTTTTATTTTTTATTTTTTACTTTTTAAATCCCTTTAATTTAGATGAGAGCAAATTACAGCAATTATCCCGGTACTTTGGTCCTTGTGTCATATAAATGGTATGTGCCATATCTATATCTATCTATATCTATCTATCTATCGATCTATATCTATCTATCTATCTATATATATATATATTAAGGAAAAGGGGTTTCTAACCCCCAAGCTTTATGGAAGCTCCAATATCTCAATCTAAATTTCTTGTTTTTTTTTTATTTAAATAAAAAAAAAACCCTTAACATTTATTAACTTCTCCCAACCCCAAGCCTTACCCTCATAATAATACTTTAATGAATTAAGAACAAGCATAAAAAAAAAAATTATTGAAAAGTCCAACACATGAATTCCTTGAAAAGTCCCAACACATATGATTATTATCCCTCATAATAACATTTTAATGCATTAAGAACAAGCATAAAAAAAATTCCTTGAAAAATCCAACACATATGATTATTATCAAAATATTAAACTTTAATATATAAAAAAAGAAGACATTTAATTCCTTGAAAAGTCCAACACATATGACTATTATCAAAATATTAAACTTTAATATAATATAAAAAAGAAAAAAAATATTTAAAAAAAAAGACATTTAAAAATCGCAATTCACATATATAGATAATTGTAAGCACAACCTGTGCGAATATTTACGTTGGCGATGTAAATATTTACATTGAAAGTATTAACATTCACATCACGGAACATTCACACTGTAAATGTGAATATTATTAGGGATATTTTGATAACTATGTCACTCATAAGACTTATTGAAATATAAGAAAATAATGTGAACTGAATGGGACATAAGTAACTGAAAAGAGATTTATAAAAAAGTGCTCTCATTTTAAAACAATAAAACTTTGTTAAACTAAAAATATTTTCTAAAACGGTTTAATATTATAAAAATTATATTAAATGACCCACTAAAGAGTGTAAACAATTAAAAATTTATCTATATTATTATTATTATTATCTATATCTACCTATCTATACTATATATTAAGCAAAAGAGGGTTTTTAACCCCCAAAACCTGTGGGAGTTTCAATATTCTAATATGAATTTTTCAATTTTTTTATTTAAAAAAAAAAAAACTCAACATTTATTGATTTAGTCAAAATCCTGTGATCAACATTTAAAATCCCCTCATACAAATAATTATAGATACAATCCGTGTATAGTTACTGCAGTAACCTTTTCAACTTTTTCCATACACTATGGTTACTGATAAGATTGTTAAATTATTTTTATAAAAAATTTTAAAAAACATAATTTATATATTAAAAAAAATCTAAAACAAATATAAATATCTATAATTATCCCGTGCATAGCACGGGTGATAGGCTAATCTATACTATATATTAAGCAAAAGGGGGTTTTTAACCCAAGCCTTGTGGGAGCTCCAATCTCCCAATCTAAATTTCTTGATTATTTGATTTAAAAAAAAATCTTAGCATTTATTAACTTCTCCCAACTCCCAAGTCTTACCCTCATAATAACACTTTAATGCATTAACAACAGGCATAAAGAAAATTCTTTGAAATCCAACACATATGAATTCTTTGAAAAGTCCCAACATATATGATTATTATCTCTCATAATAACACTTTAATGCATTAAGAATAAGCATAAAAAAATTTCTTAAAAGGACCAACACATATGATTATTATCAAAATATTAAACTTTAATATAATATAATAAAAAAAAAGACATTTAATTCCTTGAAAAGTCCAACACATATGATTATTATCAAAATATTAAACTTTAATATAATATAAAAAAAGGAAAAAAAGAAGACATTTTAAAAAAATATATTTAAAAATCACAATTCACATATATAGATAATTGTAAACACAATGGGGGGTTTTTAACCCCAAGTATTGTGGGAGCTCCAATCTCCCAATCTAAATTTCTTGTTTTTTTGATTTAAAAAAATAATTATCTTAACATTTATTAACTTCTCCCAACACCCAAGTTTTACCTTCATAATAACACTTTAATACATTAAGAACAAGCATAAAAAAAAATTCTTTGAAATCTAACACATATGAATTCCTTGAAAAATCCCAACATATATGATTATTATTCATCATAATAACATTTTAATGCATTAAGAACAAGCATAAAAAAATTTCTTGAAAAGTCCAACACATATGATTATTATCAAAATATTAAATTTTAATATAATATAATAAATAAATAAAAGACATTTAATTCCTTGAAAAGTCCAACACATGATTATTTTCAAACTATAAAACTTTAATATAATATAAAAAGGAAAAAAAAAAAGACATTTAAAAATCATAATTCACAGCTCCAATCTCCCAATCTAAATTTTCTGATTTTTTGATTTAAAAAAAAAAAAATCTTAGCATTTATTAACTTCTCCTAACTCCCAAGTCATACCCTCATAATAACACTTTAATGCATTAAGAACAAGTATAAAAAAATTCTTTAAAATCTAACAGATATGAATTCCTTGAAAAATCCCAACACATATGATTATTATCCCTCATAATAACACTTTAATACATTAAGAACAAGCATAAAAAAAATTTCTTGAAAAGTCCAACACATATGATTATTATCAAAATACTAAACTTTAATATAATATAATAAATAAAAAAAGCCATTTAATTACTTGAAAAGTCCAACGCATGATTATTATCAAAATATTAAATTTTAATATAATATAAAAAGGAAAAAAAGAAGACATTTAAAAAAAAACATTTAAAAATCATAATTCACAGCTCCAATCTCCCAATCTAAATTTCCTAATTTTTTAATTTAAAAAAAAATCTTAGCATTTATTAAATTCTTCCAACTCCTAAGTCATACCCTCATAATAACACTTTAATGCATTAAGAACAAGCATAAAAAAAATTCTTTAAAATCCAACACATATGAATTCTTTGAAAAGTCCGAACACATATGATTATTATTTCTCATAATAACACTTTAATGCATTAAGAACAAGCATAAAAAAAATTTCTTGAAAAGTCCAACACATGATTATTATCAAAATATTATCTATACTATATATTAAACAAAGGGGTTTTTAACCCCAAGTATTGTGGGAGCTCCAATCTCCTAATCTAAATTTCTTGATTTTTTGATTTAAAAAAATAATTATCTTAGCATTTATTAACTTTTCCCAACACCCAAGTTTTACCCTCATAATAACACTTTAATGCATTAAAAACAAGCATAAAAAAAAAAATCTTTGAAATCTAACATATATGAATTCCTTGAAAAATCTCGACACATATGATTATTATCCCTCATAATAATATTTTAATGCATTAAGAATAAGCATAAAAAATTTTTCTTGAAAAGTCCAACACATATGATTATTATCAAAATATTAAATTTTAATATAATATAATAAATAAAAAAAGACATTTAATTTCTTGAAAAGTCCAACACATGATTATTATCAAAATATTAAATTTTAATATAATATAAAAAGGAAAAAAAAAAGACATTTAAAAAGAAAATTTAAAAATCATAATTCACAGCTCCAATCTCCCAATCTAAATTTTCTGATTTTTTGATTTAAAATTTTTTTTTAGCATTTATTAACTTCTCCCAACTCCCAAGTCATACCCTCATAATAACACTTTAATGCATTAAGAACAAGTATAAAAAAAATTTCTTGAAAAGTCTAACATATATGATTGTTATCAAAATATTAAACTTTAATATAATATAGTAAAAAAAAGCCATTTTATTCCTTGAAAAGTCCAACACATATGATTGTTATCAAAATATTAAACTTTAATATAATATAAAAAAGGAAAAAAAGAAGACATTTAAAAAAAAACATTTAAAAATCACAATTCACATATATAAATAATTGTAAACACGATCCGTGTATAGCACGGGTGATATGCTAGTATCTATACTATATATTAAGCAAAAGGGCCTTTTAAACCTCAAGGCTTGTGGAAGCTCCAACATGCCAATCCTAATTTCTTAATTTTTTATTTTTTTTAAAAAAAAATTGACTTGGTGATTAGTTCAAAGATTATAATAATTACACTATTGAATAACACAATAAATGAAATCCTAATTTCCTTACTTTTTACATCCCCAAGAGACCCATGTAATTATTGTGTAAATGGCTCTTAATTTTTTCCCTCTTAATTTTTTTGTTTTGTTTTTTGAAAAAACAAATAAATAAATACTTATTAAATTCTTTCAAACTCCTCGGTCAAACCCCATGTATTTAATTTATATATTAAAAAAAATTAATTGACTTGGTGATTGGTTCAAAGATTATAGTAATTACAGTATTGAATAACGCAATAAATGAAATCCTAATTTCCTTACTTTTTACATCCCCAAGAGACCCATGTAATTATTGTGTAAATGGCTCTTAATTTTTTTCCCTCTTAATTTTTTTGTTTTGTTTTTTGAAAAAACAAGTAAATAAACACTTATTAAATTCTTTCAAACTCCTCGGTTAAACCCCATGTATTTAATTTATATATTAAAAAAAATTAAAACAAATATAAATATCTATAATTATCTCGTACATAGCACGGGTGATAGGCTAGTATTATATAAGGAAAAAGGGGTTTCTAACTCACAAGTTTTGAGGGAGCTTCAATATCCCAATAATAATTTTCTAATTTTTTGATTTAAAAAAATAAATAACCTTAGCATTTTTTGATAACTATATTTTGGTAACTATGTCACTCATAAGACTTATTGAAATATAAAAAAATAATGTGAACTAAATGGAATATAAGTAGCTAAAAAGATATTTATAAAAAAGTGCTCTCACTTCATTTCACTTCATATTTAATAATAAATTTTATATTTGTCTTAATTTTTTGATTTAAAAAAATAAAAAACTCAACACGAGAAGTAGACAATCGCCGTTAGAGTCAGAATAGTGGTGTGCTTACGGAAGGGGATCATGAAGGAGTGATGCACGAATTTTATGGTCACTTGTGCAATGTTTGGGAATTGGAGTACATGTGTCATAACAAAGTTGTATTGTTCCAGTGTGAATGGTACAACACAGGAAACACAGGTCGAAGTAGAACATTGCGAACCGATGATTATTGCATAAGTATTGATGTCACAAGTCGGTGGTATCAACACGACCCTTTCATCTTGGCTAGCCAGGCTAAGCAAGTCTTTTACCTAAATGATACCAAATGGGGACAACCTTGGCAAGTCGTTCAACGAGTGCAACATAGGGGTGTCTTTGATGTACCAGAGGTAGGCGATGGAGAATCATTAGATGAACCAGAAGAAAACGATGTGTTCCAACAAGAAAATATTACCGATGTTGTTCCAATTGACATCGGCCCTAATGTTCAATGTTATAGAGATGGTGTTGAAGCAGAAGTTGTTACAAGGGTTAGGTCATCTGATGAAACAATGATAGAGAATAGAGCTGACAAACAAAATGAAGAGTGTGAAGAACCTGAAGTGGATTACGATATGGATCTTGATGTAGACTAGGATTTGTAGTTATTTTGCACTTTCTATATGAACATTGTTCTTAATTAGTGTAGTTGAATTTCAGTTGTGGGGTTCATCCACTGTTATGTAGGGTTATCATTGATTGGTCATACTATGTGTCTGATGGTTTTATAATTAATTTGTTCTATGATAAGTAAATGGTAAAAACAAAAATCATCCATCTCACTCTAGCCATATTTCAATGATTTAGAGCCTATATGACATATCCACTTGTTGAGATTGTTGTTGCTTTATACTTTATGTATAGAAATATATAATTCTCTTTTCTTTACATCTAATGTTCTATTATGCGTATCCACCAAAAAAATGTTCAATTATGCTTTATAGTTGGGAAAATGGACGTTACAAAAAAGCAATTGACCAAACCAAGTACCGCAACTAAGAAGGTAACGAACTATGAGAAACAAAGAATGAAGAATATTAATAAAAACCATGAGAGAATGAATGCTCTAGGAGTGAAGAATATAACAACTTGTTTGAAGGCTGCGGTTCAACATAAGAAATTGAGGAAGGAAAAACAAATACCAATTGAGGAAAATAACGATGATTATCGACCGTCAGAGGCTGAAGATGGCAGTGACACTGAATCCTATGATTCGTTTGAGCATGAGGTACTATACATTTATGCATTGTGAAATATATTCTTTCTTGTTACTTTCAATTCATACACACATAGACATGTATATCTTTGTACATATATTCATATTTTATTATGTTATTCAGCTGTTAGAGATACCATCGAGAGCTCGTTTACAATCTCATCATGAGGCATTGACCCACGCATCAGAAGAGAGGGATACCTCTTCACGTCCTGAGGTGGTTAGCCATCCGCCACCACCTCTCAATGTGGAGCCTCAACTTGAGGTGACTGCTGGTAATACTATTGGTAAGACACACTCTTTATTTACATTGATTTGAGATCTTAATTAAATTTGTTCACATACTATTTCAATATTATGGCTTCACAATATCAGCTGCTAAGCATGCTCATGGCCCGACTCGAGGCAAAGAGGTTCAAGGCCTTGTTGATAGAGATGGAAAGCTTAGCGTGCCTATCCCTCCAAAATTTCGTGCACCGGTAGGGGACTATGCCTCAAAACTAGCCTCAAAGATTGGTGTAGAAGTGCGAACTCGTTTACCAGATCCAAGTGTTCGTAGGTGAAAGTATGTTGATGCCTCCGTTAAGGAGGCGATGTTTCAACGCTTGAATGTAAGTTCGTTGTCTACTCTATTATAGGACATTTTACTCATTTTTATAATAGGTTAGAAATCTTAATTATTTATTGTAATTATTTTATTTTTTATAAGAATTATCTATGACTTATCTATTTTTTGTAGGATCACTTTGATTTACAAGGAGACCTTGTTGACATAGAGAAGGCAATGAACACAAAATTTGGTCGAAGATTGAGTAACCATACCTATAGGCTGCACAAACAATTCATGGAGCTGAAGGAGGCTAAATGGGAGGAGTATGCAAGAAACCACCCACCGAAGAATGTTGATCCTATCAAATGGATAGATCTTATTGATAAAAAGTGGAACACTAAAGAATTTCTGGTAACATTTTCATCTTTTTTATTATATCAGCTAAGAAAGAATTTGATTAGAATAGGGAGAGATTCTAAAAAAACTAGAAAGAACACAATCAATTTGCAGTGAAATTCCATATGTATTCTTTTCCCTTTATCTTCTAGGCATGTAAGTAGAACATAATAAAAACCAAATAAGTGGAAAAATGAGAAAGGAAAACTATTAAACATGGATTGGAAGGCTCGCATAATAGCAGATTAATTTATGGTTCCTTAGAGTGCATCTTTCACATCATAGAATAAAGAACTAAGATTTCAGTTTCTATGATTGTATTAATTTTCTGTTTGTTCTTGGGTTTGGTCTGAAGTTTCATGATAATGGTAAGCAACTTGCTAAGTAACTAATATTGGGTATTGAGACAAAATTTTAGATTTGATAGAGTTGTGGAAGAAAAAAAGGGTTATGAGTTTGGTATTAATAATTGTTCCATGTCTTGTGAAATGTAAATGGATTTTTTCACAATCTATCTTGTCCATGCTTATATGCCCCCTACTTGTGAACGGTGTAAATTACTTGTTTTTCTTTTTTCATCCAGAAAAACCATTTTATGATGAAATCTCAACAAGTCCTCTAATCTATTTTTCAAAGAATTGAATGAAACTAGTGAATAATTTGAAATATCTTTCAAGTTGATATGATATATAGGAAAATGATAGAGAGGAACAATGCAATTTCTTTATTATCAAGCATTAAATTTGTTTTACTAGTGATACATTTCATTGTTATATTGGTTCATTATTCCTTACAGGAACAATCAAAAGCCAACATATTTGTCTTACTAATGATACATTTCATTGTTATATTAGTCATTCTTCCTTATAGGAACAATCAAAGGCCAACATCGTGAACAGAGAAAGGATGTATACAAAACATAGGTGTAGTTCTAGGTCAATCCCTGTTAGAGTAGAAAAACTGGTATGTATCCTTGCACTTTCAGAATTATATTAGATTCTTAGCTTTATTTATTGAATATTTGGTCTATCGAATTAGGCACAAGAAAAGAAGATGCTACCTAATCTAACAGAGTTGTACAAGGAAACTCACTATAATGAAAAAACACATGAGTGGATCTCATCTCAAGCTCAGTGTAATTATGTGAGTATATATTGCAAGTTTTATTAACAAAATTTTAGAATACTATTTGTTATAATCTTATTTAATTTTCTAATAATTATTTAATTTTTTTTATATTTGATAGGAAAATATGATACAGGCACAGGCTGATCACCTCTCACAGCCGGGATCAACCCCTTTGACTGCAGAAGAGCTATCAATCAAAGTCCTAAAGCCAAGGTCTGGCTATGTGAAGGGACTTGGCATGAGACCTTCATCCTCTATTAGGAGGACCACTACCATATATGCTGAAACAAATGATTATGTGAAGCGTCTTGAGATGCAAATAGAGACATAAAAGGAACAAATACAAATGCAGAACAATAAAATAGAAGATCTTGAAGAGGGTAAGAAGAAGCAAGGGGAGATAATGGCTGATGTTGTCAACTTTTTGAGGACCAAAGGATTCACTGGACACTTTGGAAGTGGAGGGGACTCATCCACAAGTGGACATACTTCTTGGTAAAGTATATTAACTTTAATATAACAAATTTTATAAAAGAATACATGTTTGAAGAATTAGGAAGTAATGGAAACATGCATATGACATCCAAATTGTACAAGTGCACGGGATGTATAAATTGTGATTTAGTCTAAATTTTTTTTTCCTCTATACTTAAAGCTTCAAAAAAGGCCATCAAAATGCTAAATTATCACACAACTACAGATTTGTACAGGAACCAATAGAAACACCTTAAGAGGGACCAATATAAGTTGTATTAACTTACGGCACATTAATGGGATGCACCATTTGTGAATTAGCCTTAAAATTAATTTTTTGTTCTCATAATCTCAAAAAAAGTCTGTTACAGGGATAAATTGTATAATTAATCTAATTGTAAATTGATGAGTTACTAATGTTTTTAATCTTTTGTATAATTGATTAATTACTAAAACTTTTAATTTATTTTTTTGCAGATTGGATTGGGGTGGCATTTTTGACGTGCAACAATGATGTAATTTGCTTGAATGTTCATTTTTGTTTGATAAGGATACACATATTTTTTGGAGTTGCACTAGTTATTGTTGAATTTTTGGTGGAATTAAACAAGTTATAACTTTTGGATATTTTGTGGATATTTCACTATTTTATTGTATTAGGATGAAATTATTTGTAATAATGAATGGATATTTTCATTTTGTTAATTCGTAAATGTGTTGATAACAGGTTAGGTTAAGTGATGATAGAATTCTTATATTCAACAGGTTTCAACATGAACAGGGTCATGTTTGTTGAACTAAAATTTAGATTTTGATAAAATAGGTATATAATGTAGAAAAAAATATTATGGAATTACTGACAAAATTTTTCATCCCTAAAGAAGGTTTTTTTGTCTCTCATTTGGCTTAGGTGGATGATTAATTTTGTCATGAATTCTTTATTTCGTCGCTAAATGAATTTGTCATGACAAAAAATATTGTCACATTTTGTCACTATTACCCTCAATGTGTGACGAATTTTTTTTGACATTATTTCATCATTTTTAATGATGAATTTGTTTTTGTCTCTATTGGTAGCTTCTTTGACAAAAAAATTTCGTCTTCGTTTATATTAAACGTGACAAAATTATTTTGTCTCCATTTCTTATATTTATGACAAAATACTTTTGTCTCTAATTTCTCCTTTAATGACAAAATATTTTGTCACTAATTACTTACAAGTATGTTCCCAACAGAGTGTATTGGAGACAAAAAAAATCGTCACAAATTTATCATTTTTAATGATGAATTTGTTTTTGTCTCTATTGGTAGCTTCTTTAACAAAATTTTTTTGTCTTCGTTTATATTAAACGTGACAAAATTATTTCGTCTCTATTTCTTATATTTATGACAAAATACTTTTGTCTCTAATTTCTTCCTTTAATGACAAAATATTTTGTCGCTAATTACTTACAAGTATGCTCCCAACAGAGTGTATTGGAGACAAAAAAATTCGTCACAAATTTATAATTTTTAATGACGAATTTGTTTTTGTCTCTATTGGTAGATTCTTTGACAAAAAATTTTCGTCTTCGTTTATATTAAACGTGACAAAATTATTTCGTCTCTATTTCTTATATTTATGACGAAATACTTTTGTCTCTAATTTCTTCTTTAATGACAAAATATTTTGTCGCCAATTACTTACAAGTATGTTCCCAACAAAGTATATTGGAGACAAAAAAATTCGTCACAAATTTATCATTTTCAATGACGATTTTTTTTTTCGTCTCTAAGACCCTTTAGCGACGACCCTTTGGCAACAAAACGGGTGACGAAAAATATTCGTCGTAATTAGTTTGGGTGACGAAATATATGCATTTTGGGACAAATTTGTTTCGTCTTTAAATCCCAAATTTGTTGTAGTGGAAGGATCACCGGGAGGAGTTGGTATAAGACGGTCGGCTTAAGCAACACGTTTGAAAGAACAACTTAACCAAAACAGTTGCTTTACGGCAATATTCACCTCCACTCGGCGTAATCCATATGATATACAGCTAGCCGACGAAATCCGCGATACATACAATTCAATCGCATCCTAACCCCCAAAAGAAAAATCACACCTACGAAATGGCCCCATGAAGCTACGAGTATTTCTTTCGATGATTCTGATTTGGTCGGCATAATGCTCCCCCACATTGATCCCTTGGTCATCGAACTGCACGTAAATCGATTCACCGTTGAACGTGTTCTCATTAACCAGGGGAGTATTTCAGAAGTTATGTACTACAAGACCTTCATTAAACTCGGCTTCACTGAGTCGGACCTGTCTCCAGCTCATTACCCTGTTATTCGGCTTCAACGCTAATTTGGAATATCCGTTGGGCAAAATCACGCTACCAGTTCGAGCGAGCTCCAGATCAGTGGATGTGGAATTTTTGGTTGTCAAGCTTCCTTCACCGTATAATCTCATCATGGGACGAACTTGGTTGCATACGATGCAGGCCATGCCAAGCACCTATCATCAACTACTTCGCTTCCCAACTGAACGTGGCATTGAACAAATTCGTGGTTTCCAGAAATCGGCATGTTATATTCTCGTCACAAAGACACCAAGAGAGCTGGAAGTGAATTCTATTGAGGTGCCGGATCGAGAGAGCCTCGACGATGTTGGGCGGCTCCCAAGTGAAAAGGCAACCGAAGCCCTGGATCGAGTTGAAATTGATAGAAATCCTAACAGGTTCTTCATGGTTGGCACTTCCCTGAACAAAGTCGACAGGCAGCAGCTAATTTCCTTCTTACTCGGCAACCTTGACGTATTTGCGTGGTCACCATATGAGAAGCCGGGGGTGGATCCATCTGTTTCTCAGCACCGTTTAAACGTTGACCCCAAATGTAAGCCGATTATTCAGAAAAGTCGGCAGTCAGCCGCAAAACACACTGCTGCCGTTGTTAAAGAAGTTGACCGATTGCTTGATGCCGAGGCAATCCGGGAAGTGACCTATCCTACACGGCTGTCGAATACTGTGATTGTAAAGAAGAAAAATGGGACTTGGTGTGTTTGTGTGGATTTCACGGACTTAAACAAAGCTTGTCCCAAGGATTGCTTTCCCCTCCCCAGAATAGACAAACTCGTAGATGCCATGGCTCATCATCAACGTATGAGCTTCCTGGATGCCTACAGAGGCTACCATCAAATTGCCATGCATCCCGAGGACCAAGACAAAACTGCATTCCTCACCCCAAGAGGAACCTATTGCTATAAGGTTATGCCTTTCGGGCTGAAGAATGTGGGGGCAACTTACCAAAGACTAGTCACTGTCATGTTCAAGGAGCAACTCGGCCGCACTATGGAAGTGTACATTGACAATATGGTGGTCAAGTCCAAAGAAGAGCAAACTCATCTAGCCGATCTAGAAGAGACATTTGGTATTCTACACAAGTACAAAATGAAAATGAATGCTTCTAAATGTGCATTTGGGATCGGATCCGACAAATTCCTTGGCTACATTGTTAACCATCGCGGAATCGAAGCCAACCCGAGGTAAATCACAGCAATCCTAGAACTCGGCTCTCCTTGGTCGGTCAAGGAGGTTCAAAAGCTGATGGGGATGGCCACCGCACTCAACAGGTTAATCAATCAATCCACAGATCGATGCCGACAATTCTTTCACACCCTTCGGCTGGGTAAAGCTTTTGAATGGACCTCCGAGTGCGAAGCCACTTTGAACGGTTTGAAGACTTACCTCTGATCAGTTCCACTCTTGACAACACCTTCGGCAAGTGATCCACTCATTTTATATCTGGCAGTCTCTGACCGGGCCGTCAGCGCCGTACTGTTAAAGGAAGAACTTGGGGAGCAGCGGCCAGTTTATTATGTGAGCAAAGCAATGGTTGACGCCGAAACACGCTACCTTCCGTTGAAGAAAGTTGTTCTGGCTCTCGTCATGGCAGCAAGAAAATTGATGCATTACTTTCAGGGGCATACCGTTGGTGTACTAACGGACTACCCCCTCCGGTCAGTATTTCGTAGTGCGGAAGTATCAGGGCACGTTTCAAAGTGGGCTCTCGAACTCAGCCAGTATGATATTCAATTTCTGCCTAAAACCTCAATCAAGGGGCACGTGCTCACTGACTTTGTCGTCAAATTCACTGGAGGCCTCGCCGACTTTAAGTCTGATCAAATTCAACCTAAGCTGAACTGGAGAATTTATGTTGGGGACATTTGGCAGTTGTATTGTGACGGATCGTCTAACTAACGTGGCAGTGGGGCAAGCGTGGTGATCATGGCTCCTGACGGGGCAATAATCAAGCAGGTTGTCAAACTGGGCTTCGAAGCATCAAACAATGAGGCCGAATACGAAGCATTGTTAACCTGCTTATGGAATGCACTTCTCCTCGGTGCTCGGCGACTGCTTATCTTCTGCGACTCAAAGCTAGTCATCAACCAATTGAAAGGGAAATACACAGCCAAAAGTGACCGTATGACAGCTTACATGAAAACGACGAGTTCTTTGCTGGCAAAATTCGACCATTATGAACTAAATCAAAGAACCCGGGATCAGAACACACACGCCTCCGCCCTAGCTTGCCTAGCCTCCGCCATCAACTCAGAAATTAAACGGACAATTGAAGTAGGATTCATCCCTGAGCCGAGCATTGCCCCCTCAGATTCAAGTCAGATCAATATCATAGAATCAGGTCCAAGATGGATGGACCCTATCACTGCATTTTTATCTGCGGAACAGCTCCCGACGGACAAGAAAGAAACACACAAACTGCGAAACAATGCCCTGCGATATTACCTAGATCCACAGGGAAAGCTCTACAAAAAATCCCTTTCTGGTCCATACCTAGAATGCGTTCATCCGGATAAAGTCGAAGACCTCTTGACTGAAATACACGAAGGTAGTTGCGGTGCCCATTCTAGTGGGCGTTCTCTGGCTCATCGAGCTGTGACACAGGGGTACTACTGGCCGACCATGAGAGCTGATGCCGAGTGTTTATGTCAAGAAATGTGAATAGTGCCAGAAGTTTTCCTCTTTAACCCATTTGTCTGTTGAAGAGTTGAGCTCAATCACCAGCCCTTGGCCGTTTGCTCAATAGGGGCTTGATGTTGTCGGGCCATTGCCACGAGCCCTAGGGAACAAACGATTCTTGATAGTCGTGATAGATTACTTCACAAAATGGGTCGAAGTGGAGGCACTAACACACATCCGAGATACTGATGCTAGATGTTTTGTATGGAAGAATATCATAACGCGATTCGGCATTCCAAGAGCACTCATTTCAGACAACGGCACCTAGTTTGATTGTGGAGTCTACCGAGAATTATGTAGCACGTATGGCATTCGGCCCTATTTCTCCACCCCGGCTTATCCACAGAACAATGATCAAGCTAAAGCCTCAAACAAAGCCATCTTGGACGGCATCAAGAAGAGGCTGGAGAAAGCTAAAGGCAGATGGGTCGAAGAATTGCTGAGTGTATTGTAGGCTCATCGCACTACTTCGAGGCGATCCACTGGGGAAACGCCGTTTGCTTTATGCTTTGGAACCCAGGAAATCATCCCCCTGGAGATCGGCCTCCCAACCTTGAAATCAAAAGTTTTTGATATGGATCGAAATGACATGATGTTGGCCTTGGATTTAACTCTAATTTAAGAACGACGAGACCGTGCCCTTGCATCCATGGCACGGTACAAGGAACAACTTGCTAAGTCCTATAATCAACGTGTTCATCTACGCCATTATACACCAGGAGAATTAGTCCTCAAGAAAGTACTCACAGATGCTAGGAATCCGACTGACGGAAAACTAGGTCCTAACTGGGAGGGCCCCTATTAGATCGATTCAATCGCGGGAACAGGGACATATCGGCTCAAAGACATGTCCGGGAGGAGTCTGCCGCGTCCTTGGAATTCCACGCATTTGCGTAAATTCTATCATTAACCCGACTTGTGGGGCATGATAACTTGTTTTGAATGTTTGCCGTGTACAAACTTTCACTTTTATAATGCAAGATTACTTATCTCACTATATGAAATTTTAGTTTGAAGATGAAAGCCTCCGAATTCGGAGCCCCATCAATGAATGACACTTTTGAGCTAAGTAAGCCTCCGAATTCGAAGCACCCTTCGTGGAAATCATGATTGGCCAAGTTAAAAGCCTCCGAATTCGGAGCCCCATCAGTGAGTGACACTTTTTGGCCGAGTGAGCCTTCGAATTCGGAGCGCCCTTCGTGGAAATCATGATTGGCCACGTTAAAAGCCTCCGAATTCAGAGCCCCATCAATGAGTGACACTTTTGGGTCGAGTGAGCCTCCGAATTCGGAGCGCGCTTCGTGGAAATCATGATTGGCCAAGTTAAAAGCCTCCGAATTCAAAGCCACATTAGTGAGTGACACTTTTGGGCTGAGTGAGCCTCCGGATTCAGAGTGCCCTTCGTGGAAATCATGATTGGCCAAGTTAAAAGCCTCCAAATACGGAGCCCTATCCGTGCAAGACACGTTTGGGCTGATTAAGCCTCCAGATTCGGAGCGCCCTTCGTGGAAATCACAATTGGCCAAGTTAAAAGCCTCTGAATACGGAGCCCCATCCGTGCAAGACACGTTTAGGCCGAGTAAGCCTCTGGATTTGGAGCTCCTTCCGGGGCGCCTTTCACCAAAAACCACATTTGGCAGAGGCAAAATGCCTCCGAATTCGGCACGTTTTTCATGAATATTATGATTAACAAGCATAAACGCAGTTGACGAAAAATGGAAGATGATCGACAATATGTTTAAGCATAAATTGAAACAACATGCAAGCATTTAAAATAATATGTTTTATTGAATTAATCGATAATACATAATTCGCTCCTAATCTACATTAGGGCAGTACAATATCTTCAGTTTCATTCGGCATCCCCCTCGTCATCGCTCTTCTCGACTTTGAAAGTCGCAAAGGGAAAATGATGACTTTGATATAACGGCGACGCCAAATCAACGCCTGCTACTCAAAGAGCCTCTGCGGCCTGGAGAGCCTTGACCCACCCGTGTTTAAATCCACGATTCTCACATCGGCAGACCTCCTCGGCGAGCTTTTCCTTAGTCTTTTGTATCTCGACTTTCCGGCCATCGTGGAAGCCTTGTTCATAAGACCTAGTCTTTGCAGCGTCTATTGCAAACATGCTTGCCATATCACGATCGGCAATCGCATGACTTATAAGCCATTGGGTCACCCTTTCTTCCACAATCGGGTTAGCTTGTCCGGCTGATTGTGTCTCGGCGATTTTGACCTTTCTTAGTTCGCGCTTAGCCTTCTCCGCGCGAGCTTCTAGGCTTCGAATGCGTTCATCCTTCTGCTCTATCTCCTTCCGTGCGGCGCAAAGACGCATGCCGATTTCATAGGCGGTATATAGCGCTTTCACCGCTCCATGGATGCCGTCCCGAAACACTTCGAAGTCAGGTCGACCGACCATCGACTGCTGGACTTTTGGTGGAAAAATTTGTTAAGCAAACTCAACTGCCACATTTGGGTCGTGCACAATTGAATTCGCTTCCGTCATCGGTTTGTTCCCCACAAAAATCGCAAAACTCAACGGGTGTGGAGTCGTACTGGTTTCTCCTCTCGAGCGTGGTTGAGGGGAGCTGCCCCGTTGCTGTTTTTCCCTTTTGGGTGACCTCCTTCGATGATGCGGGGACTGGCGTTTTCCACGTTCCCTCGACATCCTGCTCTCCGTGCGCGTTGGCTCGCCACCTCGATTCATCTCTACGTCCAACTTCGCGAGTGTCCTCCCTTCTCCTCTGCTGTTGAAGAATAATCTTCTTGGCATCCACAAATTATCCACACTACTTTTTCCCTCCCTAAATTTATTGACTCTGAACGCAACAATGGCCCCTCTGCGCACCCACCACCCGCCTTATTTATGCCTTACAGGTGCAGTACCCCCGAGGCGACCTCATCAATGCTAAATTTCAAAACTAGATGCTGATCATCTCATGTTCCCCAGCCGCACCATGAGCTAATGTCATTTGGCGTTCCAATTCATGCACTGGCTGGGGCAAAGGCAGATTCATTAATCTACTCGGCCATAGGGCAAGCCCTTGTGCCAATCGGATTGAATGCCCCAGCCGCTTCATGAACTAATAGCATTCGGCGATTGAGTTCGTGCAGCTGGGGTAGATTCATTAATCTAATCGGCAAAATCATCTCGTGCCCCAGCCGCTCCATGAGCTAGTGTCATTCGGCGTTCCAGTTCATGCACCAGCTGGGACAATGGTAGATTTATTAATCTAATCGGCCACAGGGCAAGCCCTTGCGCCGATTGGGTTGGGTTCCCCAGCTGCTCCATGAACTAATAGCATTCGACGTTCCAGTTCATGCACCAGCTGGGGCAATGATAGATTCATTAATCTAATCGGCCATAGTGCAAGCCCTTACGCCGATCGGGTTGAGTGCCCCAGCCGCTCCATGAGCTAACAGCATTCGGCGATTAAGTTCGTGCAGCTGGAGTAGATTCATTAATCTAATTGGCAAAATCATATCGTGCCCCAGCCGCTCCATGAGCTAATGTTATTCGGTGTTCTAGTTCATGCACTAGCTAGGGCAAGGGCAGATTCATTAATCTAATCGGCCATTGGGCAATCTCTTGCGCCGATCGGGTTGAGTTCCCCAGCCGCTCCATGAACTAATAGTATTCGACATTCCAGTTCATGCACCAGCTGGGGCAAGGGCAAATTCATTAATCTAATCGGCCATAGGGCAAGCCCTTGCGCCGATCAGGTTGAGTTCCCTAGCCGCTCCATGAACTAATAGCATTCAGCGGTTGAGTTTGCGCAGCTGGGGTAGATTCATTAATCTAATTGGCCAGACGTCGAGGCCTTTAGCCATTTTACTCGATAGTCTATCGAATATTCATGCACCTTTCCAAATGTTTAATCAATTCGGTTAATTTATTGGATGTTTAATTTACTCATATGTAGCAAACAGAAAAGCATAAGGAATTGTCATTAATAAATTAAAGACAAATAGTATATGCAGTAAACAGGAAAGCAAGGAAAATTTTCATTAATAAATTGAGCGCAAATAGCAGTCATTTTACACATGAAAATTTGCTTACATTTAAAGAAATGAAAATCTACTAACAAAAACCTACAAAAACTATGCATCTAAGATGCCTACCAAAAACCAAAATATCCCCTAATCAATCTTCAGGGTCAGACGCTAGTGGCTCAACGTCCACCTACTCGTACGGAATCGGCTACGCCAATGTCACATTCACAGCAGTGATGACACTGTTGCTTTTGTTTTCTTCATGAGATTCAAGACCTTATCAACAGCAAACCAATAGCTCCACCTTAAAAGCCCAATGTCACTGCTAACCTATTGCCTTTTTATGATAGAATACCACACCTTCCTAACCTTAACCTTCTCCATACACTGTCATCCATCTACATTCCCAGTATATACATCATGTTGTCTTATATACCCAAGCCTGAGATGCTCATTCCAAAGGGCACTCATTTTTGTTTCATGGACGCACCTGAAACCCAATCCGCTGAAACCCCAAAAAGTGAACCCCAAAAAGGTTCAGTTCATCCAATCCTAAAAAGCCCATTTAGAAAAGCCCAGTTTATTTTAGTACAAGTCCAGTCAACTCAAAAAAGCCCTGCTCAGTAAATCCATCTAGACCAATCCAATTTAGCTCCAGTAAGCTTACAAATTGTTGAACCCACTATTTCTGAGATGTTAAGAATAATCGAAGAACTTCAGAGAACTGTGGCAGATTTAACCTTTGGGGTTTTGGCCCCATCATTGACCATATCCCATGTTGGAAATTTTGCATCAAAGAGCTCTCTAAACTTGGGGCGAGCTAAAAATCGAGTGGGCCAACCCAAAGTCAAAATTATGGTAAAGGCTGATGGTAATAGTAGATGGGTAGCCCAATTGGACACATTGTTCAAAGACATCTTAAGCCTGGGTAATACCATGACAAAAGCAAATGGGCCTTGCCTAGATATAGCCATTCAATTCCTAGACGAGATTGAAGCATGTAGCAAGAATGAGTCTGGGGCAAGCATTAATCCCTGTGTATATCTTCGATGGATTATTGAGACTCTGAAGATCAAAGGCCTAAACAAATAGTAAGTCATTGTAATTTTTGAGAATGTTGTGGATGAAACTTTGGCCACTCAATACCCTAATGCCAAGATGGGGGTTATGGCAAGTGAATTTCACATGAGAAGCCAAGTTAAAAGCATTGTGAATCAAAAAACAACAAACAAAGAAAGGCCAAGCCATGGAGAGAGATGCTTTATCGGAAATACTCATCCAAACTCCAATCCCAAACTTGTAGAAGTCCTTCCCATGAGTACCCAATCAATACCCACCAGCCCCTTTGCTAATGTTTTTACGCCTAGTGCTTGTTGCTTCCAAAATCGCACCTTCAATCCCCTCTATATTGCCGTATCCAAAGCTCTTCAAATCCTCACGAAGGATGGCCATCTCAAACCTCTTGAACCAAAGTCGCTCATGTGTCCACTTTCAACTAGACATAACCCCATCCAGTATTGTGCCTTCCATCAGAAACACGACCATGATACTAACCATTGCTTTCGTCTCCGCCATGAAATTCAAGACTTGATTGACAACAAGGTCATCACCCAACCCAAAAATCCCAAAGTTGCTAACAATCCTTTCCCTGACCGCAACAGATTACTACCCCACAATATAAATTACATCCATGTCTTGCCAACAATCAACTTTAACCCTAGCCAATACATCATACCCACCACTAAGACCAAGCCCATGGTGTTCATTCTTGAATCTTCAAATATTTGCCTCATCAAAAATTTTAAGAAAAAGTGAGCAGAATGAATGGATTTTCAAGAGGTAGAAGGCTTACTCAACCATGATGAGCTCGACCTTAATGGTGTTAAAGTGAAGCATGAGGCTCCTTAACTATTGCCAACAATGATGGTTGGAATGATAAGTCTCAAGATCAACTCGGGACAATTGTTGAAAGCGCTTGGAAAAGACCTTCTGACCTAGGGGTATGTTGTGAGAAATTTCAGAGGGAAGTTACTTCAATCAAAGAAAAGTTCAAAGGCTAACAGGCTAGTTTGGGTAGTTATGCTGAAATGAAGGCAACATGGGACCCACCAATGGTCTACTTGAAGTTTGTCATGAATTTCGCCGATCGACTTGGAAAATGAAAACCCATTGTGCTTGGGATGTTAGAGTGGTTGAGTCATGTAACAAGTTAGAGTCATGTTTTCTACCTTTTATCATTGTGTTAGTTGAGTCTTTTTCTTTGAGTTACTGTATCCTTGGGTATTAATCCTTCAACAAGAGAAAGAGAGTCAAGGTTTTAATCGGTCGATTGTGCCTACAGTAACCCATGTGTGACCTAATGAAAATAAGAAAAGCTTGAAAATTTTAATTAAACAAAGGAAATGTGTAAATTTTCCAATGTGCTAATGAAAATGAGATTCCACTAATAAGTTCAAGTATTGAGAAGGATCCCCCAAATGGTCCAAACAAATTCTCAATTATTGTCGCAATGCTCTTCATGATCATTCCAATATTCCAAGCGAGTTCTTTTTTGCAAACTTGCGGTGATAGATCCAAAATCGTGCGTGTTGTTGTACACTATTTTAGGAATGCTCTTCACACTCTGGCAATCATGTTGGCGAGAACAAAATGACTCTCAGACCTCACAGTCATAAAATTCCCCCTCATGGCATTTTCATCAGTTAAAAAAAGAAGGAAAAAAAAAACATAAAACAAAAAAAAAAAAGAAGAAAAAAAGAAAGTGAAGAACAAAAAGAAAAAGAAAAATCAACCATCAAGTTAAGGGCATGAATAGAATCAAATCTAATCAACTGTGAGGAAAGGAAATTCTATATTAATTCAAAGAAGCTAAATGCAAGAGGGTACCACATTGTGATGAGAATTAACCTTGAAAGTCAAGTGAAAGCAAGGAAGATGGCATACACAAGTCAAGGGAGAACCCTGCTCAAATCAAAGCGAAGCAAGTTTAACTGTCATGGGCAAAGATAATTGCTGATCCAATTTACAACAAATATTGTAACACTACTCTTGAGAGACTCGCTTAGCTGAAACCTGAAAAAGCGAGTTAGGAAAAACTTGAAGCATGAGAAAAGTGAAAAGTGAAAAGTGAAAAAATTAAGAGCTCACAGGCTCGAAAACTCGAAAGGGCAACTCTGGCAAAAGTTAGAGCGTAAAAGGAGAGTGTTAATACCTAAGTGAACCTCTCATGTTGAGATACATAGGCAACCTCTCTCTGAGGTTCGACCTAATATCCTTGGCCAATTCGCATCTTCAGCTTCGCATCCATCTAGGGGCTACAATGACTGCTGCACATAACATATTTGCATTGGGTGAGGAACTAGTTTGAATCAACGGGTTGAGAAATTTTCAATACTTGAATTTATTAATGAAATCTTCAACTTAAGCCCAAAGGGAATTGAAACCTGACTTTTTCAAAATCTATTTCCAAAGGTGATTCTTGAATAATTGAGTGAGCATGAGGATTACTTGGGGGCACAATGAATGATCAATCACTTTGAGTCTTTTCTCTACTTCTTTAATATTTGTGGTCAGTTGCGAGTCTTGTTGTTTTCGTGTTGAGTGTGTGTCTCGATCTGTGCTCATCGAGTCTCTCTTGTGTCTGTTAGTGTGCGCATGTCTCCTAGTTCAATAGAATTGCGTGGTCAAAATTTCATAGATGAATCTTCATTTCAATTTCAAAACGAGTCCATATGTGAAAGTCGTAAACAAGTCAAGAGTGCCCATGCAAAGGGCATTAAGTCATGATCATTGCAAAGTGTACATGAGAAATCCCTCACTACTTCGGGGACTGGAATGACTTCTCAACACTCTTGGGCATGGGAGAAGCATAAGCTGACTGGTTAGTTGTTGTTCTACGATATGATGATCCTCATCACAGACATTTGAATAATATTGAAAAATGCTAAACAGTGACTGGATACCAGGTGCAAAAGTATGTCTCACTTGACTATTAGTTAAATAAGGGGCATGTACTATACTTTTCTCCCAGTCTATTCAAGCTATCTGTCAGGCATTTTTTCCTGGGTTAGGCTGAGCTCACCCCCATGATGATTCTAATATGATTCAACCTTTGAAAATTATTCCTGACCAATTTAAGACTTTCTTTGAATGCCCTTTTCCCTCTGATTGACATGCGTGCTTTGGCTTATGCATGCTTACACACTTTGGTTGATTTGAACTACATGATTGGTTTCTCTAGTTCTCGACTTTGTTCTGTACTTGTAAATATCGATAACTAAGTTGTGTTGAATTGCATTGGTTTGTGTTTAGGTATAACTCATGGAGTTGGTTTTACTTTAATAAGCTGCACAAAATTGTCATGTTTTGTCACATAATGCAGTGTGACCTACACACTACCTTACATACATTTCACAAGATAGGTGGTGCACCACTCTCCATACTACTTATCTCATAGGTGATACACCACCTAAGTTGCATTACGTATCACTTCGCATACCATGCATATCTCACATCATCTATCATGCTTTGCTTTTTATGCCATCCATGTTTCGAGAAATACATCATGTATCTTTTTTTCACTTATAGGATTTTCAAATAAAGTGTGTTCCCTCGTACTGCCTTTGCATCCCCTCTTTCATTTATGTTATGGCACATTTGTATGCAATGCACCCCCCATTTTCATTTGTGCTATGGCACATTTGTATGCGATGCACTCCTCTCTTTCATTTGAGTTGTGGCGCATTTGTATGTGATGCACTCCCTTTTCACTTGTGTTGTGGTACATTTGTGTGCGATGCACAACCCTTTCCATTTGTGTTGTAACACATTTGTATACGATGCACCACCTCTTTTGATTTATGTTGTAACACATTTGTATGCGATGCAACCTCTTCTTTCATTTGTGTAGTAACATATTTGTATGTGATGCATCCCTTTTTCATTTGCGCTGTAACATATTTGTATGCGATGCTATCCCCTTTTAATTTATGTTGTAACACATTTGTATGTGATGCACCCTCTTCTTTCATTTTTGTAGTAATACATGTGTATGCGATGCATCCTTTTTCCATTGGGTTGTAGTACATTTGTATGCAATGCACCCCTTCTTTTAAATTATGTTGTAACACATTTGTATGTGATGCACCATCTTCTTTCATTTGCGTACTAACACATTTGTATGCGATGCAACCTTTCTTCATTTATGCTATAGCACATTTGTATGCGATGAAACCCCTTATTTCGTTTATGATGTGGCACATTTGAATGCGATGTACCCCCCTCTTTCATTTGTGTGAAAACACATTTGTATGCGATGCATCCTATAGACACCCCATTTTGATAGCCCTTAAGACTTGGGTGTCGCATTCCGAACACTCGATGATGAAATGTTACATTGGGCAAATCTTTTGAATCTTCAGCAAAAGAATTCAGTTTTGAGCTTTTAATCCCAACCTTACACCCCATTTTGACCAAAATGTTTTAGTCCCTTAAAAATCTTCATTTTAAAAATTAGGACCTGGCCGTGTCTATTTGGGTTCGACCGTGTGTATTTGGGGCTAGCCGGCTCTAAAGGGCAACAAGACCCAAAAATGACCGACATGCCACTATTCTGGGCAAGCCGTATATCCTCATAGCCGGCTGGCCATGTTTAGCGCATGCAGATATTTTGCAACAGCCAGCTGTCCCCATGTGCATAATTTAGGCCAACTGTCCCTTTCCTCATATTTCCGATGTGAGAAGCCTTTTGTCTATAAATACAAGACCCTCCCTCATGGTTTTGGGTTAGAAAAATTTGCCAAAAGCCTATAGTTTGCTCCACACACCTCACTCCTCTCTTGCAATATGCATACACTATACATGCACCTTATAAGCTTAAACTTGGAGCTTTGGTTGAGGTTCTTGAAGATAATTTTGGATCCTAAAGAGTGTCAAAAGTGTAGTTTGTTAACAAAGAACTTCCTCTCTTTCAAGAGGTATAACTTTTTCATCTTCTCTACTTTTCTTCCATTCTCTTCGTCTTCATTTCTTGTCTTACATACTATTTTTGAACTGTTTTGAGGGGCTGAAATATGTGACTAAATTCTATAAAAGGTGGAGGGGTTACCCACCATTCCTTAGGCCTTGTTCCATAGCTTATTGCTTTACCTTTTTTTTCACTTGTTTCCTTTGGATTTTGGTCACTGTCTTATGAGTTTAAGGGTTGTTTAGTGTGTCCATGTAATTTATTTTGAATATTATACTTGTGTTATTGTAAGTCCTCATGGGTTTGGTGTATAGGCCATAGCTTCTAATCCATTTGAGTTGATAGTCTTCTCTTCTTCTTTTTTTTTTTCTTTTTTTCTTTTTTTTCATGTAAATATTCATGTCATTGTAATCATCCACATTTCATTCATACTTTGTCACCTTCCTTATTTCTTTGTTTCTTTTAATTAAGGGTTGTATCAACCAAAATATTTTCGCTCATGGCATAAGAAAAGGCTTCTACGTGATTAATGGTTTAATCTTTTCGGAGGTTCATTATCAGGGCATCACGTCTTTCTTATGCTAAGTGCAATCTCTTGTTCGATACCTTCCTTTATCACCGGTGCATTACTTCTAAGGGAGTAATTTTCTATTTAGACCCTTGGAAATCACAAAGGAAAGAGTCATTACACTACTAAAAAAAACACTTTTTGCGACCGCTATAAACCGTCGCAAATAATAAAAAACAGTCGCAAAAAGACTTTTTGCGACGGCCCATGCGACGGCAAATGGGGGTCGCGAATATGGGGGTGGCAAATACTTTTTGCGACGGCAAAGCAACGGTCGCAAATTATTTGCGACCACCTAAACTACTTATGGCGACCGCTATTTTGCCGTCGCAAAAAACAAAGAAAAACACTAACATGATCTTTGGCGACCATCTTGTTACCGTCGCAAAAAATTAAAAATAAAAATATAAATAAATAAATATGACGAGGGGAAAAACTCCTTCATTTACATGCATTTGTTCTCCATTCCATAGTAAAAAAGAAACACTTAAATCTTGATATGTCTTTCATATTCACTTATTCTTTACATTGACTAGAAAAGGCATCAAAGAAGTGTTATAAGCATCTGGCAGAGGGGGGCTCCCTTCTTGTAAGCATATCATGACTTCTGAAATTACATAGAGATATTAAGATAGAAAAGAGAGCTAAAGAAATTAACAAACTTCATGCCACCATAACAGAAACCCTTGCCGCTAATGAAATAGTACTTGCGAGTCACATTAAGGGGAACGACGTCCCTTCCAGCTCCAGTTGTCCAATTGTGAAGAGAATGGTCAGAAATACAATTCTCATAATCTGTTTTGTTCACCTCCAGCACGTTCATTTGGTTCCTATCATACACAAACTGGAAATGAACAAGAAAAGTTACCAAACAGCAACAGATCGTTCCACAACAAAAAAAGAAAAGAAAAAAAAAAAAGACGGGATAATAGATAACAACAAATGCCACAAATATATTTAAAAATTAAACAAAGATCACATGGGAGGAGGAGATTACAATTTGAAATTCAGTGGACAATGCACAATATACCAAGCGAATATTCCCCCCACAAGTGAGGCTTACCCAAGAAAAGGCCACTACTCTCTACCACTGTCAATTTACAAGTCCTGTTTTGCCACTCCTTCATATATACACTAGTCCAGTGAGGCTTACCCAAGAAAGGCCACTACTCCCAACCACTGTCAATTTACAAAGTCTTGTTTTGCCACTTCTTCATATATACTCTAGTCCATTTATGCAATCGCATAATAATTCACCAAATTTCAAATCCTTTTGTATACTTTTGATCTAAACAAAGAATTTGAAATACACCCATGTATTTCAAATCCAAATCCAAATCCAAATCCATATATCCAAACACAACCTTGAGCAAGCAAATGACTGGATATAGCAAAGAAATTGTAGTCATATATGATTGGATATAGAAAACAAATGCATAGTCATGTATGATTGGATATAGCAAAGAAATTGCAGCATAAACTCATATAAAATAAAAGTAGTATTTTCAAGTAACACTAATTTGAAATAGTGAAGGGGAAGGTTCTTGCCTATAACCAAAATTTTGTGTACACTGTACCTACTTAATTTTACTTCATGTGCAACAGATTTTGGTGAACTATATTGACCACCCCTGAATTTTGAAAAAAAAAATATAATAAATCTCATGAGTTTATCATAATTACATTGACCTCCTTTTTAGTAAGGCTAACGCAATCAGAACTAATACAGGTGGTATACACTAAAATATATATGTCGATGTAAAAGAGATGACTATGACAAATGAAGATCAATGATATGGAACTAGAAGTTATATGAGTATGAATTAGAATCTTAAAGCAGCAGAGTGTAATTATGGCACATTTGGGAAACTTAATGTATTTTTGCCAAACCTCAAGGGAGGTTAGTATAATTTCCCCTAAAAAAAAAGTACAATAACAAAATATAAACATGTTGTCCACACCTTATTTCTGTCCAGTGTACTTGCCCTGCTTTTTGGAAATTGGGAGGCACGATAATGGGTAGTAAAACCAAAGACAAAAGATTTCATTTAGAAACAATCATTTTTACTTGCATATTCAAACTGTTAGCAATCAGACTATCACAATCATATGTATCAGATAGCATGTTTGTTCTGAACAATTTCATAACCATAAATCATCTAAGAGATCTCAATCCTAGAAAACTTCATGCAAGTCATTCAAAACTTTCCTCTAAGTGCACAGTATCATGTGAATAAAAGAAAATGACAGAAGAGAAACCTGGCATGCCTTTGACAGAATTGAGAATCCTTCTTCAAAACAAAGCTGAAAGTCAACTACAGCATAAAATTGGGTATGATCACTTGGTTGTAAGAAAAAGAAAACCAATAAATGAGCAGAATAGATATATATATATATATATGTGGGTAATACATGAGCAGAATTGTACAATCATGAACTAAAAATTATACACGCGAGGTCACATGTATCGGTAATAAGACTGGCCAATACTGACCATAGGGTAGGTATGATCTTTATCTTTAGGAAAAGTTATAAAACTGAACTGTTGAGTTCTATTAGCAACATTTCAGTACAGCAAACAAGCAACAAAATTCCATGAATCACTGATTTGACAACAATTGACACCAGCATAGTATGACAACCTTATTTTGTGGAGCTGGGACAAAATTGCACTGTTCATCACTAATCTCATTTGTGTGCGCACGTGTGTTTTCTATTAATAATCTCAATAATACTAAAATTGTTCACACTCATTCATTCTTAGCTATGAAACTTAATGTTCAACAACCAAAAAATCCAAATATTAAAGATTCATGCTCCAATATACAAGGGATCCTTTACCAGTACATTTTGGGTATAACAACTAGAGGTAATACCCAGAGAAATGCATACCTATTCATTTTCTTTTGAAGCTTGCTGCCCACTAGATGCATCTGACACCTACAATATGTTAGTATAATGTGTTAATAATTTCCATACGTATATATACAAATTGATAAAACATAAAATTCATCAATTTGTAAATATTGCACCTCTCTCAAGCTCATACTCCCAGCCACACCCTGTGACTCTAAGAACAAAACACGTGCCGTTAGGTTCTTGATCATCGTAGTGAACCTAGACTCAACGTCTTGTGTCACACGCTGTGTGATCTCATCAATAAATGAAGGGGCTGCTAATGATTGGGATGAGCCGCTGCCTCGCGCATACACCGCACTCCAGGGCACTCCTCTCCCATAGGTCTTGCAATACCCATGTCCATCCTTCCCAAGGATTTTATGGTAAATCCCATCGCAATACTCAATCGTATGTTGCTCCTTAGGAACTTTCCAAAGATGCGCATTATATTCCTCCTACATTTTGAAAACATAAGGACAATGTTTGGTAAAAAGCAAAATATGTGTAAAAACATGTAAACCATAGACATACCACAATTGCTACCACATCAGGATCATTCAGGTTGTGTGCCCTCTTCCAGAGACTCATCTTATCTATTCGCTCTCCTTTATGTGTCATCTGCATTTTTTTTCAAGTTAGGAGCTCAAGTCTTCACAACATAATAAGTCAAAAGTGCAGCATTAGGTGCAACCACAAGATCAATACATTGAAACGAATATCTGAGAAAGATGTCCTTCCGGTCGTATGTGGAGGCCCACGAAATCCCCGATTCGAAGAATTCTTCTTAGCAATCGCCTATAACATTGGTTAGAATATCAAACATTAGCTATTTATCATTAAAACATTAATTAAAATTTTATAAAGAATACATATACCTGCACTTCTTTACTCGCCCAATATTGTACAAGTTTCCTCCACTGGGTTGGCACTATGTTACTAGGTACTCTAGAAGCAATGTCCGGATCATTCTTGAATGGAACCCAATACTTGGACTTTGTCTTGCTTTTATGATCTTTCCACGATGTCCTACAAAGTCGCATACAAACCTCCTTGAATTCATCTGGACAGTATACCAAGTTGTCCTACAAAGCACAAATTGAAAGCCAATTTCATCCTCATAATTATAGAGCATACACAAATGCACAAGCAAGCTAATAGCTAATAACTAAACACAATTAACAAGAAATCAGAAATCAAATAGCTAATAACTTTGAAAAATTCAAAAATCTAAGCATAAACCCTAACCGTAATTAGCAAAAGGGAAAACTATATACCTTCACCTCTTGCCAAATATTCTCCTTTATATCAACATGCATCACATTCCAACTGAGATATGTAAGTGGGACTCTATGCCCGCTGCACACGATCAACCCTAATTGTCCTTTCAACTTTTTGCCATCATCCTCCACTGGCTGAAACTTATCATCAAATTTTACTTGGATCTTAGTGCCTGTACCCCATTCCTTTATCCCTCGGGCAAATCCTCGACCTCGTCGTGTTAAGGCAGTTGATACTGTATATGGAGATAAAACAGATGAAGAAGATGCTCCATCCATAGTGCGAGGTAGCGAAGGACTTGCCCGCACACGTACAGCCTCATCTATAGTGCGAGGGACCTTAAAGGTCTTCCTCTTTCGCTTCATCCTAAAATGAAAGAAATACGAAAAGGTTAATACACAAGAAATATGGATATCAATTTACTAATAATATAACACAAGATATAAATATAAACAAATGATACAAATCAGTTTCAGAACAAATAAAACTTTAGCAGTAAAGTTTACCTCGAAACATATGGAGAAGATGCACCATCAATAGTGCAAGGTAGTGAGGGATTTGCCCGCACACGTAAAGCCTCATCCATAATGCAAGGGGCCTTAAATACCCCTTAGCTATTGAGCCCTCCGGATGAGCTCGATTACGCACATATTGTTTCAATGTAAGAAGAAACCTTTCAATCGGGTACATCCATCGAAACTGTATTGCTCCAGCGATCAAAGCTTCATCAGCAAGATGTATAGGCAAGTGTTCCATTATGTCAAAGAAAGATGGTGGAAAATTTTTTTCAAGATGACAAAGAGTTATTGCGATACGATCCTGAATATATTCCAAATCACTTGTATGATTCACTTTGGAGCACAATTGTCTAAAAAAAGTGCTCAACTCAATCAATGGTTCAATCACATTCTTAGGCAAGGACCTCCGTATAGCTAAAGGAATAAGGTTGTTGCATCAAAATATGACTATCATGGCTCTTAAGACCCCAAATACTTCTATCTTGTAAGCGCACATGTCGCGAGATATTGGATGCATAACCGTCTGGTACTCTTACTTCCTTGAGTACTTTGAGAAACATATCTTTCTCATCATTGATCATTGTGAATTGTGCAGGAGGTACATAAACTTTATTGAACCCTCTTGACTGCAAGTGCAATGGTTTTCCTGATATTCATTTCTTGCAAATCACGTCGAGCATTCACATTATCTTTGGATTTTCCTCCAACTCCTAGTATTGTCCACAATATATTATCGCAGACATTTTTCTCTATGTGCATCACATCGAGATTGTGTCTTATTAAGTTGTGCTCCCAATACGGCAATTCATAGAATATACTTTTTTTCTTCCAATTATGGCTTTTTCTTCCGTTATTTTCCCTCTCTTCTTGTCTCCTGAACATTTCCTTAAGGTCATTTCTCTTGTACTGACTAAGGACACCTTCTGATTCCAACTGATGCAACATCTCAGATCCAGATAAAATTTGAGGTTTTAGTCTCCATTCTCGACTACCATCAAATGATACTTTATCCTTTCGAAATTTATGATTAACTGGTAAGAAACGACGATGACTCATGTATGAATACTTCCTACCATGCTTCAACCAATATGATTGAGTTTTCACATTGCAGCAAGGGCAAGCATATTCACCTTTCGTACTCCATCCTGATAAGTTGGCATAGGCAAGAAAGTCACTGATTGTCCATAACAAAGCTGCATGCAATTGAAACATTTCATTGGTTGATGCATCAAATGTTTCTTCACCTTCATCCCATAATTCCTTCAACTCCTCAATCAATGGTTGCAAATACACATCGATCTTATCGCTAGGTCCTTTTGGCCCATCAATCAGCACAGACAAAATCAGATTTGGTTGTTTCATGCACATCCACGGTGGTAAATTATATGGAATCAACACAATTGGCCAAGTGCTATGAACTATGTTCATTGATCTAAATGGGTTGAATCCATCTGTAGCTAACCCAAGACGTACATTACGACTATTACTAGCAAAATAAGTGTTTCGCCGATCAAAGTCCTTCCATGCGAGGGAGTCAGCAGGATGCCTTAACACACCATCATCAACCCGTTCTTCCGCATGCCATCTCATGAGCTTTGCCGTTTTCGATGACATAAACAATCTCTGCAACCTTGGCTTCAAAGGAAAATACCTCATCTGTTTTGCTGCTACCCGTTTACCATATTCCCTTTCATCATTTCCAACACCACCATTTTGTTTCCATCTAGAACTACTGCATATAACACATTTATCAAGCTTTGTATCCTCTTTTCTAAACAACATACAACTATTGGGGCAAGCATCAAAAGTCTCATATGTGAAACCCAAATCTGTAGTAACCTTCTGAGCTTGATAATATGAACTTGGAAGTTTTGTGCCCGTAGGAAAAACCTCATTCAAAAGTTCAAGTAACATGTCAACGGACTTGTCGGTCCATTGATTGAGCACCTTCATATGCAAAATTCGAACAATGAATGATAGTGAAGTAAATTTGTGACACCCCCGGGTACAGATCAGTTTGTGCATCTTCCAAAAGTTTAAAATATTTCAAAGTTTCGTCATTTGCCCCTATCCGAACCGGATCATCTTCCTCTACATGGCTTGGATCACTTGCCCCTGCTTGGGCTTGATCACTTGCCCCTGCTTGGTCTAGATCACTTGCAGTTGGTTCATCATTCTCAACACCCATATGTGGAATTCCCAGGGCCTCTTGTACCATCCCAACCACATCATCTCCAGTCACTGAATCCGCCATTAATGTTTGGTTTTCTTGGTTACCATGTAATTGGACATAGGATTCCCCATGATGAATCCAATTTTTGTACTTTTTTACGAACCCATTGGAAATAATTACAACCTCTCGTGAAAAATTGTATCGATTACTACAAAATCGACATGGACAACTAATCGATAAACTTTCATCTCTATTGTTGTATGCAAATCTCAAGAAATTATCAATCCCATTCACGTAATCAATTGACATCCGATTTGGCAAATCAATCCAATTCTTGTCCATCTTTCTATTTCTTTAACTGTTTTTGTACACATCCATAAAAAGAATGAGTTTACAAAGTATCACAATGACAAGTGCATATTATAGTTCAAAAAGTATACCAAATAAAACCAATGGCCCATGAACACTTTTAGTTCAATAATTTAGCCAACTAAGTTACCTTGACATTGTTTAAAAATAGAGAAGAAAAAAAAATAATGACCATTCATGGTATTAATCTGATGCCTCAACTTTTAAGGTGTTAATTGGGGACACTGGTAAATAAGAAAGATGGAAGGGCAACAATGTAAATAAGAACCAGTTGTACCATATTTCACAAAATAATGAAAGGAGGAATATGATCCACAAACATAAAGTTACACCAATTAAGATAGAAAGTTTAACTAGAGAGATGAGGAGTAAATAAGCAGCAATTGTATCATATTCCACCAGGAAAATTATTACTAGGTCTAAAGTAGCACATAGTGCATCTCATGTACATGTAACATGCTTATATAGTCTTGGAATACATGTGCTTGATCCTTGTGAACTAACAAGAAAAATATAGCCTTTGGAAGTCATTTCCCTGGTTTATTATGACTGCTAATTTTTTTTTCTTCTCTATTTTTCTGCTTTTTTCATTCTTTTCACAGATCAACACACCATTGGTCACTTTCACTATGCAGTCTACTATTACATGGTAAACTTATCAGAACAAGTCACTTACATAGGAACCATCTACAAGATCAATAATATAGTTCGGACTAAAAAATGTTTGAAATAGCAAAGAAGAAATAGATGCAGTGTGAGCTTTCTAAGTATTTTCCTATTAACCAGGCTGTTGGAAGTGCATTCCTATAAATGGAAATAAAGGTAACTGACAAACTGCCCAGACTTCTATGAATCATACATGCAGCTCAATAACTAATATTTTTAGCAGGGGATTTGTGGCTGAACAACATCAACCGTGCTAGTTAAATTAAATGAATGCACCTTTTCAATAATGAAGTACTTCTATTTTTTTCCTGACAAGAATAATGTGTTTTGTAAGTAAAAACTATCTGGGTTTCAAGTAAATCAGTCTACAAGTTTGGGCTAACTTTTGGATGGTGAATAATTTGAGTAGCTTGGCCAAATTTCTTACAGAATTAAAGTATACTAACACAGTTGAATTTCTTGGGTTGTGACTTGTTGAGTTTAGCAGGTATCTAGCACCAGATAAAATTACCTCATTTTCTTTTCATTTTAATCAAAAAAAATTGAACTGAACTATTTACTTTGCCAATTTAAACATATATATCAGAATGTAATTTATCGAGGCCACATGAGGGGTTTAAATTATTTGATGATACTAAAGCTGTCAAGATTCCAATTGTCTCAACGGTAGTGCTTTGAAAAAAAATCATGAGACTGGCGTGGAAATTTTTAATCTAATTAACATGCTTTAAACAATGTAGAGTCTGGTTGGCTGTCTTTCTGTTTGGGAACACTACGATTTTTAGATTCAAGTAGGGTCAGGTGAACCCACTCAAATATATATGTAGCTATCACCTAAAAGTCATTGATCTTACATTAGCAAAAGCTGCTAAACCATATAACATGAAATCAACCATCATACTGTACTTAAAGTTGCAGCTTAATTTAAGACAAGGGTCACTGATCATTTGGTTGCAGCTTGGTTTACTTTCGATTAAACTAAATGAGGTTGAGCATTAAAGACTTCAGTTGCAGCTTGGCTATACGGATGTATTTTCTCCAGTTGGCTCTATAACCACCAACTGAGAATTTCTTAGGATTCATTTTTGTAAAGTGTGACTGAGTTTCTACCATGCCCGGTTGTGTAAAAGATGAGACACTATAAGATCCTATTTGGCATAGGCTAAAAAAGCAACTAAAAAGGTTTTAAAAGAACATTTTTATTTTAAAAAAAAAGTAATTTTTTTAGCAATCACGAGACACATCATCTTTTTAGATTCTAAAATGACAACCACATGTGGAGTTGCTTATGAAATTGACAATTTAATAAAATTAAATAAAATACCTAGATTCTTGCTTGTTTGTTGCACAAAGCAAGAGGTCAATGTAACATGAAAATCCAGTTTCATGCCGGATAGAGTATTTACAATCTAGTTTTTAAAAAATAATAATGTTAGGAACATAGAATGGGTTCATAAAAAATGCAATTGATGACTGGGATTGAACCTAGTTATTGTCGGGTTCACATCCAAAATAAATCTTCGCCATTGAATGCACTTTTCTATAATCTATTTTGTATTCGTAGAATTTGTGTTTAAAATATTATACGCACAAGAAAAATCAAGTATAACATCCATGTAACATTTTTTGCACAACATATATCTATAAACTATGAAATTCTCTAGCAGTGCTAACAACTAAACTAGCCAATCAAACTTAGTTTTAGTTATCTCGAATTATGATATACCCATCCATGAGGTCAGCGCTAAATGTTAAAAAGAACATCCTACATTTATCTCACAATTGTCTATATTGAAGAAGAAGAATAAGAGTCATCTTATCCCAAAAACATTTACTGCATAAAAGATTTAGATTCCAACAAATAAATAAATGAATAAAAATTAGTTCCTAAGGGATTTATCAAAAAGGAAAAAAAAAAAAAAAAAAAAGTTCCTGAGGGAGAGGAAATGGTAATTATTGCATAGGAGAATGCATTGATCAGGTTAGCAAATGAACTAATAGGCACAACCATCAAGCATAGATGTATAGTATAGCATACAATTTCAACTTCCCGTGCAGCAAATATGATTATAGAATGCAAAAAAGCTAAAATCAAATTTCAAATCTATATATTCAAGTTTCGACTCTGCCGAAACACTAATCTCAATTCAGAGACAGAGACAGAGACAGAGACAGAGAGATTTATTCTATTATTATTCAATCAACTTTCCAACATTACAGATTAATCAACCATTACAAAAAGTAATCGATGAAGATGAAGATTACAGATTAATCAACCATTACAGAGAGTAATTCATGCTCAATTTACATATTACAAATTAAGCGATGAAGATGTGTCATTACAGAGAGTAAGATTCGAGCGATGAAGATGAATCGATGAAGATGTGTCAAACGTTACAGAGAAAGACAAAGAGAAGTGTTTAGGCTTACCGATTATGAATCTCGATTATGAATCAATCGAAATCTTCTTCAACAGCATCTTCAAATCTTCAAATATTTGGCTTCAAATCTTCATCAACAGCATCTTCAAATCTTCAAATCTTCACTGTCGAGCGAGAGAGGCAGTGAGATTCGAGTGAGAGAGAGTGTGGAGATTCAAAAGAAAGAGTCGAGCTAGACAAATTTTGAGCGAGAGAGAGAGAGAAGAAAGAGAGAGTTCAAATTTGGGAAATTAGGAAAAAAATGGACATAGGTCACGTTTTATGTTTCACGTTTTTCTTTTTTTTTTTTGGGGGGGGGGGGTTGTTCAAGTGAAATGGGTTGTTCAAGCGAAATGGGATTTTTAGATAAAAAAATAATTTTTTTTTTGCGACGGTTAAATAATCAGTCGCAAAAAATCAGACGCAAATAGTCATATTTCTAGTAGTGTTATCACTCCTTATAGGGTTTGAATTTGGAGCCATTATTGCTCGTTTCGGGTTTTACTCCAAATTCATTATCGCTCGTAAATGGGTTTGATTCTTTATTTGTAGTTTCCCCCATAGAAAAGGGCTCGAAGAGCTCATTTCCCAGGTCAAGTCATGCTTGCTAATCTTTATTGCTTTGGACTTAGTGGACGGAATCATCAATTTTGGACAAAAAGGAAGAAAAGATAGGAAAATGGAAAGGTAAAGTAAAAGGATAATAAAATCAGAGTAAAAGAGGTAAAAAGATAATAAAAATTGGTTAGGTTCAATCGGACGTTATATTAAACCTATTGCTTCTAGAATTATAGCATACTATTTCCTTGGTGTTCAATGATTCATGAGGCAAGTCTAGCCCCTCCTTGACGTAACTCCATGATAGGGAGGAGGTAATGTTTTGTCTTTTGTTGTATTTATTTAGCTCTTCTCCTATCGTTTCTAAGATCATCATGCAACAAATTTGCGATGATTGATGATTTGAGAATTGAATCTATTCCTCCTTGATCATCTTCATGATAGGAAAGGGCAGAGAGGATAAACATCTCCTGGAAACACTTTGTCTTGCTCTGTTTTAGCTCTGTTGTAGCAGGGTATTACCCAAAAATAGTGGTCGGCCGGCCATTATTCTGCATGGCCGACCATCTAATCAGGCTGGCCGGCCACCAATTTTATATGGTAGTGGTATTTTTATAGATCTTGAGGCCAAAATAGAACCATTTTCTGACTGTAAATAGAGCAAGTTATGGCAGCAAGCAAAGATGTTTCTGGGGGGTGTTCTCGGTTGCGTACATGCGGTTCCTCGTCCCTCATTCAATTCCTTTAGTTTAGTAATTGTGAGATTCATATTGTGTAATTAATTAATTACCTTTAATACCATTCATTCGGACTTGTAATAATTAGTTAATTAATTAGTTTATTCATTTAGTGTTGTAATAATTAGTTAATTAGGACATTCATTCGGACCCTCTTGTGTTAGGGCAAATGTGTAATATTTGTATGTCTTCCAACCCCCATTTCTTTCTCCCTTTTATTTACATGCTTATTGTGGTTGCATATGGTATCATATTTTCGTTTCATATCATAGCCATGCTTTGTATCCGTTTTTGCATGCATCAAGGTTCGGTTCATCATTGTTGACTATCATCGTCATTTTACTTACTTGAATATGTGCGCTGCCGCATGCCTTGAGTCGATTCATATGACATGTTAATCATCCGAACCTAGCAGTTGCATTCTTGTATGTGTTGCATTAGTCATGTGCATTGTTAGGGTCATTCATTTTTCTAATTGCTTTCTTTTTCTTTGGCTTACTTCGGAGTACTAGGTGAGCATTTTTTGATTTAGCATATTCATGCGTGTCTTTGTTGCCATGCTTAGCATCTTACCATGAGGCTACATGCTTACTTGAAATAAATTGTTTGAATGCCGGTGGATGAAGGTTATTTTACTTGCATTGGGGATGATTTTGATCAGAATGTATGTATAAGCTCATTTCTTTCCTTTTGAGTTATGTGCACTCAAAACTCTTTAAAAAATCACATAAAATCAAGTCATTTCCAAAGCAAGCAAAATAGTCTATACTTGTGTGCCTCACATAGTAAGTTAGCATATTAAAAATCTGAACAAGAGGATATAATGTTAATAAAATTCACATCATGATTAGTAGAGGTCAATCTTTGATTCTGTGAGTGGGGTGATCAATTCATGACCTTCTCCTCTCATACCTAAGTTCTAGAGCTGAGACACTTTGGGTATGACAGACAAGTGGCCTTTGGCACGAACCACGGGCTTCCTAAATTTCCCAAAAATACTTAGGTGGCGACTCTGAAATCTGGCAATGCAGTCCATTTTTGGTATCTTTGATGATTAATGGCTTTTCTAAGATTTTTTGGATTTGGACTCTCATTCATTTTTCTGATTCACGTTGCACTTGTGAAACCAAATTCAGAGCCACGGGAGTCCGAATTGTAGGCCTATCATACCTAAGGAGACTAAACCCCTCCGAGGAGCACGAAAAACTAGCTACAGTTTCTAGCGACTCTGCTAGGGATTTAGAGAACCTGACTCGAACTTCATAATGTGATATTTTATATATATATATGTTCTTTGCATTTCGTTTTCATGGTGCTCTTAAGTCACTGTGTTTTCCATCTGCTATTTCTAGATGGCTTGCCAGAGGCTTGCCTAAAAAGCTTGCCAAAAGGCTGGCCAGTCGTAGGCTTTGCCATGTTGGAAACACAACCCTTGGACCTAGATTATCGCCGTACCGTTTGATCCTCCTTTCACTTCTCGATGTTAGGAGTGAGAGGAATATTAGGTAATCTTGCCGAGGTACCCCTATTGACCAATTGGCCTAGTGCATATAGTACGCTCTAGTGACCTTCCAAAATAGGACATGTTGCTCCTCCATATTCAGGATGTTATGATATCGCTTGTTTGAATAATAAAGCTGTAGATCACTCCAAAACTAGGATAGGGACACCCTAACCTCTCATAGGGGTGTTTTGATTGCTTTTGTGCGAAATGTGAAATCTTTGGAAATGTGTGATGCAATCCTTGGAGAGTCTTAATCTTGAGGTGATTCTTTTCAAACTTGAGGGTCAAATCAAAGTCAAACTTTGGGTTGAAATCATCAAGATTTAGCGTTTGTATCTAAGTAGGTGAATTTTTAGCAAGACCAGAACTAGGGCCAAAAATTGTATCTTGCTTGTTTTTGACTGGCATACCTAGTATCCTAATCTAATGGGGCATTTGTTGTTAATGCTAGGTTTGTCAGAGCCAGGTCACCAAGAAGAAGCAGTACCCAATTCAGAAAAGGCCCAGCCCAATCCAACTCGGAAGAGCTTAACTTGTCATAGTCCATCCAATCCCAGAAAAAACCCACTCAGCAAAGGTCTAGTCCATCTGATCCCCAAAGGCCAGCTCAGAAAAGATCCATCAAATTGCAAAAGACCCATTCTAAAAAGCCCATTCTGGTCAAACCCGTCCAGACTAATCCTGTTTAGATACATCAAGTATAACGGGGTCAAAATCCTTGTTAGTCAGCTCTCAAGTTACACCCATCCATTTCTCTAATTGCCAACTCAGCAGACCCGTGATGGCACAGAGTCCAGAAAAAGTTGTGGCCATGATAACGGCCTTTCAAAAAACCATGGATACACTAAACCAGAGAATTACCATGCAGGATGAGGCCAATGTTGAAATGTAACGCCCATCTGGGCCATCTACCACTCATCCTGTCCTAGCTACCCCGTCGAACCTTGATCCACCTCTATTAGCTAAAAATCTCCGGGCTTCGGATCCCTAAGAGGTGTTAGCTCAAGCTCAAGCTTTCAGGCCTCTGGCGTAACCTCACAGAGGGCTTCTTCCTTTTGACATCAATGACATCGATCTTGCCATGATAAAAGTCTCCCAACTTGAAAAAATGCTTAAAAAGTCTCAAGGCTTTAACTCTATCCCATACATCGAGGACGGTTACACTTAGGCTTCTGTAAGGTTGCCTGAGAAATTTAAAATGCCGCATATTGACATATTCGACAGAAGTGGGGATTCGATTGTCCACATCCATCTCTTCTCAGATGTCTTGAAACCAATGGGCTTGACACAAGCTCAGAAACTATCATTGTTCAGGAGGACTTTATCGGAAGTGGCAGCCATCTGGTATGCCAAACTGGAAGACTCAACCAAGCAGAACTAGGGAGAATTAGCTGAGGGATTTGTTGATCAGTATTCCAACAATACTTAGATGGAGGTAACGATAAGTGAACTAGAGGCAACCTCTCAAAATCCCGAGGAATGATTTATCAACTTCATTGCTAGATGGAGGGCAAAGGCAGCCCAAATGACAAATAGGCCTTCAGAGAGGGAACGGGTTCGCTTGATAGTTCAGAACCTTGAACTAGACATGTTACAGAGGATGATAGTCGCACCACTATCTACCTTCGCTACTTTACATGAATTAGGGGTTCAGATCGAGAGTGCATTCAAAAAAGGGATCATACAGAGAACAAGCGAACCAATATGGAGGGTGTTTTCCAGGAGTACCAATGCTAACAGTAGCACTATTCCTAAACCCACTGAAATCAATATCGTTGCCACCGATTCCAAAACTGCCAACCCTTTTGCCAATACCAACCCACAAACAGCCGGCCCAACCTGAGCTCAAGGCAGAACCTTTACCCTCCTCCATATGAGCCTAACCCGCACACTAAAAGTCCTAATGGAAAGAGGGTATCTCAAACCTCTTCTTGACCCGCTTCTTGATGGACATAGTCCCACCAAATACTGTGCATACCATCAGCAACACAATCATGACACCGATCATTGCTACCGCCTTCGTCATGAGGTTCAGAATCTCATTGGCAATCAGACGATAACTCTACCTCAAGAACCCAGTGTCACCACCAACCCACTTCCCATCCATGACCAAGTACCTCCTCCTCACCTTAACCTTATCCATACACTACCTCCTACCTTCGACCCTAGTATATATATCACCCCAACCCATTTACCCAAGCCTGAGGTGTTCATTCTAGAAAGCAGGAACTTGTGCATGATGGATGCACTTGAACCCCAATTATCTCAAACCCCAAAATTGAACTCAAACTCCACAATAGCCCAATTCTAGTCCAACCTACTCCAAAGATTCTAACCCAACCAATTCATCGGGACCAAGTTGGTTCAAATACACTACAGCCACCAATGGCCAAACCCGTTACTTTTGAGCTGTCGAGCATGATTAAAGATCTTCAGAGAACTATGACAGATTTATCCTTTGGGGTCTTGGCTCCATCATCGACCACATCATATGCTAAAAAGTTCACGTCAAAAGGCTCTCCAATCTTGGGGCGAACTGTAGTTGGAAAGGGCCAACTCAAAGTTATCTCAAATCTTGTTGATGACAAATCAACAACAAATAGGCCTCGGTTCGATATAGCCACCCAATCCCTTGCCAAGCTGAAACAAGTGGCAAGAACAAGGTCGAGGCAAGTATTGATCTCTATGCACATCTTTGGTGGGCTATTGAGACTTTGAAGGTCAAAGTGTTGAACAAGTAGCAGGTGCTTGCAGTTGTTGCAAAGATTATGGATGACACTTTTATCGCTCAGGTTGGGAGCATTTTGAATCAGGGGATAAGCCATGAAAAGGGATGCTTTAGTAGAAACACCCATCTTGTTTTCATCCCCAAACCCATGAATACCCAACCAACCCCTGCCAACCCATTTACCAATGTTTCTAACACTGATGATTCCACCTCCCAAAAATGAACCTTCGCCCATCTCTATATGAGCCCAACTTGCCCCTTAAAGCTACTGATGGAGAAGGGGTATCTCAAACTCCCCAATCGTAAACCTCTTCCTAACCCTCTCCTACCTAGACATGGCCCTACCTAATATTGCATATTCCATCAACAGTACGATCATCATACTGACCGTTGCTTTTGCCTTTGCCATGAAATTCAAGACTTAATTGACAATAAGGTCATCACCCTACCTGAAAATCCCAATTTGAAAGTTTGAAATCAATCCTTCTAGATGTGGATGTTAGTATTGTTGAATTAAAGGTAGGTTTAGACCCTCCCATGGGCTACTTGAAGTTTTATTATTATTATTATTATTATTATTTTTTATTTTTTCATTCTGTAGATGGACCTGGGAAGTGAAAACCCCTTTTGTCTCTCGGGTACTGATTTTGTTTTAAGTCGTATCCTGTAAACAGTTGAGTTGCGCATTGAGTTTAGAGTTTTATTTTCTTTGTCTTTTCCTGTGTTATGGCATTAGTCGAGTCTCTCTCTTTGAGTCACTTTCGTGTACCCTCAGGTCTTTGTTTTTCATTTTTTTAATTTCAATATGAAAGTGAGAGTCGAGTTTTTGATCATTTTATTATGCCTACAGTAATGCATATGTGACCTTTTTAAAATAGGAAAAGCTTTGAATTTGTTTTTTGAATGAGATTTCATTAATAAGCTCAAGTGTTGAGAAGGATCCCTCAAATGGTTTGAGTGGATTTTGACTTATCGGCGCAAAGTCCTTCATGATTTCAAAATTTAAAACTGTTTCTTTTGCAAAACTTGCGAAGATAGTTATAGAATTGTGCGTGGTATTCTACACTGTCCTGTGGATTTTCTTCACCTTTAGGCGATCATTTTGGCAAAAACAAGATGGTTTTCAAACCTCATAAACATAGAATTTCTCCCCCTGGTGTTTTCATTACTTCAAAGAAAATGATACAACAAAAAAGGAAAAAAGGAAAAAGAAAAAGAAAGAAGAAAAAGATAACAAAAAGAAAAGAAGAAAAGAAAAATAAGAATGGGAAAAAGAAAAGAAAAAAGAAAAAAGAAAAAAGAAAGAAGTCAACCATCAAGCTAGGGGTATCCATTGGAATGAAATCCAGTCAACTGTGAGGAAGGAAACTTTTGTCTAAATTCAGGGAAGCCAATGCGAGGAGGTACCATATTCCAAGAAGAACCAACTTTGAAAGTGGAGCAACAGAAAGGAAAAAGACATGCATAAGAGAATGGAGAACCAAGCTCAAATCAAGGTGAAGCCAGTTCCAGCGTTAGGGCAAGAATGACTATTAGTCAAATTCACCACAAATGTTGTAACGCAATCCTTGAGAGGCTCGCTAGGCCAAAAACCCGAAAGGGCGACCTAGGTAAAAGTTAGAGCATGAAAAATGAGAAATCAAACAAATAGAGCTCGAAAGGTTGAAAACCCGAAGGGGCAACTTTGGCAAAAGTTAGAGTGCAAAAAAAGAGTGTAAACACCCGAGTGAACCTTAGCCATAAACTACGTTGACCTGATTTCCATTCTTGGGATACATAGGCAACTTCATCCTGAAGTTCGGTCTTAACCATCTATATCATCCATCTCGACTCGATCATCTTGCCCAATTCACGTCGTCAGCTTCACATCAATCCATGAACTACACCCACCATTGTGCATATCATACTTGCATTGGGTAAGGAAGAACTAGTTTGAATCAACAAGTAGGGAAATTTTCAATACTTGAACTTATCAATAGAATCTCTAACTTGAAAGAAAAGACAAAAAAAAGAAAAGAAAAAAAGAATCGAAACTCGGGTTTTGCAAAATTGAGTTATAAAGGGAGCATAAGTAATACTAAGGGCACTATGAATGATTAGTCACCTTGAGTCTTCTTCTGCTTTTGGGTCAGTTGTGAATTCTGTTGTGTCATGCCTAGTATTTGTCTTGGTCTATGCTCTTCATCGAGTCGCCATATCGTGTTTATAGCTCAAAGTTCAACAGAGTGGCATGGTCAAAATTCCATACACGAATGTTCACTCCAAACTTAAAAACAAGTCCATGTATGGAATTCATAAACATACTGAGAATGTCCATACAAGGGGCACCGCGTTCATGATCATTGCAAAGGGTATGTGAGGAATTCATCACTACTTTGGAGGGGACTGGAGTAAGTTCTCAACATACTGGGATAGAAGGGGAGCATGAGCCTAATTGGTTGGCAACTGTTCCAGGATTTGATAATCCACATCATATGTGCTTGTATAATGTTGAACACGCTAGCCAGTGACTGGACACTAGGGGCAATTTTTAGTACATTTGATCGGACCATCAATTTAACAAGGGGCATGAACCCAACCTTTCTCTCAGTCCGCTCCAAGCCTTTTGTTGGGCACTTTCCCTTGGGTTTGGGTGAGCTCACCCCTATGATGATTCTGATATGATTCAGCTTTTGAAAATTGTCTCCGACCATTTCAAAACTCTCTTGGGATTGCCATCCTCCCTGTGATTAATACATGCGCTTTGGATTATGCATGCATGCTCATATACTCTGGTTGATTTGAATTGCGTGTTTGGCTGCTCCTGTTCTTGACTTTGTTCTATACTTGTAATAACAAAGTTTCGTTGAGTTGCCTTCCACAGTGTTTTTCAGTTACATTTGAATAAATTGTGGCAAATTGCCCTACACTCATCCCATAACATACATGATACACTATCTTGTGCACTTGCATTGCACTGTTTTGTGCATTCATCTCACATAGCACTGTTTTGTGAACCTCCATAGCACTGTTTTATGCACTTTCACTACACTGTTTTGTGCACCCACATCGCATTGTCTTGTGCACTTGCATAGCACTGTTTTGTGCACCCGCATAGCACTGTCTTGTGCACACCGCATCGTACTATCTTGTGCACCCTACATCACACTGTCTTGTGCAGCTTGTATCGCACTATCTTGTGTAACCTGCATCGCACTATTTTGTGCATTCAACTGGTTGTAGACACCCTATTTTTCACCGACCTTAAGACTCAGACGTCATCGATTGAGCACTCGATGATTGTGCATATTTGTGCTCGATTTGAGTTTTCGGAGCCTTCGACTGAGCGCCTTGTCTCGGGACCTCTTAACTTTCTCCTCTTGGCCTGGTTTTTGAACCATGCCTTGCTGCCTTTGCCTAGAGGGAGACAGAGGTCTGTAGGCCACTTTTTGTAGCTGTAGACTACCTTTCTCTCTCGTAGGCCACCTTTTTGTACCCGTAGCCTAGTTTTCGGGGCTTCCGGCTGAGTGCCTCGCGTTGTGGACTCTTTTCTTGCTTCCTTTTTGGTTTGTTTTTGAACCAAACCTTGTTATCCTTTGCCTGGAGGGTGGAACAGGGGTGTAGACCAATTTCTCCCCATGTAGACCACTTTTCTTCCCTGCCAGCCACTTTTTGTGGTCGGCCAGCTAGGGTGGGTGGTCTGTGGACCACCTAAGGTGGTCAGCAGCCTACCACCACCTTCCCCTCTCCCTGCAGACCCTCTATCCCCCTTGCCGACCAGTTTCTTTCCCTGTAGACCACTTTTTCTGGTCGGTCGACTAGTGGGAGCGGTCGGCCGACCACTTTAACTGGTCAGCGACTGTCCTGCATTTTCTGCAGATATTTTCCTTGCCAGCTGTGCCAGCTGTTGGGCACAGAAGGCATCCTCTATACACGTGTATGAAGGGATTGCTTCAAGCCTCTAGCTTGTCAAACAAGCTTGAGGCATGAAATCTATATAAGGGAGCCTACTCCCTTTAGCTTTAGGTTCAGAAAAATTCACTGAAGGCTATACATATCCTTCTATCTCTATATTGCTCCCTCTCTCTCCATATTTGTTCCATTTTGTGCTCAAAATGCCATTTCTTCACACTTTTGCACACAAACACCTAGTGAAACACCTTTACTCTTGGGCTGAGGTTCTTGGAGGTTTGTTTGAAGCTCAAAAGCTTGGTTTTTGCCTTTGAAGTTGCTGCTTTGAAGTGGTTCTTCAAGGGTGAGTCTTCATCCTCTTTAAAGCTTTGTTTATATTGCTTATTTGGCCCTATTTGCATGATGTTTTAGGCCTTAGTTTAAACTGTAAAAAGCTTCATTTTAGAGTGCTTAAAGTGTTTGTTTGAGGCCTCTTTGGTGTTGGGGGTGGTCTACCCCCCTTTGTGCCTTATTTTGAGCCATCTCTTTAAACCTTTGAGATCACCTTCTCTTGGCCTTTTAACAACTGAATTCCAGAGGAATTTTAGTGGTGGAAAGTGTGTTTTGAGGCCCCAAATAGGAGGGGGTCATCCCCACTCCTTGTATCTTGGTTGCTTGTGTTGATGGCCTCATGTTTGAGCTTGTTTTTCTAGTAAGTGTTGGCTTGTTCTCAGCCTATTTTTGGCCCTATTTCAGCATGGCATAACTCTATTTAGGCTTGGTTGAGTCACCCCATCCATGCTTTCTACACTTGTAGTGTAATCCTGCCATTTAGCCTTGTGTACTCAATGCTTTGATCCATCATGCTAGCCTATTTTGGTCATATCTTAGCATGTTTTTGATGTTATTTTAACATGTTATAGCTCTTTTTTGGGTCAGTTTGATTTCCTCTTGCATGCTTCACACCCTTGTAGTGCAATCCTCCCTATAGCCTTAACATGCATCATGTTTTGGACCATCATTTTAACATGTTTTTGGCTCCACTCCAGCAAGCTTTTACTCATGTTTTTCCATGCTTAAGCTCTGTTTTAAGTGTTGTTGGTCATGCATGACTTGCTTTATATAGCCATAGTGCAATCTTGCTCACTAGCTTTGTGTTCTGAGTCCACTAGCATGCATTGCTTGGGCTATTTGCATGATTTAGCATCATTTGATATATGATTTCAGTGCATGAAATGTGGTCATACTCTCCCATGCTTCACTCTTTCAATGCTTTTGGAAAGTTACGCTTTGTGCCTCAATCATGAGCCAATTGGCATGCATGCTTGCCTAAGCCTTTTGGGCTATCATCTCAGTGTGTTTTGGTCTTATTTTGCCATGATACAACTCTGTTTTTGGTGGGTTAGAGCATCCCTCATTTACTTCTTACACTTGTAGTGTAATCATGCTCATTGGCCTTGCATGCATCATGCTTTATGCCTTCCATTGTAGCATGTGTTAGCTCTATTTCGTGCATGTTTTGGCATTGTTTTGACCTGCCTTGGGACTGTTTTGAGTCATCTTAGCCCTTTGGGGCTTGCTTGATATGGCTATGGTGCAAGTGCTTATGCTAGCTTTAAGCTTTGAGTCTCCTAACATGCCTCGTTTGTGACATGTGCATGATTTGGCATCATTTAGAATGTAATTTCAGAGTGTATGTCTTCGTTTTACTCCCATGTTTATCAATCTTCATTATGTTTGGGAGTTATGCTTTTATGCCTTGTTGATGAGCCATTGCATGAGCATCATCATCTTGTCTTTCATGCTACCATTTCAGAGTGCTGTGGCCACTGTTTTGGGCATGCATGAGCTCTGTCTTGGGCTGGTTTGGTTGTTTGAGCATTGCATTGCATAGCCCTTGTGTTGTGTCCTTCACTAGTTTCAATGCTTGAGGACTCTAACTTGCCATGCTCATGTTGTTTGCATGTTGTTGCATTGCATTGTGTTTGGATCGGGCGTTAATCCAAACACAAGAAACGAGGGGCGTTTCATACTTGAAGTGATGAAACGCGCCTCATTTCTCGGTCGCCGACCCTCTTGATCAAGCATGATAGAGGTAGAGGCCCTTATGTGTTATTTGTGCATTCATTGACATTGAATTGTGCAAACTTGGCTTCTCGGCTGTAGACGTCCCCGAACGTCCCGGGAGGATGAACCCCCGTTTTGTTCATATTGGGCTTACTACAGTTCGGACTCAAATCGTGTCACGGTTCTTAATCTTGAACCAAAGAGTCCAAATCCGGCAAATCGTTTTGAGAAAACAGATTTTTGAAAAGAAGTGCCAAACATGGACTTCTTCGCCAGATACAAAGTCGCCACCTAAATATTTTTTATGGCAAATTTAGGAAACCCTGACTCAGTGCCAAAGGCCACCTGTCCGTCATCACCAAAGTTGCCTCGGCTCGGGAACTTGGGTACGATTGGGGAAGGTCGGCTATGAGCACCCCCTCTCGCCCGATCTTGAAGATCGGCCTCTACTAACCGTGATATCCCGATTTTGAAAACGTTATGTGTTCTTATTCCGGTTATTAGCCTAGAATTACTATGTTATGCGCACAGCAAACAAGTATAGACTAGATTGCCTAATTTGGAAATAAGCATTGCATATCCGTTTGTCTTGAAAAATACTTTAGAATTTGCTACTCGCAAGTAGGCTAAAACCACGGATTTCAACGAGTTTTTCCAACTCAGACAATCCAACCTTCACCCACAGGCATTCAAACAGTTTATCACATATAAGCAATTAGCCACATGGTAAGCATGCTGTCATGTTAACACTCACACGCATGTGGTATGCTAAAGCATGAAAATACTTACATCGTACTCCGTGCCAAAACAATAAACTAGTTAGCAAACATGCATGGTCCTAGTTCATGTCAAATTGACTAATGCAACACTTACAGGATGCAATTAGGGTAGGCTCGGCTAACCTAAACATGATATGTGAAATGCAATCAATTGATGCACGTATTCAATTTGGAATTGAAGTACAAATGCAGTTAACGTGATGCGCCGAGCCCGGTGCATGCAAGACAAATGTATGGATGCACGCATGCATAGCATAAGGTATGCTAATTTAAAACATGCCCCTAATCTACCATCATAAGCGGGTAAATAAAAGGGAAGAAAGAAATGGGGATTGGGAAGACATGCACACACACACGCACCCACACTTATTACAGATTCGCCCTCGCTCGGAGGGACCAAAAGAATATACAAATTAATTAACCTACAAGCTATTAATTATTACAGACCACTTAATTAATTAACAAATTAACTAAGCTAAGGAAAGCAGTAAAAGGCCTCGGGAAGCGGGTCCAATGTAATGCATGCTCGGGTTCCACTCGGAAGCCGCACTGCCATGCATAGACTGCCTCTGTTTTCCCTGCTCTGTCTCTCTGAAGACTGTCAAAGTCTCTGAATTTGCTTCCCTGAACATTGGGAGACACCACCGGCTGAGTAGAATCTCCACCGGCAGTGGGATGTGGTCATCGGCTGTTGATGAAGCCATCGGCCATCTATTAATTGCCGGTCCGGCACTAGGTGCAGTCGATCGGCAATAAGTTCCTGCTGAACCTGTTTGACAGCAGCAGAGGACAGAGCTTTGCATGGCAATGCAATTCAAGCCATGTATGCACCAACCAAGCCCCTTATCATGTGTATGACATCAAAGGGGACATAGTTCTTGGTTCTCGGACCATCAATCGCGCATTTCCATGCGTGATGGCCCAAGGACCAAGTGTGCACATTTTCATGTCAAATGAAATGCAAACAAACAAGCAAAGGCCCACTCCCTATCACTTGATCAAGGGACAAAGGCATGCATACTAGATAGAATGAAAACCTAGGCATGCAAACTAGCATGGAATATGATCATGAGAGCAAGTATGCAAGCATGAATATGGACAATGCACAAGCATGCAACAACATGTTAAGTGGCTAGAGGAGAGAATACATGCCAAATGTATTACAACCTAAACATGCGACAACATATCATGCAACTCAAGCAATGCAACAAAATGCAATTACACATGGTATGCAACACAAGGTGAAATGGGGCAAACATGTGATGATATGCAGGGCATATGTGCAATAACATAAGAGGATGGTCCTTACACTAATTTGGGCAGCCCTATATTAGGTCCAAACAGTGGCCAAAGCTTAAGAAAATGAGACCAAACACACATACACACATGCACGTGTTAAGGCCTAAACACTTAAACATCAAAGGACATCTTTTAAGTACACTTAAAAGGGAATAATCATGGGACATAGGACATGTATTAAGCTCTGAAAATCATGCAAGAATAAGGTGCCAAACCAAGCAAACAGGATAGGCTAAACATGCAATAAATGACCCAAGCATTCAAGGCAAGCCAATGAAGTATTGAACTACGCTTGAATATAACTACGCATGGCAAGACTTGAATGACCAAAAACAGAGTTTTAGCACATAAAACAAAGCCAAAAAGACCACTTAGATGGCATCTAAATGGCTTGAATCCAAAAGCATGCACAAACGCACTTTCAAGGAGCACACGACACAAGCTCATAAGGCATCAAAGAGTCATTCGAGGCAAGCATACAAGCATGCTAAAGGGACTGAAATGATACTACAAATGGTGCCAAACCACTGAAATAAAGCAAGTAATGCATGCTACACACTCACACACTTAAGGCCAATAAGCCAAAATGCAAAGGGGCTATACTAAGCATGTCATGGCTGACCAAAATGACTAAGGACAGACCTCAAACATGGCAAAATAAACACAAAAGCTTCACAAAGCCAAGCCTAAAACATGCTAGAACAATGGTTCACAATCTAAGACATGTTAAGGCAACAACAAGGCATTACATGGCATGTATGTTAAACTAACATGGTGTACCAAAACCAACACACAACAATGTTATATCAGGGCATAATAAGCATAAAAAGCAGCTATGGCATGATCAACAAACACTCAAACATGATGCTCCCTCAAAAGGCCAAAAAATGCCCTTTTCATGGACAACAAGGAGAGGGGGTGGCCCTCTCCTTCTTGGGACTTCAAGGTACCATCCTTACCACTAAAATCTCTCAAGATTTCAGTGGTGAGGAGGCCCAAACACCAAAGTCCCGGAGCTCACTCAAAATAGCACAAAATGGGGCCTCTCAAGGCTTAAGAGGGGTCAAACACCTCCAAACCACAAAACACTCTAAACAAACTATTTAGAGGGCCCAAAAAAAGAACTTTTTTATATTATACCCTAAGCTCAAAAACAGTTTTAAGATAGGCTAACAAGCTATGCAAAAATGGGGAAAAAGGAGTGAGTTTCTTACCCTTGAAGTCCTCTTTCACAAATGGTGGGCCAGCTGCTTCCTTAGCTCCAAAATAGCTCAAGAACACCAAGAACAACCCTCTGGCCCTTCAAGAATCAAGAGAAGGTGCAATACTATGTGTTTGTGTGCAATAGTAAGCCTAAGACACACACTAGAACACACAAGAGGGAGATATAGAGATAGGAAATATATATAAACCCTAACCCCAATCCAAAGCTTCCTCTGAACTTTTCTAACCCTAAATCTCTAAACCTAAAGCCAAGAGAGGAGGGCTCCTCTTATAGAGGAGCCAATCTTGTAAAGCTTACAAGTTAAGCTAACAAGGAAGCCATCCCTCCATACACGTGTATGGAGGGGAACAAAATGCAAGACAGCTGTCTTAAAATATCTGCAAAAGCATATGAACAGTAGTCGGCTGCCCAAAAATGCCATTTTGACAAAATGGACTGCCGACCGGCAAAAAAGAGTGCCGACTGGCAATATACATTGCCGATGGCAACAAAACACCAGCCGGTGGCCTCTAGCCATGGCCGGTGATGTGTGGGGATGCCTCACAAGGCATTCCCTGCCCCTCCAAGGCAAAACACAAGTGTTTGGTGCAAAACCAGACACTAAACAATCGAGTTCGGAGATCCTGAGGCAAGGCACGTAGCCGAGACCTCTGGAAACTCCAAACGAACACAAACATGGATGATCACCGAGTGTTCAAAGGGTGACGTCCAAGTCTTGAGGACGGTCAAAAATGGGGTGTCTACATCGGCCATCGTGCATTGCGATGCTCGGTTGGTGGCCCGAGAGTCGAGTGCCGCACTCCCTTGAGCTTGAGAAATGATAGGGAGGGTGGTTGTGCACACATATCTTGCAAATACACTGCCATGCCCCTTGTTGTCCTCTGTTGCAGCAAAACTGGAGTTTGGCAGAATTTCTGGTCGGCAGACCGGTAAAGGTGGTCGGCCGACCACTTTTTCTGGTCTACAACCAATTTTTCTGGTCTACAGGTGGTCTACACCACCCTTTTCTGGTCGGCAGCCCAATCGGAGATCCCCATGTTGGAGCAGAAGCAATTTGGAAGTTTGTGCAGTGTTCTAAGATCAAATCAAATACAAACAGAGGCAATTCTGGACATAGCAATGGATTTCCGAGTGAGGCGATCGAGCATGCATCCTTCACTGTTCAAGGCAGAGCTGTGGCAGCCTAATTTAGCTTATTTTTCTTACTTAGTTTGTTTTGTAACTTAATTAATTTGATTAATTAATTAAAGTATTGTAATAATTAGTTGTAGCTAGTTGTTCAATTTGTGTTATGTAATGATTAGTCTAAGTAGATTATTAGATTAGTTAAGTAGCTTAGCTTAGCGTAGCTAGCTTGTATTATTTATTCGGACCCTCCGTCGAGAGGGCAAAATGTTGTAATAAGTGTGCGTGTGTGTGATGCATGTCTTCCAACCCCATTTCTTTCTCCCTTTTACTTATCAGCTTTTGATGGTTAGTTTTAGGACATATTTCGATTAGCATCCTTATGCTTGCATGCGTGCATCATTCATCTGCCTTGCATGCACCGGGCTCGGCGCATCATACAAACTGCATTGTACTTTAATACACTTACTTGAATACGTGTTTCAAAGCATGTTATCGAGTGTTGCATTCATATGCCATTCTAGATAGCCGAGCCTATTTTAGTTGCATTTTTGCATGTGTTGCATTAGGCATCTTGACATAGCTAGGATCATGCATGATTACTAACTAGCTTATGTTTTGGCTCGGAGTACACTGTGAGTGTTTACGCTTTAGTATCCTTGCATGAGTGTGAGTGTTGCCATGATAGCATGCTTGCCATGAGGCTAACTGCTTAAGTGTTTAACTGCATGAATGCCTATGGATGAAGGCTTCATTGTTTGAATTGGAACAATTCATTAAAATGTGAGTTTCAAGCCCACTTTGCGGAGTGGCAAAATTATGTTGTTTTCTAAGCCCACTTGAGGGTGGCAAATCCATGTCTTAGCCTAATTGTGAGTAGCACTTTCAAACCATTTTTCGAAAAACAAACATGAGATGTTTTGTTCCAATTCTTGCGATTGAGTCTATATTTGTGTGTTGTGCGCATCACGTAGTAAGTTAGCCAATAAACCGGAATAAGACCACATGTGTTTTCAAAACAACATATCATGCTTAGTAGAGGCCGATCCTTTGATCGGGCGAGTGGGGGTGCTCATTTCATGACCTTCCCCTATTGTACCCAAGTTCCCGAGCCGAGGCAACTTTAGTGATGACGGACACGTGGCCTTTGGCATGAGTCAGGGTTTCCTAAATTTCCCAAAAACAAAATATTTAGGTGGCGACTCTGTAATCTGGCAAAACAGTCTATGTTTGGTACTTCTTGATTAAAATCGATTTTCCAAAACGATTTGCTAGATTTGGACTCTTTGGTGATTTATCAGTCTTACATTGCATTTTGTGAGATTAGATTCAGAACCATGACAGGAGTCCGAACTGCAGTAGCTAGAACCCAATTTGCGCCCTCTCCGAGAAGGGGGCGCGAGGAGGAAGTTCGGGTGGTCTACACTTGTATCGCACTGTTTTGTGCATTCACCTTACATCGCATTGTCTTGTGCACCCCATAGCACTGTCTTGTGTATCTGCATCGCACTGTCTTGTGCACTTGTATCATACTGTCTTATGCACCTCACCCGCGTTGTTTTGTGCATTCACTCACTCGCACTATCGTGTGCACCTCTACTCACATATTGCCCCCTCCATATCTCTAGCATCTATCGCATGCATCTATTATATCATGCCATTTTATTGCCTGCATCCTTTCCATGTTAAGCTTAGTTTGGCATGTGCTCATACCTTTCCTACGTTAAAGCATAGCTCTGCATGTGTACGCACCTATTCTGCAAGAATTGTATTTTAAGGGTGTCAGCACATTTTCTCAGTTAGATGTGATTTGATTTGTGTCCATACCTTTTCTAGGTAAGACGTAGTTTGCCCTGCGCCCTTTATTCACTGCATCCATTGCATCCATTGCATCGTACTTTGTCTTATTGCATTCAGCATTTAGGATCATTATCTTTCCTTAGCAGATCATTCCTCACCTATATCATACCACTCAATTACTTGTACTCTTTCAGCAGAAGGCATAGTTCTGTATGTGTATGCACCTATTCTACAAGAATTGTGGTTTGAGGGTGTCGGCACCTTTTCTATGTTAAACATAGTTTGATTTAAATCTATATTCCTTTATGGTATTTGTGTGGTAAGCATTGCTTGTGATTTGATTGTTGCATTGCAATATGTATCTGTAATGCCTCGCAATTTTATCACAAGAACATGCCACGACAAACACAATAATATACCCAAAAAGTCATCTTCCCATTTGAACTAAGAGTTAAGAGATTACAATCATCATGTACAATCCCATAACATTCGGGATTCACATTCCAGTTCAATGAACTAGATGGCCTTACAAAATATAAGCCTCTAGGGCATACAATAACAACAAAATAAAGTTGATAGTACTGTTACAAAAATCTTAATTCAAAATGACAAAACACACATGAATCAACTTTTCCCAAAAGGCGCTATTGCTTGTTCCAATCCATCAGTGAGGTCATACTTCGTCAACTCCTGGAAAATAATATAGGATTGAGCTATATGCCCAGTAGGAACACATTTAACCAAGCATTTAATCCTGTGAATAAGATTATTGTATCCTTGGGAAAACATTACAAGGAAATTTGCCTTCACATGTAACCTTTTTCAATCATATAGATTCATGATAACCAAATAGTGACAATTACAATTCATGTCATCAAGCACAATAATTAAACAATCACAACCATAGAAAGCAAGCCCTGAGTCCATCTGTAAGAGTCCAATTCAAAACATCCTTTGCTTTTGTTTTAAAAACCACCCCTACATTTGCCAGCAATTATACGGCAGGGAGTGGAAACCCAAAGAAAACCATCCGTTTTTCCACTTTCGCCAGGTACAATATCGTAGGACTTTGTGGACACCCAAAAACATCTTTCCTACATTCGTCCACTGATAAGCCTAGGCAGGCACTTGGGCACCTTTTTAAACTCCCCGTGCAGCACAACACCACATTTCCAAAATTGACTCTTACCCGAACTCACGCACAATCAACAATTCAATCCCATTTTGTTCCATCAACAAGCATCCACATTACAAAGGAACAAAATACAGCACAACATTCAAAGAAAAATAACATCCAAGCCACAAATCCTTTACCATATCAACATCCACGTCTTTCATCTCTTATTATTCACAATATTCCATGAATCAATAGAAATTCCATTCAATTTAGTCTTTTCTACTCAAGTTGAGAATTTAGAGTTTTACCAAATTTGTTGGTTTTTCCCCATTAATAATAGATATAGGTTTTAACAACATTTATATACATGTTTTTTTTTATAAAAAAAAAAAAAAAGAATTAAGAAATTTCAAGCAAAAGTCAAGCAAAATGGTTTATTTATGTAAGACACGAGTTTGGTCCAACAAGATCTTCAAATTAGCTTATAAGTCGCAACAATACCATGAAATATCTTCAAAATAAAGAAATACTAGGGTAAAAGTGTCCCTACCTCAAGTTGTGAAAAGGAAAACTCAGAAAACCTAAAGTTGGCGAAACCACGAACTTCCCGGATCAATAGAAATCTCTTGACAAGATCTACAGTCTTCCTTAAAGGACCCAGGTGAGAAGATGCTTCTAGAGGAGTAGATCTAAAGATCCAAGCTGGAAAAGTTGAGCTTAGAGAAGAAGAAGAGAGACTCACGGTTTGAGAGGAAAAATAAGAGGAAAATAATGAGAGAGAAGTGGTTTGGGGCTATTTATAGTAGTAGAAAAGTAGTCCAAAGATCATTGAAAAGAATAAGTTCAACATTCCCCAAAAGTAGGGCCCGAACAAGCCCAAAAATCTGGAAATAACAAGCAGGGGTCCACCCCTAGTGTGGCGGTGTCGACCCTTCAGAAAGAAATGACAATGCTGGCAGCAGGCAAGGGTGTTGACCCTTGGACCAAAAGGGTCGACACTAAATTGTAGTAGCTAAACTCGAATTCTGCAGCATACAAGGGTTGACCCTTCCCAGACTGTTGTCGATCCTTGAGGCCAACAACAAAAGACAAGTGTCGACACCACCAAGGCTGGTGTCGACCCTAAATTTCGGTAACACCTCTAGAACACATCAACAGGTAAGGGTCGATCCTTAGGAAGTCTGGTGTCGACCCCAGAACAGAATTTCTAAGTTCCCAAGGAACTTTTCGACAAGAAAAAATGAGAACGAACAAACCCAACGAGTTTTAATCAGATTGTACTCCTCCAAAACCAGTATACAACGACTCTAATGACTCCCAAAACAAAGATAAAGGAATTAATTACACCTTCCAATAGATTAAAACACTTAAGTGTTACAACCTCCCCACCTTAGGAAATTTTGCCCTTGAAATAATATCCGTTCTTACCATTATAACAAGGTATGGCAACAATATCATATTTATTCAATCCTTAACAACTCCCAATATGACACTAAAATATGGCAAGGACGACATACTTATCAATCCTCAACAATCTCACGACCAAACAAAATATATATCAATTTGACTCCAAGACAAGGAAATAATAGAAGGTTTTAGCTCATGTCCAATTCATCAAGTACCAAGAAGGAACAATAGCACAAGTACATCACAATTCAGAAAATAAGTTAGGGTACTTCTCGCGAATCTCTACTTCACGTTCCCATGTAGCTTCCTTTACACCGTGATGGTGCTATGACACCTTAACTAAGGGAATTGTTTTACCCCTCAAAACTTGTTCTCTAGTATCTAAGATTTGGAGTGGTTTTTCTTCATAAGACACATCTTCATCTATCTCAATCTCCCTCCATCCAATCTAATATATGAGAGGGATCGAGTTCGTATTTGCGAAGCATAGACACGTGAAACACATTATGAACTCTAGAGAGTTGTGGCGGCAATGCAAAATGATATACAACTTCTCCAATTCGTTCAATGATATCAAAGGGGCTGATGAATCTAGGTGATAGCTTTCCACTCCCGCCAAATCTCATCAACCCTTTTCTAGGAGATATTTTCAAAAAGACATGGTCACCCTACTTCAAAAGATAAGGGTTGTCTTCTTCTATTTGCGTAGCTCTTTTGCCGGCCTTGAGTGATGACTAACCTTTTCTAAATGAGGGCTATCTTCTCGGTAGTTTCACGAACTAGATCCGAGCCTAGTGTAGATGTCCCCGAACGTCCCGGGAGGAAAATCCTGTTTTGTTCATTTGGGCTCACTACAGTTCAGGACTCAAAGTCACGGTCCTGTATCTAATCTCACAGAGTGCAATGCAAGACTGATGAATCATCAAAGAGTCCAAATCCGGCAAATTGTTTTTGAAAACAGATTTTTTGAAAGAAGTGCCAAACATGGACTGCTTTGCCAGATACAGAGTCGCCACCTAAATATTTATTTTTGGGGGAATTTAGGAAACCCTGACTCGTTGCCTAAGGCCACGTGTCTGTCATCACGAAAGTTGCCTCGGCTCGGGAACTTGGGTACGATTGGGGAAGGTCACTTCGTGAGCACCCCCGCTCGCCCGATCAAAGATCGGCCTCTACTAACCATGATATCAAGTTTTGAAAAAATTATGCGTTCTTATTCCGGTTATTAGCCTAGATTTACTATGTGATGCGCACAGCATACAAGTATAGACTGGATCGCCTGAATTGGAACGAAACATCTCATGTTTGTTTTGAAAACGGTTTGCTACTCGCAAGTAGGCTAAAATGTGGATTTGCCACCCTCAGGTGGGCTTAGAAAAACAAAATGATTTGCAACTCTCAAGTGGGCTTAAAACTCACAGTCAATGAATTGTTCCAATCCAAATAACCCAACCTTCACCCACAGGCATTCATGCAGGTATATCACATAAGCAGTTAGCCTCATGGTAAACATGCTATCATGGCAATCACTCACACGCATGCAAGGATGCTAAAGCATAAACACTTACCGAGTACTCCGAGCCAAAACAGAAACTAGTTAGTAATCAATGCATGATCCTAGTACATGTTAAGATGGCTAATGCAACACATGCAAAAATACAACTAAGATAGGCTCGACTATTCTAAGAATGACATATGAAATGCTACAGCTAACATGTATTCAACTTGGAATTGAAATATGATGTAGTTAGTATGATGCGCCGAGCCCGGTGCATGCAATACAGATGAATGAATGCAAACATGCAAGCATAAGTATGCTAATTGAAACATGCCCTAATCTAACCATCATAAGCTGGTAAATAAAAGGGAGAAAGACGTGGGGTTGGAAGACATACATCACACGCACGCACACTTATTACAGAATTGCCCTCGCTTGGAGGGTCCGAATAAATAATACAGTCCAAATGAATAATTACAGTCCGACTGAGTACAAAATCCTAATTAATTAACAAATTAACTAGGAAAGCGGATAAATTAGCATGCAAGCTATGGACCGCCTCGGCTCTGTTCCGAATGATGAATGATGTATGCTCGGGTTGCCTTCGTCGGGAAATTCCTTGCGATGCCTCGGTTTGCCTCTGTTTGCAATTGTTCTCGGAATATTGTGCAAAGCTCCAGAAGGCTACTGATTTCTGATTCGCTGCAACAGAGAGCAACAAAGGGGCATGGCAAAGTATTTTCATGTATGTATGCATGACTACTCTTCAGGGAGTGTAGTCCTCGATCCTCGTGCCACCAATCACGCATCTCGATGCATGATGGCTGAGGAGTCGAATTGCACGACTCAATGTGAAATGAATGCACATGAAAACACAACAAGACCTAAACTCCATCATGGGCAATACGGAGTGTCGGCGACCGGGAATTGAGACACGTTCCGTCACTCGGAGTACGAAACGTCCCTCGTTTCCCGTGCTTGGGCTAACTCCTATCCCAAACACAATGCAAATGTGATGGCAAACACAATACGACTAACATACAACCTGGAATACGCAATGCTATGAAATGGCATACACAATGCTCGATGTAGCATGGCATACACAATGCTCTAACATACAACCTAGCATACGCAATGCTATGAAATGGCATACACAATGCACGATGGACTTACACCAACATGAGTGGACCTCAGCCACACTCACATCAGTGGCCAATAGATGAAAATGAGACAACTGAAATGCATGCACACATGCACGAATACCAAGGACCGAACCTAAGGCGTCAAATGCCACTCTACCAAAGCATAGCAAGGGATGAAAGATGGCATACAAACATGCAATTTCCAGCACTGAAATATGATGCACAATGGTCCCGAATCATGGGAATATGGCACCCAATGCATGAAATAGGTCCCGAAACTTAAAACTAGGCAAATGCATTGAACCACAAGTATGCAAAGCAAGCATTATTTGATCATGAGGCACAAAAACAGAGCGAAGGTAGTCCAAAATAAGCACAATATCAGTTCCAAGCATGACCCAAAAGTGCTCACATGAAGGGCTAAAACAACATGCAACCTAGGCTAGTAAGCATAGTTTACATGGCATGTATATGAAGCATAAGAGAGGTCACCAAAACAGCCCAAAACAGTAACATGGCATGTCAAATAAACCCCAAATAACCACTGAAATGCACCCAATGCATGCAAAAATGATGAGCTCCTTTGAGAGGCCAATAAGAGGGTTGTTATACACATACAAGATAGACATGCAAAATGGTAAAACCACCTCTGGAAATCAATTATGAGGGTCCTAAAACTCACCAAAAAGGCCCTGAAATGGCTCAAGGAAGTATGCAATCAAAGGTCCCCTTGAAAGGCCTTAAGGAGGATTGCTCCATACATGCATGATAGACATAAAATATGACCAAAGGGGATCTAGATAGAGTCAAGGAAGACCTAAAAACTCACAAAATAGGGCCTATAATGTAACTTCAAAGCATGCAAAATGGGGGTCCTTTGGAAGGCCAATAAAGCTAGTAAAGAGAATGAGGGGTGAGAAGGTCACCCCTCTATGATTTTGAAGCTCAAAGACATATCCAAGCCACTAAAAATCCACTTTATTTCTGTGGCATAAAAGGACAAACCAAGGCCAATGCAAATGCTCACATACATAGCTCAAAACATGAGGAAGGGGTAGATGACCCCCAACAGAAAAATGACCTTAAGAAAACATGTTTATAAGCTAAAAATAAGACTCCTTTTAGTTCATGACAAATCTTGAAAATGCTCACAAGTAAGGCTAAGATATCATGCAAAATAAGCCCTAAAAGAGAGATGAAGCATACAAGGAGGTATGTCCTTAATCAAACTTCAAGAGGAGCTCAAAATAAGATACTTCACAGTTTATGTTGAAACCCATAAATGCGTGCAAATAAGGCTAAAGAATGAAGCAAGATAAGCCCTAAAAGAGAGATGAAGCATACAAGGGGGTAGGTGACCTCAAACAGAAAAATGATCTTAAACAAACATGAAGAGGAGCTCAAAATAAGACTATTTTCAGTTTACACCAAGGCTCGAAAATGCTTGCAAGTATAGCTAATAGATGAAGCAAGATAATGATCAAAAAGAGGGAAATAGAGTGTTACCCTTGTAGAGAAGCCCTCCAGCAGTTTTTGGTCCCAAAAAACAGTCCCTTAGGACCTCTCAAGACCTTCCAAGAGGCTTAGGTTGGTATTGGAGGTGTTAGGGTAAGAGGTGTAGTGTAAATATGCAAGAAAAATGGACTTTTGAGCACAAAAGAGAGAGATAGAGAGGGATGTATGTATATCTCTTAACCAAAAATGTTGAACCCTTGCAAAGGAAGAAGAGGCCTCCATTTATAGAAGAGAGGGGCTAAAGCTTCTCAAAGAAGCGTTAAAACTAGGTTAAACATCCTCTATACACATGTATGGAGGATGCAGCAAATGGCAAACAGCTGGCACATCTAGAATATACTCACTGAGACAAAGCTGGTCGACCAGCTCAAAAGGTCCAAGGTGGTCGGCCGACCACTTGGCTCGGTCGGCCGACCAGGGGTCAAAAGGTTCAAGCCCCAAAGCTGGACGTCCATGAAGCCCTTGAAGTTAGCTTTCCAATGCTGCAAACCTTGCAATAAAATTCCTCCTGTGCAAAAAGATATGCCAGTTTTGGTGAAGCCGTGCAGATTCGGTCCAACCGGATTTCAACCAACCATATCTCCCCTACCCGGACTTGTCCTTAGGATATTCTTGAGTGCAAAATGAAGCCCTGGAAGTAAGCTTTCCAACGGTGGTGGCCTCATATCTTAATTCCTCCTGTACAAAGAGTTATGCCCGTTTCGGTGAAGCCGCGCAGATGTTTTCTCTCCTTCCCAGATTCATGCTGAACCACTTTTGACCAAAAAAGCTGGTTGGACATCTGATTTTCTGGTCTACCATGTGACCACATTGAATCCCCAGAAGTTAGCTTTCCAATGGTGCCAACCTCGCATCAAAACTCCTCCTGTGCAAAGAGTTATGCCCGTTTCGGTGAAGCCGCGCAGATTCGGTCCAACCGGATTCATGCCGAACTTCTCCCGAACTAGTTTTCTTCTCTCTTCTCTTCTTTTTCTTGAACTCTAAACCCCCGAACAAGGTGTTTTGAAAGATTTTTCAAAGATTTCATCTCTCTTTCATTCATTTCCACTTTGTCCTTGCTCAGTTTACCGAAAAGCGTAATATTTGACAAAATGCGAGCCTTGGAACATCGAAAAAACTTTATTTCAAAAACGTTTTGAAGGAGAGGGTTTTAAGTCTAAAATCTTTTGATCAAGATTTTTGTGGTCCAAAAAAAGGGGGTATGAAGTTGAGATTTGGCTCTCCTCTTGCCGAAGAAATCGACCCTTTGCACTGCACAACTTCCAAAACCATCAGTCGCGTCCAAGTCTTAAAGGCGGTCAAAAATGGGGTATCTACAGTTGCCCCTCTTTGACAGAACTCGGAAGTCAAGAAGTGACGGGAGTGAGTGTCAAAGCCCAGAGACGACTCATTTTTGTTAAGGCCGAAAACTTGGACAAACAAACAAAATATAGATAAATAAATGGTTGTGCCCGCAGGCTGCCTACGTATCCCTTTGCAAGGAATCAAACCAGCGTAGTTCAGGGGCAGGATGCAAAATGATATGTGCGAAGATTTTGATAATTGGACTTATACGCTACGCGAAGCCGGTTTGAAAATTGGACTTATATGCTACGTGAAGCCGATTAAAAAATTGGACTTATACGCTACGCGAAGCCGGTTCGAAAATGGAGGATTCATGCAATGCACTGTAATGTAGTGGCTAAAATGCAATGTAATAGCTATGAGGTAAAGGTACCTTACAGGGGAAATTGGCAATGACTTACCTCATGCTGCTGGGGATCTTTCGCTTTTTCTTGGTTGAACTGCAGGTACTACTTTTCTCCCTGACTATGGTCACAGCTTTCCCTATTCTCCAACAGGGTGACAGACTAGGTTGGTTCAGTATCCAGAATTGAGGCGCATACACATGCTATCTCAATCTATGGGGCTGCCATACAGATTTCAAGCCGAGGATATACCCCTAGGTATTTAAACCAGACTTTAGTCTCGGAAATCCCAAACCTTTGTGTTCTAGGCATGAGCCATTCGAACTCTAGTTTCCACCATCTCAGTTGGTCTCCTAAGAACTCACTGCAAACATAGGCAGGTGGCTATACCAGACCACCGAAAGTCGTTCAGGCACGACAAACACCAAAGGAATTGCACCTTTAGAGGATTTAAGGTCTCCTAGACCGGAGAGTGCACAAGACAGTGCGAACAATGCAATGCAGGATTTAAGGTCTCCTAGACCAGAGGATTTAAGGTCTCTCAGACCAGAGAGTGCACAAGACAGTGCGAGCTAAAGGTGCACAAAACAGTGCGAGTAAGGTGAATGCACAAAATAGTGTGATGCAGATAAGGTGCGCAAGATAGCGTGATGCAATGCACTAACAAGTGCAGGTAAGGTACGCAAGATAGCGCGATAAAATGCATGCATAATGCAAGTAAGGTGCACAAAATAGTGCGATGCGCAAAATAGCGCGAATGAAATGTAATGTACTAACAAGTGCAGGTGGGATGCGCAAGATAGCGCGAATGATACAATGAAATGCACAAAACAGTGTGATGATGTGCAAGAAAGCACGAAAGTAAATTGCACAAAACAGTGGCGATACGCTAAATAGCGCGAGTGTAAACTGCACAAAACAGTGCGATGCACAAGAAAGCGCGAGTGATTACAAATGCGGAAGTGCACAAGACAGTGCGATGCGCAAAATAGTGCGAACCTGAACCTGCACAAAACAGCGCGATGCGCAAAACAACGCGAATGATTTGAAATGCACTAAATAGTGCGATACGCTAAACAACGCGATTGTTTTGAAATGCACAAAACAGTGCGATATGCTAAACAGCGCGATTGATTTGAAATGCACAAAACAGTGCGATACGCTAAACAGCGCGATTGATATGCAATGCACAAAATACTGCGAGTGAGATACAACCACAAGATGCACAAGATAGTGCTAGTGAGATACAAAGTGTAAGTGCACAAGACAGTGCGGGTGAGATAAAATTCACAAGAAAGTGCGATAAAATGCATCTTTTATGCAAGTATGGGGGCATTTTCTATGCAAAAGATACGAGCATTTTCTATGCAAGTATGGAAGCACATTCTATGCATGAGACAAGCAAAGCATATTCTATGCAAAATCGAAAGCAAACATGTTCTATGCATGAATCATAACGATGCGCGGCACGCATGCAACAACAGTGTATATGAAAGTTCATATTCTATGCAATAGAGGAGCATCAAACATGTACTCTGGTGCCTCTAATTTGCCTCTTAGAGGACTTCGCAGCACACTCAGCTCAAAAAGGGCACACCCTGTTCATATTGGCGAGAGATAACATCTGCATGTGAAACCCTTGGGTGCTGTTTGGACTGCCATTCTGACTTGAAGCAGGCTTACACTTGGGGTCGAGATACACTTATACTCCAGAGAAATGGAGAGGCCTGAGAAGGTGCACCTGGAATGCAGTCTCAGATTTTGCTAAAGTTGAAACATGCTAAGATGTTCCAAATTTTCCCTCTTTTCTTTTGCTTTGCAGTCCGGAACCTAAATAGCTTCAGATAGGTCCTTATTCTATTGTTCACACTTATCGGGGGTGGACCCTGCAGTTTTATGAAAGAACAAATCATGTTTTGCACAAATATGGAGAATGACACAGCACTCTGAGCACAAAACGATTCCTTTTTGAAATTGAAATGAGAAAAGGGTTCTCAACCGGGTATTGAGCCTACAACTGACCACAGCCAAAACGACTCAACAACGGAAAAGAAAGGTAGAACAACCTAAACACAACTCAACAAAGGAAAAACAAGGTAAAACAACCTAAACACATCTATTGACACTCAAACGACTCAAAACAAGAATCGAGACAAACAAAACACACAGACACAACACTCAGTTGTGTTACAAAGGCAAGATACCTCTTGGTGCACGGGGAGCCAGTTTCTCCGGGTCTTGTTTCCCACCCTTTCTTATTTGTGATTCTCACATCACTCGGCCCTCAGGCTCGGCTTTTCTCACAAAACCCTTTTTCTCACATTTTCTCTCAGCGCACATCTCTCTATTCTTTAATCTCTCATTTTTTTGTCCCTCCCCTGGGTGGTTGATGCATAAACAAGAAATTGCGGGCTCCTGCCCCTAGCATTCTGCTAGATTCTTTTTCTTCTGCGCACAGCTAGTGAGTTCCTCCCACAAAGGAGTTGCGCTATAACTGGGTGCGTAGCAAATCAGCAGCTGACACCGGTTGACGATGCTCTACTCAGGAGTTTGGATGTGATTAGATGTGTCCAAACAATCCATTCCAATTCGTGCTTCGCACTTGGCTTGATACCTCGTTGCTTAGAGGATAAGAGAGCTTTTCAGCCCTTTTGTTGTTAGCTTCTGTCGTGCCCTTTTCTGGCGAATATGGTGCCCTTTTCGGCAAGTATGGTGCCCTTTCTGGCAAATGCATTGACAACGGGGGAAAGACAGGAAGCCTGACTCAACTGTGCCCCTAGTTCATTATTTTGACCATTTTTTGTTTTTGGCTTCTGCTTAAAACAATTTTAACCAAAATGAGAGTTAGATTAATGCGCTTGTTCGATTTTCTGATTTGAAATCATGCGAGTTAGATTATGAGCACTGAAAATTTTCCTTTTTGGGTCCAAGAAATGGTCCAGTTTTGGAAAAGTGGAATAATTTTCGAGAGAATCAGTCAACCTCAGTAAAAATTCTCAAAAACTATTTTTGCAAATGGCCTCTGCTCGACCGACGCAGAATTTACTCTTGAGATGCACAACCTCAAATCCAAAACAAATGGAAAATTGCCCCTTGTCTGAAGGGCACTGCATGGCAACGGAAAGTTGCCCCTAGTCTGAATAGCACCGCAGCACATTGTATGGCAACGGAAAGTTGCCCCTTATTTGAATGGCACCGCAGCACATTGTATGGTAACGGAAAGTTGCCCCTTGTTTGAATGGCACCGCAGCGCATTGCAATCAGTCTTCAGAGTTGCGATCATAACCGAACTCTCGGATACAGAGAAGACAAAGATGACCAAAACCATCACATGGATACAATTGAATTTGAAGTGTTTTAGGCTGGACTTCAGAATGAAGTTGCCTACGTATCCCAAAAATGGGAATCAAGCCTTACGTAGTTCGGGGTCAAGTACACTCGGGTATTAACCTCTCCTTTTATGCTCTAACTTTTGCCAAGGCCACCCTTTCTGGGTTTTCAACCTTGCGAGCTTTGTTTTTCTTTTCTTTTCATTTCTTTTTTTTTTCATCTTTTCTTTTCATTTTCTTCATTTTTTCAATCATTGCATTTTTTCTTTTTCTTTTGTTCTTTTTCTTCTTTTTCTTGCTCTAACTTTTGCTTGGGTCGCCCTTCCGGGTTTTCGCCCCAGTGAGCCTCTCAAGGGTAAAAGTGTAGCTTTGTTCATGTCAAATGATTTTGAGATCCTGAAGTCATCTGAATCCAGGAGAATGACTGTTATTTGCTGATGATGCAGGAGTCCATCCAATGGGGGGCTAAATTTGCCCCTAGTGTTGTGGATAGGAACTCGGCTGTCCTTCAGCAATACTTTCTTCTTTTCCTCCCTTCTGGGATTTGGCATTCTTGCTGATCTTCATTGACTTGCGGAATGATCCACTTTTGGCTCTTCGAGCACAATCTGGCATCTTTTGCCCCTAATTCGAGGGGTGCTTCTGATCTAGCTTTGCAAGCTTCTTTTGACGACATATGATCTTCTTCATCTGACTTCCCTGCCCCTAGTTCGAGGGCTGCTTCGAATCTGGCCACACAGGCCTCACATTGTAGTTGACCGTTGAACATTCTGAATTCAAGTTCAAGGTTTGGAAGCAAAGGGGTTGAGTCTCGAGGCTGAGAACGATCCTAGGCTGCACAATCTCAAGAGTGATTCCACACAGGTCTTCGCAGAATGGCGCAAAACATTTTTTGAAATCTTTTAAGAAAGCGACAAATCGCTCGCGCCGAAGACAGTGCGGAACCAATCTGGAACAAGCCAGGATCCTTCCCAGTACTCACACTAACAAGCACGATCTCATTCGTTAAGGGCTTAGCATGCCTCTCTTTCTCTCAATTGATCAAATTTTTGCAAATTTTGAGGAATTCTTTCCTCTTCGTTTTCATCACAGTGTTCAAAAGGTTTTGAAAAACTTAGGTCAATGCAATGAGTTCGAGGCACAGAGAAGTAGGCAAAAAGCACTGTCATTTCATTCAGAACTTCTGGCACAACTGGCACAAGGCAGAAGCGAACACAAGAATGTGAAAATCACTGCTGTTCATTCATAACTGTCGGCACAACTGGCTTCCTAGCAGAAACAGACTCAAAAGGAAACAAAAAGACAAACACAAAATAAACTAGTGATGCCCGAGGTAACACCCCCGGAATCACCTGACTCTAACAAAACAGGACTGACTCGATACAACAAGACAGACCCAACTGACTCAGTAACAAAAAATTGACTCTATACAAAACAACAATATTGACTCAATACCCAAGTCAGAAAGTACAAATTAACAACATTCGCGAATGTGCTCAAAACAGTGCATGCCATCCACCATATCTAGAGTAAACTGAGCGCCATCCGCATGCAGTTCATCCCCCGATCACATCACATTATCCCCCAAGTTCACCAATCCAGTGCCGATAGACTTTGTTGAGCTCGGCGGGAGGATGACCCCGTTGTCAAATAGATCCTGTACTTCATGGCGAAGACGGAACCATTTGTCGGTAGTATGGCCAGTTTGCTGATGGTACGCGCAGTACTAGGTAGTGTCATGCGTAGCCGGAAGAGGGTTCAGGAGAGGCCGGGCTCAAGGGGTTCGAGATGGCCTTGTCCAACAAGGATTTGGAGAGCTTTGGACAAAGGCATATAGAGGGCATGGAAGATCCTACGACCTCGGGGTTGGTACTTCAAGGTTTGTGGATTTTTGCTGGGCGCACCAGCAAAGGGATTGGCAGGTGCTGGCCTGGTTTGCTGATCTCTTCCGAGTGGAGGATTAGATCTAACAGGATCGTCTTTGGTACGACGACCCTTCTCCCGATTTTCCCTTTGATTTAGACTGCCCCCAACTTGAGTAGCGAAAGTGTCATCCACAGTTTTTGCAACAACTACAAAGACTTGCTCTTTGTTCAGTCCCTCGGCTTTCAAAGCCTCAATAGCGAACAGAAGATGTTCATGGGGATCCATGCCCGCCCTAACCTTGTTCTTTTCACTCGCCTCCACTTTGCCTAGGGATTGGCCTTTCTCAAATGCAACCCGTCCCGAGACTGGGGAGCCTTTTGACATGAAATTCCCAGTATGTGGTGCGGTCAATGATGGAGCCACTGTCCCGGAGGCCAGATCTGTCACAGCTCTTTGAAGATCTTCGATCATTCTCTTCAGCTCAGAAGTAGTGGGCTCACGGGTTTGAGATGATTGGGGTCCAGGTGCACCCATCATGCATAAGTCCATGCTTTCTGGGATAAACACCTCAGGCTTGGGTAGATGGGCCGGGGTGATGTATATGCGGGGGTCGAAGGTGGATGGTAGTATATGGATGAGATTGAGGTGGACAGGAGATGTTTGGTCATTAGGGTCTAAAGGTGGAGCTATCGCCCGGTTGTCAATGAGATTTTGGACCTCATGACGAAGGCGGTAACAACGGTCGGTGCCATGACCGCGCTGCTGATGGTACACACAGTACTTGGAGGGGTTATGTCTGGCTGGGAGTGGGTCAGGCAGAGGTTGAGGATCGAGGGGTTTGAGATACCCTCTTTCCATCAAGAATTTTAGTGCGCTAGTCAGGCTCATGTAGAGAGGGGTGAAAGTTCTGCCCTGAGCTCGGGGTGGGCCAGTTGTTTGTAGGCTTGGTTTGGCAAAAGGGTTGGCTGTGGCGACTGTATTGATTTCAGTGGGTTCGGGAATAGTGCTACTACCAGCATTGGTACTCCCTGCAACAACCCTCCTTGTCGGTTCACTTGTTCTAGGAATGATCCCACTGTTGAACGCATTCTCGATCTGAACCCCCAGTTCATACAAACTTTTGAAAGTGAATAGCGGAGCGACTATCAACTTTTGCAACATATCATGCTCGAGGTTTCGCACCATCATCTACACTTGATCTCTCTCGGAAGGCCGATCTGTCATCTGTGCTGCCTTTGCTCTCCATCTTGCAACAAATTCCACAAAAGGCTCTGTTGGGTTCTGGCGGGTTGTTTCAAGCTCTTGCATGGTTATTTCAACTTGGGTATTGTAGGAATACTGATCGACAAAGGCCTCAGCCAATTCTTCCCAGTCTTGCTTCACTTTGTCCTCCAAGTTAGCATACCAAGTGGCTGCTATACCTGACAGGGTTCTTCCATACAGAGAGAGTTTCTGTGGCTTAGTCAGGCCCATCGGCTTCAGGACATCCAAGAAAAGTCGGATATGTACCATTGGATCTCCAGACCCGTCGAAACGTTCAATATATGGCATTTTGAATCTGTCTGGGAGCCGTACGGCAGACTCGGTGTGCCCATCCTCAATGTCGGGAATGGAGTTAAGGCCCTGTGCCTTCTTGAATTGCTTCTCAAGGTTCATAATTTTCATCGCGGTCGGATCGAGGTCATTACCATCAAGGGGATAAAGCCTCTCATTTGGCTGCACCAAGGGTCTAACAACTCGGGCTTGAGCCAACCCTTCTTGGGGATCCGGACCTTGCAAATTTTCAGCTGGCGGAAGTGGGTCAAAGTTCGGCTGGGGCCCCGAAGCTAGATGTGAGGTAGATGCCCCAGATGGGCGTTGCGTTTTAGCATTAGTCTCATCCTGCACGACAGTTCCCTGATTTAACATTGCTATCACGGCCACTAATTCTTCCGAACCCTGTGCCATCACGGGTCTACTGACGATGTGACTGGTGACTGTCGGATCAGTTGAACCAATGAACCTTGTCTGGCCCTTCTTTGCCTTACCACTGGCGAAGGAAAACTGGTTACCCTTGAACCGGATCTCTGACCTGACAAACTCTATCAACACAAGTTCAATGAATATGGGGGATATCGAAGCGTTCTGAAGCTACGGTTCCAAGACTACCTAGAAAAAGAGAAAATAGAGAGCATCTTAGCCTGATTTCACTAGAATGGACTTGAGCATAGCTAAATGACTGCACTCTTTACTGAATTCTACCCCAAATTCTGCTTGTAAACCGATACCCTCAGGTAAAATTGATTCCCCAAATACTGATGCCCTTGGGCTGGAGACCCAGACTTGCAAACTGGTACATGCATTTCCTGTAGAGGCACACTCTAAAAGCACATAGCAAGCAAGTGAGAGCCAAAACACCCCTATGGAGGGGTAGGGTTTCCCTGTCCTATTTTGTCAGGAGCTAGGGTTTTACTACGCACGCAGCGGTTTCAAATAACCTATAAACGGGTAAGCAACCTGTCCTAGCTTGAATGGTCACTATAGATTCCGAATATGCACTAGGTCGAATAGTCAAAAGGGTGCCCCGGTAAAACCGGGGTTTGTGTTCCCATCGTGGCAGAGCCCGCAACCGGTCAGCCTTATGGAACACTTCACAAAGCGAGCCTCCGGCAAACCTTTCAGGAATAGCATACAGCAAACACGGTGTCCTAGGCGCACCAATGCACATGCAATGCAAAGAAACACATAAGTGTGATTAAGACAAGATAGACATTGTGAAACATAGACACGTGAAACACATTGTGAACTCTAGAGAGTTGTGGCGGCAATGCAAAACGATATACAACTTCTCCAATTCGTTCAATGATATCAAAGGGGCTGATGAATCTAGGTGATAGCTTTCCACTCCGGCCAAATCTCATCAACCCTTTTCTAGGAGATATTTTCAAAAAGACATGGTCACCTACTTCAAAAGAAAAGGGTCGTCTTCTTCTATTTGCATAGCTCTTTTGCCGGCCTTTAGTGATGACTAACCTTTTCTAAATGAGGGCTATCTTCTCGGTAGTTTCACAAACTAGATCCGAGCCTAGTGTAGACGTCCCCGAACGTCTCAGGAGGGAAATCCCGTTTTGTTCATTTGGGCTTACTACAGTTCAGGACTCAAAGTCACGGTCCTGTATCTAATCTCACAGAGTGCAATGGGTAAATCGTTTTTGAAAACAGATTTTTTGAAAGAAGTGCCAAACATGGACTGCTTTGCCAAATACAGAGTCGCCACCTAAATATTTATTTTTGGGGGAATTTAGGAAACTCTGATACGTTGCCTAAGGCCACGTGTCCGTCATCACCAAAGTTGCCTCGGCTCGGGAACTTGGGTACGATTGGGGAAGGTCACTTCGTGAGCACCCCCGCTCGCCCGATCAAAGATCGGCCTCTACTAACCATGATATCAAGTTTTGAAAACATTATGCGTTCTTATTCCGGTTATTAGACTAGATTTACTATGTGATGCGCACATCATACAAGTATAGACTGGATCGCCTGAATTGGAACGAAACATCTCATGTTTGTTTTGAAAACGGTTTGCTACTCGTAAGTAGGCTAAAATGTGGATTTGCCACGCTCAGGTGGGCTTAGAAAAAGAAGATGATTTGCCACTATCAAGTGGGCTTAAAACTCACAGTCGATGAATTGTTCCAATCCAAATAACCCAACCTTCACCCACAGGCATTCATGAAGGTATATCACATAAGCAGTTAGCCTCATGGTAAACATGCTATCATGGCAGTCACTCACATGCATGCAAGGATGCTAAAGCATAAACACTTACCGAGTACTCCGAGCCAAAACAGAAACTAGTTAGTAATCAATGCATGATCCTAGTTCATGTTAAGATGGCTAATGCAACACATGCAAAAATGCAACTAAGATAGGCTCGGCTATTCTAAGAATGACATGTGGAATGCTACAGCTAACATGTATTCAACTTGGAATTGAAATACGATGCAGTTAGTATGATGCGCCAAGCCCGGTGCGTGCAATACAGATGAATGAATGCAAACATGCAAGCATAAGTATGCTAATTGAAACATGTCCTAATCTAACCATCATAAGCTGGCAAATAAAAGGGAGAAAGATGTGGGGTTGGAAGGCATACATCACACGCACGCACACTTATTACAGAATTGCCCTCGCTCGGAGGGTCCGAATAAATAATACAGTCCAAATGAATAATTACAGTCCGAATGAGTACAAAATCCTAATTAATTAACAAATTAACTAGGAAAGCGGATAAATTAGCATGCAAGCTATGGACCGCCTCGGCTCTGTTCCGAATGATGAATGATATATGCTCGGGTTGCCTTCGTCGGGAAATTCCTTGCGATGCCCCGGTTTGCCTCTGTTTGCCATTGTTCTCAGAATATTGTGCAAAGCTCCAGAAGGCTGCTGATTTCTGACTCGCTGCAACAGAGAGCAACAAAGGGGCATGGCAAAGTATTTTCACGTATGTATGCATGACTACTCTTCAGGGAGGGTAGTCCTCGATCCTCGTGCCACCAATCACGCATCTCGATGCATGATGGCCGAGGAGTCGAATTGCACGACTCAATGTGAAATGAATGCACATGAAAACACAACAAGACCTAAACTCCATCATGGGCAATCCGGAGTGTGGGCGACCGGGAATTGAGACACGTTCCGTCACTCGAAGTACGAAACGTCCCTCGTTTCCCGTGCTTGGGCTAACTCCTATCCCAAACACAATGCAAATGTGATGGCAAACACAATGCGACTAATATACAACCTGGCATACGCAATGCTATGAAATGGCATACACAATGCTCGATGTAGCGTGGCATACACAATGCTCTAACATACAACCTAGCATACGCAATACTATGAAATGGCATACACAATGCACGACGAACTTACACCAACATGAGTGGACCTCAGCCACACTCACATCAGTGGCCAATAGATGAAAATGAGACAACCGAAATGCGTGCACACATGCACGAATACCAAGGACCGAACCTAAGGCGTCAAATGCCACTCTACCAAAGCATAGCAAGGGATGAAAGATGGCATACAAACATGCAATTTCCAGCATTGAAATATGATGCGCAATGGTCCCGAATCATGGGAATATGGCACCCAATGCATGAAATAGGCCCCGAAACTTAAAACTAGGCAAATGCATTGAACCACAAGTATGCAAAGCAAGCATTATTTGATCATGAGGCACAAAAACAGAGCCAAGGCAGTCCAAAATAAGCACAATATCAGTTCCAAGCATGACCCAAAAGTGCTCACATGAAGGGCTAAAACAACATGCAACCTAGGCTAGTAAGCATAGTTTACATGGCATGTATATGAAGCATAAGAGAGGTCTCCAAACCAGCCCAAAACAGTAACATGGCATGTCAAATAAATCCCAAATAACCACTGAAATGCACCCAATGCATGCAAAAATGATGAGCTCCTTTGAGAGGCCAATAAGAGGGTTGTTATACACATACAAGATAGACATGCAAAATGGTAAAACCACCTCTGGAAATCAATTATGAGGGTCCTAGAACTCACCAAAAAGGCCCTGAAATGGCTCAAGGAAGTATGCAATCAAAGGTCCCCTTGAAAGGCCTTAAGGAGGATTGCTCCACACATGCATGATAGACATAAAATATGACCAAAGGGGCTCTAGATAGAGTCAAGGAAGACCTAAAAACTCACAAAATAGGGCCTATAATGTAACTTCAAAGCATGCAAAATGGGGGTCCTTTGGAAGGCCAATAAAGCTAGTAAAGAGAATGAGGGGTGAGAGGGTCACCCCTCTATGATTTTGAAGCTCAAAGACATATCCAAGCCACTGAAAATCCACTTTATTTCTGTGGCATAAAAGGACAAGCCAAGGCCAATGCAAATGCTCACATACATAGCTCAAAACACGAGGAAATGAATTATGAAAGGGGGTAGATGACCCCCAACAGAAAAATGACCTTAAGAAAACATGTTTATAAGCTAAAAATAAGACTCCTTTTAGTTCATGACAAATCTCGATAATGCTCACAAGTAAGTCTAAGATATCATACAAAATAAGCCCTAAAAGAGAGATGAAGCATACAAGGAGGTAGCTGACCTCAAACAGAAAAGTATCCTTAATAAAACTTGAAGAGAAGCTGAAAATAAGATATTTCATAGTTTATGTCGAAACCCAAAAATGCCGGAAAATAAGGCTAAAGAATGAAGCAAGATAACCCCTAAAAGACAGATGAAGCATACAAGGGGGTAGGTGACCTCAAACAGAAAAATGCTCTTGAACAAACATGAAGAGGAGCTCAAAATAAGACTATTTTCAGTTTATAGTAAGGCTCGAAAATGCTTGCAAGTATAGCTAATAGATGAAGCAATATAATGATCAAAAAGAGGGAAATAGAGTGTTACCCTTGTAGAGAAGACCTCTAGCAGTTTTTGGTCCCAAAAAATAGTCCCTTAGGACCTCTCAAGACCTTCCAAGAGGCTTAGGTTGGTATTGGAGGTGTTAGGGTAAGAGGTGTAGTGTAAATATGCAAGAAAAATGGACTTTTGAGCACAAAAGAGAGAGATAGAGAGGGATGTATGTATATCTCTTAACCAAAAATGTTGAACCCTTGCAAAGGAAGAAGAGGCCTCCATTTATAGAAGAGAGGGGCTGAAGCTTCTCAAAGAAGCTTTAAAACTAGGTTAAACATCCTCCATACACGTGTATGGAAGATGCAGCAAATGGCAAACAGCTGGCACAGCTGGAATACACTCACTGAGACAAAGCTGGTTGACCAGGTCAAAAGGTCCAAGGTGGTCGGCCGACCACTTGGCTTGGTCGGCCGACCAGGGGTCAAAAGGTTCAAGCCCCAAAGCTGGTCGTCCATGAGGCCCTTGAAGTTAGCTTTCCAATACCGCAAACCTTGCATTAAAATTCCTCCTATGCAAAAAGTTATGCCAGTTTTGGTGAAGCCGCGCAGATTCGGTCCAACTGGATTTCAACCAACCATATCTCCCCCACCCGAACTTGTCCTTAGGAGATTCTTGAGTGCAAAATGAAGCCCCGGAAGTAAGCTTTCTAACGGTGGTGGCCTCATATCTTAATTCCTCCTGTGCAAAGAGTTATGCCCGTTTCGGTGAAGCCGCGCAAATGTTTTCTCTCCTTCCCGGATTCATGCTAAACCACTTTTGACCAAAGAAGCTGGTCGGCCATCTGATTTTCTGGTCTGCCATGTGGCCACATTGAAGCCCCATAAGTTAGCTTTCCAATGGCACCAACGTCGCATCAAAATTCCTCCTGTGCAAAGAGTTATGCCCGTTTCGGTGAAGCCGCGCAGATTCGGGCCAACCGGATTCATGCCGAACTTCTCCCAAACTAGTTTTCTTCTCTCTTCTCTTCTTTTTCTTGAACTCTAAACCCCCGAAGAAGGTGTTTTGAAAGATTTTTTTAAAGATTTCATCTCTTTTTCATTCATTTCCACTTTGTCCTTGCTCGGTTTACCGAAAAGCGCAACATTTAACAAAATGCGAGCCTCGGAACCTCGTAAAAACTTTATTTCAAAAACGTTTTGAAAGAGAGGGTTTTAAGTCTAAAATCTTTTGATCAAGATTGTTTTGGTCCAAAAAAAGGGGGTATGAAGTTGAGATTTGGCTCTCCTCTTGCCGAAGAAATTGACCCTTTGCACTGCACAACTTCCAAAACCATCAGTCGCGTCCAAGTTTTAAAGGCGGTCAAAAATGGGGTGTCTACACCTAACAAGGGTGAATCTCCAACTTCAGTCTAACACATTGGTGATCTACATGGACACCCACACAATGCCTCAAAAGGTGCCATCCCAATACTTGCTTGAAAGCTATTGTTATAAGCAAATTCAACTAAGGGTAGGTACTTCTCCCAGGACCCTTTAAAATCTAACACACATGCCCTCAACATATCCTCCAAAATCTGAATAACACGTTCAGATTGCTCGTCGGTTTGCGGATGGTATGCAGTACTAAAATTCAATTGAGTACCCAAGGCACTTTGAAGACTCTGTCATAGCCTGGCTGTAAAGCGAGGGTCTCTATCAGACACTATACTCACTAGTACCTCATGGAGGCGAACAATCTCAAGGACATAAAGTTCAACTAGAAATTCTATGGGGTCCCCCATGCTCATAGCGAGGAAATGAGCTGATTTAGTAAGTCTATCTACAATCATCCATACCACATCATTAATTCTTTGAGTTCTAGGGATGCTAGAAACAAAGTCTATGTTGACGTGTTCCCACTTCTACTCAGCAACCGGAAGAGGTTGCAACAATCCAGCCGGTCTTTGGTGTTCAGCCTTAACTTGTTGACATGTCAAACATTTGGACACAAATGAGGCTGCATCCTTTCTCATACCCCTCCACCAAAATTGGCGGCTTAGGTCATGATACATTTTGGTGCCCCCCGAATGCATAGCTAGGCGGGAATGATGAAAGTCCCTCAAAACTTCATTTCTCATGGATTTAGGTACAAACAATCGATCAAGGTAACGAACACTAGAATCTGCATGAACATTTAAACCCCTCTCTTCCTTCCCTTGAGAGATCTTCTCCTTGATTAAGCCTACTTCCAGGTCACCCTGTTTTGCTTCAACCACTCTCGCAACAAGGGTAGGTTGTGCGATGGTGGTGAAGAGGGCAACTTGTTCCAAAGATTCACCGAGCTGTAAAGCAAATTCATTGGCATCCCCCATCATCTTCCATTTCCTCATCGCTAGACTAGCCATCGTACTTGCTAATTTTTTACTCAAAGAATCCACTACTACATTGGCTTTACCGGGGTGCTAGTGTATTTCAAAATCATAGTCCTCTAGAAACTCCATCCATCTCTGTTGGCGTAGATTCAAGTCTCTCTGGGAGAATAAGTATTTAAGGCTTTTGTGATCGGAGAAAACTTCAAACTTTTCACCATATAGATAGTGTCCCCACAACTTCAAGGCAAAAACAACTGTAGCAAGTTCTAAGTCATGTATCGGGTAGTTTCTTTCATGATTCTTCAGTTGGTGCGAGCCATATGCTACCACCTTTCTCTCTTGCATTAGAACACATCACACCCCTCTCTAGAGGCGTCACAATATACCACATAACTTAAACCTCACTCTGGAATGATAAGAATTGGGGCAATGGTCAATCTAAGCTTTAGTTCCCGGAAGGAATTCTCACAAGCTTCGCTCCAAAAAAACCTTACTCCCTTACAGGTCAATCTAGTTAATGGTGAAGCTATAGAAGAGAAATTCTTTACAAATCGGCGGTAGTATCCGGTGAAGCCTAGAAAGCTATGAATTTTTTAGGCATTTTTAGGTTGCTCCTAAGTCTGCACAGTTTCTATTTTTGAAGAATCCACCATAACTCCATCTCCCGAAGCCACGTGACCCAAAAATGTCACTTCAGAAAGCCAAAATTCACATTTCTCATATTTTGGGTACAAACGGCGCTCCCTAAGGAGTTGTGGGATAGTACAAAGATGCCCTTCATGTTCCTCTTTGGAATGTGAATAGATAAGAATATCGTCTACAAAGATGACCACAAATTTGTCAAGAAACTCTCGAAAGATCCTATTCATTAAATCCATGAATGTGGCTGGTGCGTTAGTCAACCAAAAGGGCATAACCAAGAACTCGTAATGACCGTATCAAGTACGAAAAACAGTCTAGGGAATATCCTCCTCTCTGACTCGGATTTGGTGATAACCCAACCTTAAATCTATCTTAGAAAAGCAACAAGAGCCTTTAAGTTGATCAAAGAGATTATCTATCTTGGGCAAGGGATATTTATTCTTAGTTGTGGCTTGGTTCAATTTATGATAATCTATGCACAATCTCAAGGATCCATCCTTCTTTTTCACAAACAAAGCTGAGGCTTCCCAAGGTGAGGTGCTAGGGCATATAAAGCCCTTACTAAGTAACTCTTGCAATTGTTCTTTCAAAACCACCAATTCAGCTGGAGCAAATCTATATGGAGACAAGGAAATAGGTGTCGTACCCGGATGCAAGTCTATGGTGAACTCTATATCTCTATGAGGAGGTAATTATGTGAGATCGTCAGGAAAGACATCGAGATATTCACATACTACCCTTGGAAATTTGCCCCAAACAACGCCACTTCCGTCATCCAAAACGGCGGTTAAAAGGGAATTATACTGGCTCCGTCCATGAGGATAGTATGAAGAGGGTAAGGATCTACCGTACCTATCCCCTAGAAACATGAAATAATCACCGCTTGCAGTACACACCGTAATTCTCTCCCGATAACAATCTATGATCGCCTGGTAAGTGAACAACCAATCCATACCGAGGATAACGTCAAAACCTGACATTTACAACAGGGCAAATTTAAATGGAAGTTGTCGACCCACCACCTCAATTACACACCCCTGACACCCCTAGGTCAGAGTGACCTTAACCCCAACTGGTGACTCTACTATGAGTGAAGATTGCAGTTGCCTACTCTCCAACCCCAACAATGATGCAAATGATTTGTCAATAAATGAATGCGATGCCCCAGTGTCAATCAACACACTAGCCCAAGTATTGAAAATGAGGAATGTACCTCTGACAACTGAGGGCCTCGACGCTTGCTTGGAAGCGGTGACAACATACACTCTTCCTGTGACCTCTGCTCCCCAACATCACCTTTCTGAACATAAACTTGTGGTGCGGATTGAGAAGACGTGGCTCCCTGAACTATCCTAGATGCTTGTCCTAACTGAGCCGGCTGATAAGATTTCCTCTGTCGCTGACCCATCTGTAAACCTCCAGACTGTCTAGACCCTGCCACACTCGGAGTCCCTACATTCTGCGGGCATAACTTCTTCAAATGTCCTAGCTGACCACATTGATAACAAGATTGGGGCTGGCTCCTATTCTGGGGTTGACCCTATGGACGCATAGGTTGGGATCGTGCTCCGCTTTTCCGTCCGCACTCTGCAACCTTGTGACCCATTTGGCCACATCTATAACAAGCACCAGCAACTCGGGTCATATTTCCCGAACTTCCACCCATCACGGAACTAGAGGATTTGTCTTGTGGTGGAGGCGATTGGAAGGATGATGATGAACCCCTAGACCTCTTCGAAGAACCCGTGTCACCCCTAGCATCAGAATGTCTTGCTCTCTTCAATCTTTGCCTTGCCTCTTCCGCCTCTACAGTAATCTCCACATGAGTTGCCGCTTCAACTAAACGGTCATAATCACGTATCATATTGCCAACCACCTTCATCAGGATTTTTAGACTCAACCTTTTCTCGAATTCAAGGAACCTTCGTTCTTCCGTTGCCACTAATTCGGGTGGAAAACGCAATAGGCTAGTGAATTTGGCTTCAAACTCTGCCGCTAGTGCATCTAATTGCAATAACTCTTCAAACTGCTTTCTCAACCGCTCCCTAGCTGTGGAATAGAGGAATTTATCTTGGAAAGCTTGCATAAATGCTTCCCAAGTGTGTTTAACCCTATGTTTTATGGATTTCCACCATTGCCTGGCCTCTCCCTTCAACTGGTAGCCGCTAATGCCACTTGCAATTCATTTTCTTGAATGTCTAAGATTTCAAAGGACTTGACTACTTGCTCCAACCACTCGTTAGCTTCCATCGGATCAGGCTCGTCGCTATACTCGGGGGGATTGGAACGAAAGAACTCCTTTTTCAAAAAGGAAGCTCTAGTTTCTCCTTCAATAGTTTTATCCGCTTATTCGGCTCTCAATATCTCCATGGACTCCCATAGAGCCCCTGCCATTTCCCTAGCCAAGGCCTCTATAGCTTCTTGGGCCAATGGAACGAGTATATTATTTTGAACCACTCCTTCTTCTTGCAGAGGGATTTCGGGTTGGGCTGGAACGTTCTGGCCTCCCCGATGAGGTCTACCTCGAGTTCTAGCACGTCCAAACATCTATAAGAAGTAGAGACAATATTAAATTCAAGACCAACTTTCCACACCTAAGTGCTCCATTCTTAATCCTCAAACTTATTCACCATGTAAACACACAAACTTCCACATAAAATAATCCAAACAATCACGCATACAATCACATAAAAGCGCACATGAGTTGTCCTCCCTAGATGTTGGCTAATTCCATGGCAATCAAGGACCTCCAAGTGGAAAGAATAGTGATCAAGTGCCTTTCCAAAAGGATTTCGAAGAATGCAACGGACAAAACCATATCATAGGAGTCTAACTCCATACCTATATAATCACATAAAGACACATAACACACAAGGCATCCTAAGCATGCCGCCCTAGCCTAAGGACCCTATTGTGACACACGTCACTTCCCACAAGCCCAAGGTATTCTAACCTATTACTATGATACCAATTTGTCATTCCCTGCAATTTTCTCACAAGAACATGCCACGACAAACACAATAATATACCCAAAAAGTCATCTTCCCCATTGAATTAAGAGTTAAGAGATTACAAATCATCATGTACATTCCCACAACATTCAGGATTCACATTCCAGTTCAATGAACTAGATGGCCTTACAAAATATAAGCCTCTAGGTCATACAATAACAACAAAATAAAGTTGATAGTATTGTTACAAAAATCCCAATTCAAAATGACAAAACACCCATGAATCAACTTTTCCCAAAACGAGCTATTGCTTGTTCCAATCCATCAGTGAGGTGATACTTCGTCAACTCTTGAAAAATAAAGTAGGGTTGAGCTATATGCCAAGTAGGAACACATTTAACCAAGTATTTAATCCTTTGAATAAGATTATGGTATCCTTGCGGCAAAACATTGCAAGGAAATTTGTCTTCACATGTAACCTTTATCAATCATATAGATTTATGATAACCAAACAATGACAATTACAATTTATGTCATCAAGCATAACAATTAAACAAGCACAACCATAAAAAGCAAGCCATGAGTCCATCTATAAGAGTCCAATTCAAATCACCTTTTGTTTTTGTTTTAAAAACCGCCCCCACATTTGCCGGCTATCATACGGCATGGAGTGGACACCCAGAGAAAACCATCCGTTTTTCCACTTTTTCCGGCTACAATATGGTAGGACTTGTGGACACCCAAAAACATCTTTCCCACATTAATCCAGCGATAAGCCTAGACAGGGCATTTGAGCACCTTTTAAACTCCCCGCGCAAGTACCAACACAACACCACATTTCCAAAACCGACTCTTACTCGGACTCATGCACAATCAACAATTCAATCACATTTTCACTACAACATATAATAGTTTTAGAGACCAAATGGTTTGGTCTCTAAAAGTTAAAATTTCGTTGCAAAAGACATTTAGGGACCAATTTCTATCATCATGAGGATAGTCACTAAAAGGTCGTCCTAAAAAGTAAAAAACAAGGCTTTTAGCGACCAAATTTTGAAAATGTCACTAATAAATAGACTTTTAGAGACAAAATAATTTGGTCACAAAATGATCTATTTTTTAAGACAAAAAAATTGGTCCCAAATAGATAAAATTCATCACTAATGTCCAATTTTCATTGCTAAAAATATAATAACGACATTTTTCACAACAAAAATATTTGGTTCCTAAAAAATAATTTTGTTCCTAAATTTTGGTCCCCAAAACTTTGATTTTTTGTAGTGTTTGTTCCATCAACAAGCATCCACATTACAAAAGAATGGAATACAACACAACATTCAAAGAAAAGTAACATCTAAGCCACAAATCCTTTACCATATCAAAGTCCACATCTTTCATCTCTTCATTATTCTCAATATTCCATGAATCAATGGAAATTTCATTCAATTTAGTGCTTTCTACTCAAGTTGAGAATTAGTTTTACCAAATCTGAGGGTTTTTCTCCTTCAATCATAGATATAGGTTTTAACAACATTTATATACATGTTTTTAAAAATAAAAATAAAAATAAAAAAAGAATTAAGAAATTTCATGCAAAAGTCAAGAAAAATGGTTTATTTATGTAAAACATGAGTTTGGTCCGACAAGATCTTCAAATTAGCTCATAAGTCACAACAATACCATGAAATCTCTTCAAAATAAAGAAATACTAGGGTGAAAGTATCGCTACCTCAGGTTGTGAAGAGGAAAACTCAGAAAACCCAAAGTCGGCGAAACCACAAACTTCCTTGATCAATAGAAAGCCCTAGACAAGATCTACAATCTTCCTCAAAGGACCCATGTGAGAAAATGCTTCTAGAGGAGTAGATCTAAAGATCCAAGCGAGAAAAGTTGAGCTTAGATAAGAAGAGGAGAAACTCATGGGTTGAGAGGAAAAATAAGAGGAAAATAATGGGAGAGAAGTGGTTTGAGTCTATTTATAGTTGTAGAAAAGTAGCCCTAAGATCATTGAAAAGAATAAGTACAACACCCCCCAAAAGTAGGGCCCAAATGAGCCCAAAATTCTGTAAATAACACATAGGGGTCGACCATTGGTGTGGTGGTGTTGACCCTTCAAGAAGAAATGACATTGCCGGCAACAGGCAAGGTATCAACCCTTGGACCAGAATGGTTGACACTAAATTTCAGTAGCAAACTCAAATTCTACAGCATACAGGTGTCGACCCTTCCCAGATTGGTGTCGACCCTTGAGGCCAATAACAAAGACAGGTGTCGACACCACTAAGGTTGGTGTCGACCCTAAATTCCAGTAACACCTCCAGAACACAGCAACAAGTAAAGGTCGACCCTTAGAAAGGCTAGTGTCTACCCCATAACAGAATTTCTAAGTTCCCAAGGAACTTTTCAACAAGAACAAATGCGAACGAACAAACCCAATGAGTTCAATCAGATTGTACTCCTCCAAAACCAATATACAACAACTCCAAAGACTCCCAAAATGAAAATAAAGGAATTAAATATACCTTCAAATAGATTAAAGCACTCAAGTGTTACAATATCATTTGCATCCTGCCCTCGAAGTATGCTGGTTTCATTCCTTGCAGAGAGATACGTAGGCAACCCCTGGGTTCAACCAACTGCATCTGCATTTTGTTTGTTTGCCCAAGTCTTAAAGGAATTTTGTTTGTTTACAATATTCCATGAATCAATGGAAATTCCATTCAATTTAGTGTTTTCTACTCAAGTTGAGAATTTAGGGTTTTACCAAATTTGGGGGTTTTTCTTCTTTAATCACAGATATAGGTTTTAACAACATTTATATACATGTTTCTTTAAAAAAAGAATTAAGAAATTTCAAGCAAAAGCCAAGAAAAATGGTTTATTCATGTAAAACATGAGTTTAGTCTAACAAGATCTTCAAAATAGCTCATAAGTCACAACAATACTATAAAATCTCTTCAAAATAAAGAAATACTATGGTAAAAGTATCTCTACCTCAAGTTGTGAAGAGGAAAACTAGGAAAACCCAAACTCGGCGAAACCATGAACTTCCCGAATCAGTAGATATCCCTTGACAAGATCTACAATCTTCCTCAAAGGACCTAGTTGAGAAGATGCTTTTAGAGGATCCAAGCAGGAAAAGTTGAGCTTAGAGAGAAAGAAGAGAGACTCACCATTTGAGAGGAAAATGGAGAGGAAAATAATGAGAGAGAAGTGGTTTGGGTCTATTTATAGTAGTAGAAAAGTAGCCCTAAGATCATTGAAAAGAATAAGTCCAACACCCCCCAAAAGTAGGGCCCAAACGAGCCCAAAATTCTGGAAATAACACGCAGGGGTCCACCCCTGGTGTGGTGATGTCGACCCTTCAAGAAAAATGACAATGCTGGCAACAGGCAAGGTGTCGACCCTTTGACCAGAAGGGTCGACACTAAATTTTAGTAGTTAAACTCAAGTTCTGCAGCATACAAGGGTTGACCCTTCGCAAATTGGTATCGACCCTTGAGGCTAACAACAAAAGACAAGTGTCGACACCACCAAGGCTGGTGTCGACCCTAAATTCCAGTAACACCTGCAGAACACAACAACAGGTAAAGGTCGACCCTTAGAAAGGTTGGTGTCGACGCTATAGGTTGCTTTTCGTGCTCCTTTCGGATAGGACTAGCCCTACAGTTCGGACTCTCCTAGTTTTGAATCTGATTTCACAAATGCAATGTGAAACAGTGAAAACTCAAAAGAGTCCGAATCTGACAATTCTTTTTGGAAAATCGATGTTTAAATCAAATGCCAATAATGGACTGCTTTGCCAGATTACAGAGTCACCACCTAAATATTTTTGAAAAATTTAGGAAACCCAAGACTCGTGCCAAAGGCCACTTATCCGTCATCACCAAAATGTCTCAGCTCGGGAACTTAGGTACAAGAGAGGAAGATCATGAATTGAGCACCCCACTCGCCTGATCAAAGATCGGCCTCTACTAATCATGATGGGATTCTTATTTACATTATATGCTCTTGTTCTGGTTATTAGACTAACACTACTATGTGACGCACATAAGTATAGACTAATATGCAAAAGTTGGAACGCTTTGATTTCATGTTTCTTTGAAAATTGTTTTTTGATACTCGTCACTTGAAAAGGTAAGTTTGTACATTAATAAATTTTTCCAAATTTAAGCAATTAGCCTTCACCCACCAGCATTCAAACAGGTATATCATTTAAGCACTTAGCCTCATGGAAATATGCTTGATATTATAACACTAACACGCAATGCATCATGCTAAAACTCGAAATTGCTCACCTAGTACTCCAAGCCAAAACAAAGCAAAATAATTAGCAAACATGTATGCTCTTAACTAATGCAATATGACTAAATGCAACGCACACATTATGTAATTTTAACAGGCTCGACTATGAGCATGGCATATGATTCCATTCAAAACATGCGATAAAACATGTATTCAAGCAATGAATTCGAATTGACATTGGGTTAGTATAATGAGCCAAACCTTGGATGCATGCAAGACAATGGATGCGAATCATAAGAATGCTAATTTGAAAAATGATGGTCTATACTAACCACTATAAACATGTAAATAAAAGGAAGAAAGGCATGGGGTTGGAAGACATACACGTTATTACAAATTGGCCCTCATGCAAGAGGGTGCGAATCAATGTTTGAGAGTCCGAATTAAACTAATTATTACAAAACCGAATGAATGAATAAATAACTAACTAGCTAAGCTATAATTAACTAACTAGCTAATTTATTACAAGAAAATAGGCTAACCATCTAACGAATCATTGCTACAACAATATTAATTACGACAATCAATAATTACAACAATATTGAAATCATGAATTTACAATTTGTAATGGCATGCTCGTAGTGGTTTTAGAAGTAACTCTGTTTGCCTTCCTTGGAATATGACCTGTTTCACCTTCAGTCATTGCCCTCTGCTTCTACAAAACACACTTCCTTACCAAACATTGATGGCCGACCGGCCCAATGAAGCCCGGCTGGGCCCAAATAGGGCCGATCGTGCCTTAATTTTATGCAAAATCTTGTTTTTGTGCTCTAAGGTGAAAACAGTGCACACAGAGTTTTCTGAGCTCTGTTTGTCCCTCTCACACTTCTCTGTCATGGGAAAGCCTCGAGAGAGTTGGAATCATTTCCAAAACCATCAATGTACAATTTCCTAGCTTGATGATTTCGGCCACAATTTCGACAAAATTAATGAATGTAATGAATCAATAACCACCCCTCGCTCCTATCATGGAGTAAGCTCAAAGAGGGAGGAAGGAACGCTTCAAGGCTCATCGAAACATCATGAATTGATGTAAGATGACCCCCAACACAATAGACTCGGCATAACGTCCGGCCGAATCAAAGCAATATAACTCATTTTCCTTATGTGGGTTCATTTATTTTAACAATTTTTAGACCTTTCCATTCTTTAGTCCATTAAGTCCAAGGTAATGATTATGTCCACTAAAGATTACATCCACTAAGTGAGAAACATGTCAAGTGGGAAGTGATTCTCATCATGAAAAAGAGACGATGTCGTTGACAATGAACCTCTGTAGAGATTAAGCCATTAAGCATAGATCTCTAGTTCATGTTTTGAATAACTGTCAACCTGTTGAAACAACTCTCAAATGAAAGAAATGGATGGTAGATTGCTTGTTAAAATGAGGCATCTTAACATGGAAATTAATTAAAGAAAAGCTAGAACAACATGCAACAAGCTATGTATAAGGACATATGAGACAACAAGAAAACTAATCAAAGCATGAACTAATTAAATAACCTAGGACAACCCTAAAACAGCCTTTAATGGGTGAAAAATAGTGCCTTAAAGTGCATGAAAAGAGCCCAAAAAGCTAAACAACAAAGAAAGAAAATAAGGCTAGTAAGCAAGAATAAGAAAAGGTGACTAATCCCTCCACTTTTGAAACCGCAAAGCATGATTTTTAGCCTCTTTTAAACTTTGAAAATCAATTTAGAAAGCAAAGAAAAGGGTGTAAAAACAAGGGTTTGAGCTATAGGTGAAGGTGTAAGAAAGAGTGTTAAATCTCTCTATCCTTTGGTAGTTTTCCAAACCCAAGCTTAGACACTTGAAAGAGGATCAAGACAATACAAAAATACAAGAACTTGATAGGAAATGATAGAAATGAAAGCAAGAGAGAAAATAGTAAGCTTATACCTCTTGAAAAAGGTAAGCTCTTTGTTTCTGAATCAAACTAAGTCCAAACACACTCTCAAGCTTGAATTGCGGTGCTCAAGCCTCAACCAAGGCTCCAAGGCTAAGGTGTGAAGGTGTATATGGTGTATGGATATAGGTTAAGGGTGGTAAGCTTGCTCAAAGGTTGCTTGCACAAGAAGAAGGAGCTCTCAAGAAGCTATAAAAGCTTTTTAGAAATTCTTCAACCCTCAAAACAGAGATACAACTTCGTTTTTTATAGAATTTGAGCAAAAGAGGTCATAAATATCTTCAAAAATTAATAACTGGTGAGGTCCAGTCCAGAATAGTGTTTCTTGCTACCAAGGCATGGCCGGCCATAAATGGCCATGCTCTCAATAAAGCACGGTCAGGCCTCAATGTGATCCCCTATCTCTCTGCTTCAGACTCAGCATAGGGTGGCACAATGTGTAAAAATGGATTTCTGGGGTATAAACAGTGTGAATATGGAAGGTTTGGGATTATTTTGAAGATTAAACATAGCCCCTTCGTTGAGACCTTGAACCACACACAACACCACTTTCATCATCGAGCGTACCGGGCAAAGTGCTCGAGCCTTGCGAGCAGTCAAAAATGGGATGTCTATAGTTGCCCCTCTTTGACAGAATTCAAAGTCATAAAGTGATGTGAGTGAATGTCAAAGCCCAAAGACGACCCATTTGACGAGGCCGCAAGGCTTGGGCAAAAAATGAAGACATAAATGCAAAGATTGAACTTAAGGGCAAAATGCAAAAACAAAATGCAGCAAATAACTTATGACCATGCAATGAAACACTAGTGAAACAATGCAATGAAACATTCGAATGTAAATCCAAACAAGAATGCAACGTTTGAATGAAAATGTAAATAAAAGCAAAGAAAACCCCACTATGTCTCACACAGAAAGAAATGAATAAACAGGCATGTCTCAAGTGGAAAGGACAGAGAAGCACAAACCAAACTACGTCTCACATAGAAAGGATGTAAGAAAATGCAGACCCAACTACGCCTCGTGTAGGAAGGATGAAGGGTGACGTAACCATTGAGGGCATCCGAGGTTTCAACCGAGATCCTAACGCGTCTCAGGCAATAAGAGGAAGGGTGGTGTGAACAAACAGGCGCCCCTGATGTTTTCAACCAAAGAAAATAATCCTAATGCGTCTCACGCGATAGGAGGAGAGGTGATGTGAATAGACAAGCGCACCTGTTATTTTTAACCGTTTTGGACAATCCAAACGCGTCTCACACGAGACGAGGAGGATAGTGTGAACACCGGCACACCCGATGTTTTTAACCGAGTTGGACAATCCTAACGCGTCACACGCGAGAGGAGGAAAGGTGGTGTGAACAATAGGCACACCTGCTATTTTTAACCGAGATAAACAATCCTTAAGCATCGCACGTGAGAGGAGAAAAGGTGGTGTGAACAAACAGGCGCACTTGATGTTTTTAACCAAAGCAAACAATCCTCACGCGTTGCACGCGAGAGGAGGAAAGGCGGTGCGAATAGAGAAGTGCACCTACTATTTTTAACCGATTTGGAAAATCCTAACGTGTCTCATGCAAGATGAGGAGGATGGTGTGAACAGACAAGCACGCCTGCTATTTTTAATTGAGAGAAGCAATCTTAACGCATCGCGCACAAAAGGAGAAATACAATCCTAATGCGTCGCATGCGAGAGAAGGGGAGGTTGGTGTGAACAACAGGCGCACCTACTGTTTTTAACCGAGAGAAGCAATCCTAACGCGTCTCACGTGAAAGGAGGAGAGGTTGATTCAACGAAGAAGCAAACAACTTCATAATAGAGCGAGATAATCTCATCCCTAGGGAAGCCTCAGAAAAACAAAGCCATGGAGATAATTCAAATCAAGACAGAACGTATAAACGTGAATTAGAAGTAAACACAGATTCTACACAGAGAACGTAAAATCCAAACAAACAAAGCGCTGCAGTAAAGTAAAAGCCAATTTGCCCATGTGTTGAAAATGGGCTTTCGAATACGACACACCATGTTTCAATTTGATTGTAAAATGGATGATGATTTTACTGTGGCACGAATGATTTTGTCTGGAACTCCTTTGAATGAAACATACATACAACAATCGTTTATTTATGGAATAATAGAACAGATTACGATTTAGGCAAAACGATTTATAAACTGCCAGAACAATTTAAACAAATTAAAAGTTTTAAGAAAAACAAATCAAATTATGAGTTTAAACTATGATTTAAACAAATGAGTTTAAACAAAATGAATTAAGAATCAAATAACTCAAATTATGCATTCACACAATAAAACAAAATAGAATGAATGAAATTCCTCTCTTTTCCCTTCCTTCTTCTTTTTGTATTTTTCGCTCACTTTTTTCTTTGCTTTTTCACTGTTTTTCTGTTTGCTTTTGTTTATTTTTTTCAAAATAAAACTCCATAATACAAGAAATAAAAAGTAAAATAAAATAATAAAAAAAACTAATTAAATTCACATTGAGACCCGGAGAGCCTCAATGAAGCACGGTCGGGCTTCAACAAGCCGGCCAGGCTTCGATAACGGCAGGGGTAGTTCGGGAAAGCCACAAGTGGCTGTTAAAAACACATTTCAACCTCTATTTTGCACACATCCTAGGTCGAAACTCCTTCCCTTCTCCCTAGGCTTCTCCTCTCTCTAGATTTTCCCTCCCCTTGAGTTGCCCAACAACCCTTGCAATTTTTTCCTTGAAACCAACAGAACAAAATTTAATTTCGTGGAGTTTTGGGGTTTCTCTTGTTTCCCTCACATTTGCCCACACTTTCCTTCTTTCCCCCTTTGATTTTCCACAACCTCTTTACTTTCTCTCTCCTAGGGTTTGGATTTTGGGATTTCAACCCATTTTCACTCATTCCCTCACTTTTTCTTCACTTTTTTCACTTTCTCTATGGCTAGCGACGAGGTTCCCATCCCGGACCCTGCCATTGGTATTGGGGCCATCTTGGGTGTGGATATAGAGGCTGAGGACGTTCTTGCGTCGCCTCCCCTCATTGATAAGCCATTTGATGTGGCCACCTACCAGCCACATATACATGCTCCGTCCCCGGGCAGTATTTTGGGATTTGAGGGCCTCATCCCTGGAATAGATGAGGACATCCTACTGCAAGAGCCTACAGAGCACTTGTCTGCTGATGCCTTCACGGTAAGCAACTTTCCCTTTGTTTTGTACATATGTTGAATCTCATAAGTAGACCACTCATTAATGCTATTCAGATATTGATAATACTCCCAATTTACAGGTGATAGCTAGGAGGATTGGTGGCTATGGATCCATATCCAACCCCCGGCGTTGGTATGAGAGGCTTCCCGCAGAGGTTCGCACACTGGTTGATGCTACCGACTTTGGGCTCTTTTGTTCAGGGCTCATACAAATGAGGGCTGAGTCTCTGTTACATGAGGCCCTGGTAAAGAGATGGTGGGACACTACAGACTCATTCCACTTCTCATCGATCGGGGAGCTGACTCTGATCCCATACGATTTCTCGATGCTCACTGGCCTGCGGGTTGGGATTGGTGGCCCGATCCCATGTGATCCTGATATGGTGTAGTGGAGAGCCGCACAGCGTCATCTTCTCGAGGAAATCCCAAACACTACCAGCCACGGGATGGTGAGGTGTAGTTGGTTTTTTTTTTATCACTTCTTTGATTTTTAACCTGCCACTCTAGATGAGGTCACCCAGTATACCTACGGCTTCCTTATGTATTTCCTTGATACTACCCTGTTTGCGAACAGGAAAAATACCGTGGGGTTATATCTTCTAGGGGCACTAGTGCACCTACCACAGGTGACAGAGTATGACTGGGGTAGCGCCGGCCTGGCCACCTTATACTACTATATGAGCTTTGCATCCCACCGCAAGGCAGACTCACTGGGTGGCTACTAGAGAGTTTGGGAGGTACACCTCACATTTACTTTTTCTGTGCAGCTTTACATTCTGTTCAATTTTGTATTTCCTACTCATCTTTGCTTTACATTTCCTATTTATCTGTTTATTTACTTCATCCATCTTTTTCTTCTTGTAACTATGGGTTTACACATATTTCACCCCTCTAGCTTTGGTCCCGGTGAGGCTGATTGAGTTGTCAGTAGCCCGCTCCCGGTACTATAACTCCTGATACAAGCGATGTCGCCGCGTAGATCGACACTTCCCTTACTTTCGCCATTTTTTTGATACCATCACCGCGGATCAAGTAACAAAACACTAGCATTTACATTACCATACTACTGTTTCCATACTTATGCTATTCTCATACTGTACTAGTTCCGTACTGCATTATTTTCGCATTGCACTGTTTCTGCTGCACTGTTATTCTTATATTGTTGCTTTTTATACCATTGTTTCCATACTGTGTTCCCATACTACTTAGATCCTTGACATCTGACATTTGCTTCCACAGGTTGGCTAGCACCCTTGGGCGAGTATCCCTTAGGCAGCGAAGGCGACCTACGTTGCTACATGGCATGCCTCTACCATGCGAATTCTGTTTGAGGGCCCCTTTGGCTAAGCTTATTACCTGGGGAAGAGGTTCATCTGCAAAAAACGAGGGGTAGTGGATCCAGACATTTCACATCCTTCTCCTTCCAGTATGAGGGTAGTGGACGATCTTTACGACGGTCCTTAGATTGACTTCCTAATGTTAGAAGAGGATGGCGATTGACATCGTGAGCCTGACGACTTCACCACTTTCTTGCAGACTCGGGTGATGGCACCTCTTACCCCGGCCGTGGTCTGTGTTGTTCTAGAGGTTGTTGCTGCTACTGCTGCTATCGCCGGAGGAGTTTCTACTACGGCTCCCATTCTTGGGCTTCCGGTGATTCCTACGAAGGTCGTATACATGTTACCAGATGAGGTGATTGAGTAGATCCCCCTTGAGCACATTGAGAAGAGGGATCGCAGATTGGTGATTGCTCCCAACATTGAGCAGGTACACATTTCTTTCTATTTCTGCCCACTACACTGCTTTACGTCTTCACAGTACTCTGTTGCTTTGTTCCACTGTGCTCAACTCTCCATTGTTTTGTAGGTACCCACGGCATATGCTGATGACTTTCTCCGGACGATTGATCGACTGCTCCTCATGGTGCGAAGGAGGCAGACTATTCTGGCCATTCACGGGATTGAGGTATGCTTTGCCCCTAGTGTCATGACCCGAACCCGCCCCTAAGGATTAAGGTCATAACCAAGCAGTAATCATTAAATTACCTACGGCCTCATTCCTTTTTAAACATGTCTCAATAGAAATAAAGGGGCCAAACGAAAGCAGACTTAGAAATTTTTGTCCAATGAGCTATGCTTATATGAAAAAACAAAAATTATTTCAAAATCATTTCATAATAACTCAAACATATAGACATAATTAACATCTTGTAGCATCTTGTACATCCAGGAACTTCAAACATGTAGTCAGCCAAACAAAAGTTTATATACATAAGTGATCCAACGTATTCACCATGGTAGCTAAAAAGAGTAAACAAAGGAACAAAAACAAAGTCTTATGCGTGAGCATAGACACCCCATTTTTGACCACCCTTATGACTTGGGCGCCACTGATTGTTTACTTGGTGATGAAAGTTGTGCAGTGCAAAGGTTTGGTTTCTTCAGCAAGAGGAGCTTCAACTCCCAACCTCACACCCCTTTTTGGACCAAAACCATTTTCACTAAAATGATTTTAGACCTTAAAACCCTCTCTTTCAAAAAAAATTTTCAAAATGATTCTACGATGTTTCGAGGCTCGCATTTCATTAAATGTTGCGCTTTTCGGTAAATCGAGCAAGAAAAAAGTGCAAATGAATGAAAGAGAGGTGAACTCCTTGAAAAATATTTCAAAACACCTTGTTTAGGAGTTTGGATTTGAAGAAAATAGGAAAGGAGGGAAGAAAACTAGTTTGGGAGAAGTTCGGCATGAATCCGGGTAGGATCGAAACTGAGCAGTCTTCACTAAAAGAGGCATATCTCCTTGCACACTAGGAATTTTGATGTCAGGCTTCCACCATTGGAAAGAAGACTCCAAGGCTTCAATTTAGGCTCAATAATCACCAGAAATGGAGTCCAGATAAAAGAGATATGTCCATTTGAAGTTGGGCCCAAAAAGTAGATTTTTTTGGCCAACCAGAGGTGGAGGTTGCTAACCATGTGCCGGCCATGAATGGCCTATGCTGGCCAGGTGCCGTCCAAGAGTGACCCTTTCCGGCCAGAAATGGACATGTGTCGGCCATCAATGATCCCTTGCCGGCCATTGATGAAAAAGGGCAGTTTTCCGCAGATATTTGTGTTCCAACTATTCCAGCTATCCCTTTTGGGATATTTTCGACCAAGGCTTGCATTCTTCTATATATAGAGAGCCTTCTCTATTGTTTTGGAGGTTAGAACATTTGAGGAAGAAAATTTTGGGAGCCTCTCTCTTTACATTTCTCCCTCTCCTGGACCTTTGTGCATAAATGCATGCAAGTGTGGATACACTTCTCCTTGGCCTATACATCCTTGACCAAAGTTGGTTATCCATGAGCTGAGGTTCTAGAAGGTCTTCTTGGAGCCCTTGGAGGTGAATTTGCTTGGTTTTGTTGCCTAAAATTGTGTTGTGCTTCAAAAGGTATAACTCTCTCCCTTTAAGCTTGTTTTTCATACTTGCTTTGCATCTTTTTCCACCATTTCAAGGCTGGTTTTGGAATGTAAGAAGTTCTATTTTTCAGTCCTAAAAGTAGTGGTTTGAGCCTTTGTGAGTTAGGAGGTTGTCCCCCCCCCTCCTTTTGCTCTTTAGCTTGTTAAGCTTTTTGCACCATTTCTCATCACCTTCAAATCAAAATTTTTGGGCCTTTTTACCACTCAAACTCAGAGGTTTTTTAGTGACAAAAATCATGTTTTGAGGTCCAAAACAGGAGGGGTTGGCCTCCCCTCCTCGTGTCTTGTTTGCACGAGTAAATAGCCTAACACATGAGCATGTTTTTCTACCCTTTTACGACTTGATCTCAGCATGTTTTTGCTACTGATTTAGCATGCTTTAGCTCTATTTTGAGCCTTCTTGGTGATATGAGCTTTGTCTTCTATGGTTATAGTGCAAATGGCTTCACTAGCTTAGTGGTTCAAGGCCTTTAACATGTTTTGCTTGAATGGTTTGCATGTTTTTGCATCATTTTGCATGTGATTTCAGTGCATATAGCTCTATCACACTCTCACTTGTTTCACTCTTTCATTGCTTTTGAGAGTTGCGCCTTGAGCCTTGTTTGCAAGCTAACACATGAGCATGTTTTTCTTCCCTTTTATGCTTCTATCTCAGCACGTTTTAGCTACTGATTTGGCATATTCTAACTCAATTTTGAGTTGGTTTGGTCATTTGAGCTTGATATTGCATGCCTCTAGTGTAGTGCTCTTCACTAGTTTTAATGTTTTTGGCTCTTAACATGTTGTACATGAGTTGTTTGCATGTTGTAGTATTATTTTTCATGCCAATTCAGCACTGAAAAGTCTACAACCTCCCTCTATTCTTCACTTTTTGTTTTTCTTTGAAAGTGGCCTTGAGCTCCTTGTTGGCTTGAGTGTGGAATTGAGGCTCTTGTGCCTGATGGTTTTAACTCTCTCTTGAGGGTTCCTCCTAACCAACAGCATGAGGCCTCTTTTATGCTCCAGACACTTGTGGTTTAGGCCATCTTTCCAATTAGAGGACACTCACGTTGGACTTAACCGGTTAAAGAATGACTTGGTAATGTTAAAATGAGTAAACAGGAATTGGACAAGTAAAACATGACCAAGATAAGCATGTTGTGTTTGCATTGCATTGTGTTCAATCGGACGTTATATTGAGCACAAGGTAGATTGGTCCATTTCATACTCAAAGTGATGAAATGAGCCAATCTCATTTGTCTTCATCACTCTTGATCATGCATGATAGGGTGGTGGTCCTTTGAGTCTTGCTTTTGTACATTTATCGAAAGTGTACAACTTGGATCTTTAGCCATCATGCATTGAAAATGCTTGATTGGTGGTTTTGGATCCAAGAGTGCCACTCCTTTGATGTTTTGAGATGATAAGGAGGGGCACAGTACAAACATATTGTTGGAAAACCCTCCATTTTCCTCTGTTTGTGCTCTGTTGCAATGTGGTGATTCAGCACACCAATGGCCGGTAGTGGCCCACTGATGGCCGGCAGTGCTTCATCCTTGGTCGGTAGCACACATTTTTGGCCGGCAGCAAGCACTCATGGCCGGCAGGCCACTGGTGCAATCCTCAACATTGTTTTGGTAAACTGGTGCAGAAAGTTCTTGGAGCAACCCTGCAAACAGAGCCTCTTAAGAGCAAACCGGAAGGCATTTCGAGGCAAAAATTGAGTGCATGTATATTGAATTTCCTAAAGTAGAGCTGAGGCAGTGTAGTTTAATGCTTTACATGTTTAGTTAGCATGGTTTTGTGATTTAATTAAATAGTTTGCTAATTAGTTAAGTGTTATAATAATTAAGTAGCTTAGTTTAGCTATTTCTTTATTTTGTTTTGTAATAATTAGTCTAATTAGTTTAATTAGATTAGTTTGATTAGCTTAGATTAGCTTAGCTTATTTATTCGGGCCCCCCTTCGTGAGGGCACAATGTTGTAATAAGTGTGCGTGTGTGTGTGTATGTCTCCCAACCCCACTTCTTTCTCCCTTTTATTTAATCGCTTTCAATGGTTAGATTAGGGACATTTTCAATTAGCATACCTTATCCTTTGCATGTTTGCACCATTCATTTGTATTGCATGCACCGAGGCTCGGCGCATCATTCAAACTGCATTGTATTTCAATACTTATTTGAATATGTGTTTCAAAACATGTTATCAAATTGTATCGTATGCCAGCTTAGATAGTCGAGCCTATCTTATTAAATTATTGCATGTGTTGCATTAGGCATCTTAGCATAGTTAGGATCATACATATTTCTAACTAGCTCTTGTTTAGGCTTGGAGTACACTATAAGTTTTACGCTTTAGCTTACTTGCATGAGTGTGAGTGTTGCCATGATAGCATGCTTGCCATGAGGCCATGTGCTTAATTGCTATAACTGCGTGAGTGCCTGTGAATGAAGGCTTTGTTGCTTGAATTGGGACAATTTGACGAGTATGAGTCTTAAGCCCACTTTGCGAAGTGGCAAATCATGTTTTTAAGCCCACCTGAGGGTGGCAAATCCATGTTTTAGCCCACTTGAGGGTGGCATTTTTAAACCAATTTCAAAAGCAAACATGAGTTGTTTTGTTCTAATTCTCGCGATTTAGTCTATACTTGTATGTGTGCGTCATATAGTAAAGTTAGCGAATAATTGGATAGGAACACATGAGGTTTATAAAACAACATATCATGGTTAGTAGATGCCGATTTGTGATCAGGCGAGTGGGGGTGCTCATTTCAGAACCTTCCCCTCTCGTACCCAAGTTCCCGAGCCGAGGCAACTTTGGTGATGATGGACATGTGACCTTTGGCACGAGTCAGGGTTTCCTAAATTTCCCAAAAACAAAATATTTAGGTGGCAACTCTGTAATCTGGCAAAGCAGTCCTTTTTTGGCACTTTTTTGTTCAAAATCACTTTTCCAAAACGATTTGCCGAATTTGGACTCTTTGGTGTTTATCAGTCTCACATTGCACTTTCTGATATTAGATTCAGAATCGTGACAGGAGTCCGAACTGTAAGAGACCAATTCGCGCCTCTCCGAAAGGGGGGCGCGCGGAGAAAGTCGAGTCTATAGTTTCTGGCGACTCTGCTGGGGATTTAGAGAACTTAACTCGAACTCATGATATGTTGTTTTATCTACATTTATGTGTTTCTTTGCATTGCATTTGCATTGGTGCACCTAAGTCACTGTGTTTTCCATCTATTATTCCAGAGTGGTTTGCCGGAGGCTTACTGGGAAAAGCTTGTCAAAAGGCTGACCGGTTGCGAGCTTTGCCATGATGGGAACACAAACCTTGGATCTGGACTACCACTGTACCGTTTGATCCTCCTTTCACTTCTCGGTGTTAGGAGCGAGAGGTATATTAGGAGGTCTTGCTGAGGCACCCCTTTTGACCAATTGCCCTAGTTGCATATCGGAAGCTGTAGAGACTGTTCCAAACTAGGAGAGGTTGCTCACCCGAATGCAGGATTGTTTGAAACCGCATGTGTGCGTGCGTAGTGAAACCCTAGCTCCTGACAAAACTAGGACAGGGAAACCCTATCCCTCATAAGGGTGTTTTGGCTCTCAATTAACTGGTATGTGCTTTACAGTGAAACTGTACAGGAATGTGCATATCAGTTGCGAGTTTGGTATCTGATTTTGGGGCAGAATTCAGTAAAGAGTAAAGTCCTTTAGCTATGCTCATATCTGTTCTAGTGAAACCAGGCTGAGGTGCTGTCAGTTTTCTCTTTTGCTAGGTAGTCCTGGAACCATAGCTTCAGAAGGCTCCAATATCTTCCGGGTGCATTGGACTTGTGTTGATAGACTTTGTCAAGTCAGGAGATTTAGTTCAAGGGCAACCAATGTTTCCTTCACTAGTGGCAAGGCAAAGAAGGGCCAGTCAGGGCTCATTGGTTCCACTGTTCCAACATTTACCAACTAGATCACCTTTGTTCAGAGCACGGGCATCTACCTCTATCATGACGCAGCCTTCGACAAATCTAGAGGATTTAGTGATCCGTTTTCAGCAATCAGTGGATTCCCTGCAGCAAGATATGGTTAGGCAAGCCGAGATATTGCAGAAGATGATATCCAACTTTAAGGACCTCCATGACATTGGCGTTCAAATCAAGGATGCCATCAGACAAGGGCACATTATGGAAAGTAATGAGTTTATGAGGAAGAATGTCATTCGTACTTCCGATGTTATTACCAGCAGTAGCGCAGTTTTAAAATGCTTAGAAGAAGTAAAAACTGCAACCATATCCATCGACAATCTTCCTTCCGATAATAGCCAAAGACCAACCGCTTCAACTCGGCACCAAGCCTGAAATCTCCATCCTCTTTACATGAGTCTCTCTCAAGCTTTGAAAATGCTGCGAGAAGAGGGGTACCTAGAGCTCCGAGAACCTCAACCCCTTCCAAATCCTCTTCCACCAAGATATGACCCAACTAAATACTGTGCCTATCATCAACAGCACAGTCATGATACAAACCGTTACATCTGCCTCTGTCATAAGATTCGGGATCTTATTGACGAAGAGATCATAGCTCCACCAAAGGGACCTCAGGCCGCCACTGACCCGTCACCTCCACATCTCAATCTAATCCATACACTGCCATCCACCTACAACCCCAACATATACATCACTCCGGCCCATCTACCCAAGCTTGAGGTGTTCATCCCAGAAAGCATGGACTTATGTATGATGGATGCACTTGAACCCCAATCATCTCAAACCAATGAACCCACTACTTCTGAGCTGGGGAGCATGATTGAAGATTTGCAAAGAATTGTGGTGAATTTAGCCTTTGGGATTTTGGCTCCATCATCGACCACATCACGAGCCAGAAATTTCAATCCAGAAGGCTCTTCAATCTTGGGGTGAGCTGCAATTGAAAAGGTCCAACCTGAAGCCATCTCAGATCTGGGTGGTGGCATGTCAACAACAACCGGGCTCCGCTCTAATATAGCGACCCAATCCCTTGACCAAGCTGAAGCAAGTGGTAGGAACAAAGCCGGGACAAATATTGATCCTTATGCACAACTTCAGTGGGCTATCAAGGCATTGAAGGACAAAGGGCTGAACAGACAACAAGTGCTTACAGTTGTTGCAAAAACTATGGAGTACACTTTTGTCACTCAGGATGAGAGCATTCTGAATCAGAGGGCAAACAACGGAAAGGGATGCTTTACTAGAAATACCCATCCTAATTCTAGTCCCAATCCTATGGATACCTGACCAACACCCACTACTCCATTTGCCGATGTTTCTAGACCTAGTGCTTCATCTTCCCCCAAACGAACCTTCACCCAACTCCATATGAGCCTAACCTGTGCATTGAAGGTACTGATGGAAAAAGGGTATCTCAAACCGCTCAATCCTCGACCTCTCCCGGATCCCCTTCTGGCCAAGCATGATGCCGCCAAGTACTGTGCCTTCCATCAACAAACCGGCCATGACACTAAGATTTGTTTTTGTCTTCGCCACGAAATACAAGATCTGATTGACAACAAGGTCATCGTCGCACCAGGTCCTGCAAAGTCTATCGGTACTGGATCGATGAACTTGGGGATAATGTGATTATGTGATCGGGGGATGAACCACCTACTGATGGCACTCAGTTTACTCCAAATATGCGGATGGCACGCACTGTTTTGAGCATTTTGCGAATGTTGTTTACTTTATTTTCTAACTTAGGTATTGAGTCAGTTCTGTTGTGTTGTATTGAGTCTGTCTTGTTATATCGAGTCAATCCTGTTGTGTTGGAGTCGGGTGATTTCAGGGGTGTTACCTCGGGCATCACTTGCTTGTTTTGTGTTTGTCTTTTACACTCTTTCTTTTGCGTCTGTTTCTACCTTGAAGCCAGCTGTGCCAAAAAATTTGAATGAAACGGCAGAGATTTTTACCTACTTTTCCATGCCTTGAAATTATTGCATTGACCTAAGTTTTTCAAACTTTTCTAACACTGTGATGAAAACAAAGAGGGAGGAATTCCTCGGGATTTGCAAAAATTTAATCAAACTGAGAGGAAGAGAGGCGTGCTAAGCCCTTAATGAATGAGATCATGTTTGTTAATGTGAGTACTGAGAAGGATCCTGGCTTGATCCAGATTGGTTCTACAATGTCTTCACGAGCGACTAGTCGCTTTCTTAAAAGATTTCAAAAAAATGTTTTGCGTGGTCCTGCGTAGACATGCGTCGAATCACTCTCGAGATTGTGCAGCATAGGATCACTCTCGGCCTCAAGACTCAACCCCATTTGCTTTCAAACCTTGAACTTTGATTCAAAATGTTCAACGATCAATAACCATATAAGGCTTGTATGGCCGGATCAGATGCAACCTGTGAACTAGGGGCAATAAGGTCATATCAAGAAGGTCAGATGTCATTAAAGGAAGCTTGCAAAGCTAGATCAGAAGTAGCCCTTGAACTAGGGGCAAAAAGGTCAGATGTGCTCGAAGAGTCAAAGATGGGTCATTCCGCAAACCAATGAAGACTGGGAAGAAAGCCAAATTCCAGCAGCTGGAAGAAGAACATTTATTGTTGAAGGACAATCGAATTCCTATCTACAACACTAGGGGCAAATTCAGACCCGATTGGATGGGCTCCTACATTATTAGCAAACAACAGCCATTCTCCTGGATTCAGATGGCTTTGAGATCTTCAAATCGATCAACATAGACAAGTTAAACCTTTTCTACCCAGGCAAAAGTTAGAGCAAGAGAAAAAGAAAAAGAAAGAACAAAAATGAAAAGAAATGAAAAAAAAAAGAAAGAAAAAAATGAAAAGAAAGAAAAAATGAAATGAAAAGAAATAAAAAGAAAAGAAAAACATAGCTCGCAAGGTTGAAAACCCGAAAGGGCGGCTTTGACAAAAGTTAGAGCGTAAAAGGAGAGTGTTAACACCTGAGTGAACCTCAACCCGAAACTACGTACGGCCTGATTCCCATCTTTGGGATACGTAGGCAACTTCATCTAGAAGTCCGGCCCCAATCCTTTTCAGCCTGCTTGGCTCATCCATGTTGACTGGTTTATCCTTATTCAAACTCAGCTATCTTATCCAGGTGCAAATTGGCTTGTCTTCGTTCAAATTCAATTGTTCTATTCCGTTAGAAGATTTAGTTGCAAGACAATTCAAGTTCAGATCTGAGGTTGTGCATCTCGAGAGTAGATTCTATGTTGGTCGAGCAATGGCCATTTGCAAAACTAGTTTTTGAGAATGTTTAGTAAGGACCATTTCTTGGACCCAAAAGAGGAAAATTTTCAGTTCTCACAACCTGACTTGCATGATTTCAAATCAGAAAATCGAACAAGTATGTTAATCTAACTCTCATATTGATCAAAATTGTTTTAACAGAAAGCCAAAACAAAAAATGGTCAAAATGATGAACTATGGGCACAGTTGAGTCAGGTTTTCTGTCTTTTCCCCATTGTCAACATACTTGCCAGAAAAGGCACCATACTTGCCGGAAAGGGCACCTTGTTGGCCAGAAAGGGCACAACTGAAGCTAACAGCAAAGGGCTAAAAGCTCTCACATCCTCCAAGTAGCGTGGTATCAAACCAAGTGCGAAGCATGAACTAGAATGGAGCAGGATATTCCACTTCCTCATTTGCACAGGTCTGATCACATCCAAACTGGCCGAGCGCATCATCAACCGATGTCAAGAAGAAGGATCTAGCAGAATGCTAGGGGCAAGAGCCCACAACTTCCTGCTTATCCATCAACCACCCAGGGGAGGGATAAAAAAAAAAATAAGAGAGATTGAAGAATAGAGAGATGTGCACTGAGAGAAAAAGTGAGGAAAGGGCTTTTTCAGAAAACTAGAGATTAAGTGCCAGAGTGATGTGAGAATCACAAATAAGAAAGGGTAGGAAACAATATCCGGAAAAATGGGCTCCTCGTGAATCGAGAGGTCTCCCACCGATGGATAGCAGAGTATATGATTGTTGTGTGTGTGTTTTTGTTTGTCTGGATTCTTGTTTTGAGTCGTTTTGAGTGTCAATAGATATGTTTAGGTTGTTTTACCTTTGTTTTCCTTTGATTGAGTCGTTTTGACTTTGGTTGGTCGTAGGCTCAATACCCAGTCAAGAACTCATTCTCAATTTCAAATTCAAAAATAAATCGTTTTGTGCCCGGAGTGCTGTGCCATTCTCCGTGTATGTGCAAAATAGGATTTGTTCTTTCATAAAACTGCAGGGTTCAACCCAGGTCATGTGAGAATAATAGAACAAGGACCTATCTGAAGCTATATAGGTTGTAGACTGCAAAACAAAAGAAAAGAAAGAAAATCGGAGCATCTGAGTTTGTTTCAACTTCAGCAAATTCTGAGATTGTATTCCAGATGTACCTTTTCAAGCCTTGTCAATGCTCCGAAGTATGAGTGTACCTCTACCTCAAGCTCAAGATCAAGCCTACTTCAAGCCAGAATGGCGATTAGAAGTGCTCTCCCTAAGTACCATTCCCTATCAGAGACATCTTGGTTGTGTTTGCAATGAGTTCCTAGGAGATCAACTGCGACGATGAAAACAAGAGTTCGAATGGCTGATGCCTAGAACACAAAGGTTTGGAATTTCCGAGACTAAAGTCTGGTTTAAATACCCGGGGGTGTATCCCCGACTTGAAATCTATATGGAAGCCCCATAGGTTGAGGTAGCATGTATGCGCCTCAAGTCTTGATACTGAACCAACCTAGTCTGTCACCCTGTTGGAGAATAGGGAAAGTTGTGAACATGGCCAGGAAGAAAAGTAGTACCTGTGGTTTGAAAGTGTAACCAAGAAAAAGCAGAAGATCCCCAACAGCATAAGGCACGATATTGTATGCACAGTTCATTCAGCGGAATTCCAAGTAAGATCATTCCTGTCCCTTGAATCCCCCCTCGTTGGTTAGAAACATTCGAGTACGCCCTGTGTTTACACCGACACCTCGTTGGTTAGAAACATTCAAGTACGCCCGGTGTTTACACCGACACCTCATTGGTTAGACACATTTGTGTACACCTGGTGTTTACACTGACACCTCGTTGGTTAGAAACATTTGGGTACGCTCGGTGTTTACACCGACACCTTGTTGGTTAGAAACATTCAGGTACGCCCAGTGTTTACATCGACATCTTCGTTGGTTAGAAACATTCAAGTACGCCCGGTGTTTACACTGACACCTCGTTGGTTAGAAATATTCGGGTACGCCCGGTGTTTACACCGACACCTCGTTGGTTAGACACATTCGGGTATGCCTGGTGTTTACACCGACACCTCGTTGCTTAGAAACATTTGGGTACGCACGGTGTTTACACCGACACCTCGTTGGTTAGAAACATTCGGGTATGCCCGGTGTTTACACCAACACCTTCGTTGGTTAGAAACATTCGGGTACGCCCGGTGTTTACACCGATACCTCATTGGTTAGAAACATTTGGTACGCCCGGTGTTTACACCGATACCTTGTTGGTTAGAAGGATTGGGTTGTGCGCCCGATGTTTATACCGTGCTTTGGTTAGAAACACTTAGGACATGTGCCCGATGTTTATACCACTCCTCGGTTAGAAGTGTTTGGGGCGTGTGTCCGACGCTTATACCACCCTTATGGTTAGAAACACTTGGGACGTATGCCCGATGTTTATACCACTCCTCTGTTAGAAGCATTGGGTTGTGTACCTAATGTATATACCACCCCTTTGGTCAGAAGTGTTTGCGACGTGTGTCCGACGCTTTGGTTAGAAACACTTGGTTACGCTCGATGTTTATACCTCCCTTCCGGTGAGAAGCGTTTGGAACGTGTTTCGCCGCTTATACCACTCTGTTTTGCTTAGAAACATTGGAATGCGCTCTGATGTTTATACCACCCTCTAGTGTTTGCACCGCTCCCTTTTCCCTCTCGCGCGTAGCGCATTAGGATGCTTTGGTTAAATGCATCTGGATGGATTCCGATGCATATACTGCTCTTTGCTTTGATTGCATAATGGTTGAATGTGTTTCACTTGTTATCATTACTTTTTTCCTCACGTGTGCCACGTGCTGGGATCATGTTTGTCACCTCAGGTGCACCCGACGGTTGTTGTTCTTTACCTTTTCTGCGTGAGGCGTAGTTAAGCTTGCATAATTTTCTTACATCCTTTCTGCATGAAATGTGGTTTGGTTCATGTTTACTAGCTTATGTATGAGTTTGCTGTAGCATTTCTTTGCCTAAAATTTGCATCTAGATGTTTCCTTATAGCCCTCATTGCATGATCATAAGTTATGTTCTGCATCGTGCATATCATTTGCATCTTGCCCCTGAACTATGCTGGTTTGATTCTCTACAAAGGGATACGTAGGCAGCCTGCGGGCGCAACCATATGTTTCCACATCTGCATTTTGTTTGTTTGCCCAAGTTTTACAGCCTTGTTAAAAAGGGTGGTCTCAAGGCTTTGAAATTCACTCACGTCATTTAATGACTTTGAGCTTTGTCAAAGAGGGGCAACTATAGACCCCCCATTTTTTACCGCCCTTAAGACTTGGGCGCCACTGATTGTTTACTTGGTGATGAAAGTTGTGCAGTGCAAAGGTTTGGTTTCTTTAGCAAGAGGAGCTTCAACTCCCAACCACACACCCCTTTTTGGACCAAAACCATTTTGACCAAAATAATTTTAGACCTTAAAACCCTCTCTTTAAAAATATTTTTGAAAATGATTCTACGATGTTCTGAGGCTCGCATTTCGTTAAATGTTGCACTTTTCGGTAAATCGAGCAAGGACAAAGTGCAAATGAATGAAAAAGAGATAAACTCTTTGAAAAATCTTTCAAACACCTTGTTTAGGGGTTTGGATTTGAATAAAATTGGAAAGGAGGGAAGAAAACTAGTTTGGGAGAAGTTCGGCATGAATCCGGGTAGGATCGAAACTGAGCAGTCTTCACTAAAAGAGGCATATCTCCTTGTACACTTGGAATTGTGATGTGAGGCTACCACAATTGGAAATAAGACTTCCAAGGCTTCAATTTAGGCTCAATAATGATATGAAAAGGAGTCCAGATGAAGGAGATATGTCCTTAAAGTTGGGCCCAAAAAGTAGATTTTTCTGGCCAACCAAACGTGGAGGTTGCTGGCCATGAATGGGCTTTTCTGGCTATGTGCCGGCCATGAATGGCCTATGCCGGCCAGGTGCCGTCCAAGAGTGAACCTTGTGGCCAGAAATGGACATGTGCCGGCCATCAATGATCCATTGCCGACCATTGATGAAAAAGGGCAGTTTTCTACAGATATGTGTGTTCCAACTATTCCAGCAGTCCCATTTGGGATATTTTTCGACCAAGGCTTGCATTCTTCTATATATAGAGAGCCTTCTCTATTGTTTTGGAGGTTAGAACATTTGAGGAGGAAAATTTTGGGAGCCTCTCTCTACAATTCTCTCCCTACAATTCTCTCCCTACATTTCTCTCTCTCTTGAACCTTTGTGCATAAGTGCATGCAAGTGTGGATACACTTCTCCTTGGCCTATACATCCTTGACCAAAGTTGGTTATCCTTGAGCTGAGGTTCTAGAAGGTCTTCTTGGAGCCCTTGGAGGTGATTTTGCTTGGTTTTGTTGCCTGAAATTGTGTTGTGCTTCAAGAGGTATAACTCTCTCCCTTTAAGCTTGTTTTTCATGCTTGCTTTGTGTAGACACCCCATTTTTGACCGACCTTAAGACTCAGACGTCACCGATTGAGCGCTCGGTGATGTTGCATATTGTGCTCGTTCAGAAGTCTCAGAGTCGCGGCCGTGAGCCCTGCCTCCGGACTTCCGAACCCTCTTCTGTGCCTTGTCTCGGTTTGCGAACCAGACTCGGTTTTCTCTGTTTTCTTTCCTGAGGGGAGGGAGAGGTCCCGTAGACTATCTCTCAGTGGCCGTGGGCTACATTTCGTGGTCGTAGGCCATTTTGCCCGTTTCGGAGCCCGGATCCCGGTTTTCGGAGCCGTCAGGCAGTGTGCCTCGGTTCGGGACCGCCTAACCATCTCCGATTCCTCCGGTTTTTGGCATGCATCTCATTTACTCCCTTTCAAGGGACATTGGGGTCTTAGATACCCACTTTGTGGCCAAACACCCCTTTCGGTGCTTAACGGCCGGTTTTCGGGATCCCGAACTGCGTGTTTTGGCCCCCGAGCATTCGTTTTGCATCGGTTTTTGTTCATTTTTGGCAGGTACCTCTGTTTTATCATAAGGAAGGTCACTGGAGGGTGGGAGGACAGTAATTGTCTCAACAATCAGTTATGCTCCTCCGGCGCCTCCCGGCGCCCGTTTTTCTCACTTCCGGGCTAATGTTGAACACCCTAGGGCCATTTTCTTCGAGCCAAAACCACATATTTGTGTTGTACACACATGGGAGGACCCTAAAAAATGGTGCTCGGCCAGTAATTCTTCCTTTCATTTTGGGACCTCTCCTAGAGGTGGCTTGTTGTCTCTCCTACTTCAGAGTTGTCAATTTCCAACCACAGGGCCTTGTTGTACACACATGGGAGGACACTACCCTTTGGTGCTCGGCCAGCAATTTTCACTTCCCATTTTTGCCCTTGGCCGGCCTGCCATGGGGGGTGGCTGGCCGGCCACCTCCAGCAAAAGCAGCTAGCCGGCTTGCATCCTCACTCTGTGTTCATTACAGCTGTATGGCTGTTTCTTCAAAATATCTGGGCATCCGGGGGATATTTTGGGAGGGAAAGCTTGGGTGCATTTTCCTCCTTTTTTACACCCCCTTCTTGGCCTTTATAAGTGTCTGGCCAACTCCTTCATTAGGGTTACAAAAACTTCCTAGAAGAGCTCCTAAGCATTTGCCTACATCTCCCTATCCAAAAACCTCCAAAAACTTCAAGTGTTAGCCTCATTTGTTCATCAACACCAAGCCTCACCATCACCACTTCCATTCCAGCAGCAAAGGAAGGTTTTTCAAAGGCTAAGAAGCAACAAATTCAAGCCAAAAAGCAACAAAGGTCTTGTCTTCAAGGGTGAGTACTCTTTTACCCTTTTTGAGCTTATTCTTGCTTCATTTTTCTACCCTATTTTCTTGAGTTTTTGGGCTCCGACCCTAACTGAGCTTAGGCTTATTTTGAGCCTCTCTACAACATTGTAGAAGGGCTCAACCTTATTTGGAGCTTCTACATACCACTTGCTTCAATATCCATCATATTTACCGTAAACTTGCATGCTATTTTTAGCTCATGTACATTTGTTTTTGGAGCATGCCATAAACTATGATTGAGCTTATTTTGAGCTCCTCTACAATATTGTAGAAGGGCTCAACCTTGTTTGGTACTTCCATGCATGACCTCTCTTTATAGCCCCTATTTGGTCCATATTTTGCATGCTATTTTTAGTTCATGTGTGATCTATTTATGAGCCTGATATAAACTGTGAGTGGGCCTATTTTGATCCCCTCTTAAACATTGAAGAAGGGATCAACCCTGTTTGGCATCTCTATCATACACTTGTTTCATAATCTCGCATATTTACCGTAAATTTGCATGATTTGTTTGGCCTACATGTGATCTGTTTTGGAGCATGTCATGAACTGTGAGCAGGCTTATTTTGGGTCCCTCTACAACATTGTAGAAGGGATCAACTTTGTTGGGGGTCTCCATGTTATACTTGTCATTATACCCCTCTTTGACCCCCATTTTTGTATGCTTTGTTAAGCCTATCTAGGTTCTGTTTTCGGCCATCATCAGGTCTGGAAAGAGTCATATTTTGATCTTCTTGGAATATTTCATTAAGGGTCTTAGGCTTTTTGGAGAATTCTTGATACACCTCTCTTTATAGCCCTCTTTTAGCTCATATTTTGCATGCTATGTTGAGCATATCTACATACTGTTTTGAGGGTTACCATAAGCTGTAAATGTTCATATTTTTGGTCCCTCTTCAGTTTTGTAGAACTGTATTTTTCAGTTTGAGCATTTCATGTACCACTTACTTCATTATTTCCTCTTTTTCCCCCATTTTTGCATGCTGTTTTTGCCCCATCTATGATTGTTTTTTGGCCATGATTTGTACTGGAAAAATGCTAGTTTAGGGACTGCCTAGCATCTGTCTTTACACTTCATGTCCATATTGTGCATGTTTGACATAGCTGTAGGCCATTCCATTGCATTTCGGGACTTATTTCGGGCATCGGGTGTGATTTTGCTATGATTCGGGGGCTATTTTGCATCATTTTGGCTGCTGAAATTTGCATGTTCCATATTCCATATGCCATGTCTCATTTTGCATGTCATTCCATGCCTTCGGGCCATTTGCACTTTGAGACATCTCATTTTTCATCTTCCGGCATCCTATGTGAGTCCGGCTGAGGCCCTCTCATGTTGGTGTAAGCCCTCATTGCATTTGCATGCCATTTCATGCCTTTATGTCACTGCCTTGGTTTGCGTGCCCGTGTGCACGCATTTCGAGGCATTTCACTTTTATCCGACGGCCTCTTATGTGAGTGTGGCTGAGGCTCACTCATGTTAGTGTAAGTCCACTTTGCATTCTACATCTCATTTTAGCATCATCACATCGTGTATGCCATTTTCTCGGTTTGCGTGCCCGTGTGCACGCATTTTGAGACATCTCATTTTAGCATCATCACATCGTGTATGCCATTTTCTCAGTTTGCGTGCCCGTGTGCACGTATTTCGAGACATCTCATTTTAGCATCATCACATCGTGTATGCCATTTTCTCGGTTTGCGTGCCCGTGTGCACGCTTTTCAAGACATCTCATTTTAGCATCATCACATCGTGTATGCCATTTTCTCGGTTTGCGTGCCCGTGTGCACGCATTTCGAGACATCTCATTTTAGCATCATCACATTTCGTGTGTCACTTTCTCGATTTGCGTGCCCGTGTGCACGCATTTCGAGACATCTCATTTTAGCATCATTGCATTTATGTCATTGCCTCGGTTTGCGTGCCCGCGTGCACGCATTTCGAGGCACTTCATTTTTATCCGACGGCTTCTTATGTGAGTGTGGCTGAGGTCCACTCGTGTTAGTGTAAGTCCAATTTGCATCGCATGCCATTTCATGCCTTAGGATCATTTTCTCGGTTTGCGTGCACATGTGCACGCATTTCGAGGCATTTCATTTTCATAACATTGTGTATGTTAGGATTGCATATTAGCGGCATTTCATGCATATCATGCATATTGCATCGTGTTCGGGATAGGGGTTAGCCCGGGCACGGGAAACGAGGCGCGTTTCGTACTCCGAGTGACGGAACGGATCTCAATTCCCAAGTCACCGACACTCCGGATTATCCGTGATTGAGTTAGGTTTTATTGTAGCATTCACATGCATTCATCCTATATTGAGTTGTGCAATTCGGCTCCTCGGCCATCATGCATCGATATGCGTGATTGGTGGCGCGAGGATCGAGGCATGCATATATTTGTGAGATACATTGCTATGCCCCTTTCCTGCTCTCTGTTACAGCAAAATGAAGAATCAGCAACTTTTCGGAGTCTGGCACGCATTTCGAGAAACATTGCAAACAGAGGCTAATTGGGGCATCCCAGTGGATTTCCGCACAAGGCAGCCCAAACATACATCGTTTATCAGAAGCAAGGCAGTCCCTGGCTTGCATGCCAGTTTACAGCTTTCTTAGTTAATTCGTTAATTAATTAGGGATTTGTATATTATTTGGACTGTAATATTTTGGACTGTAATATTCTTTTATTCGGACTGTATATTTATTCGGACCCTCTGCGCGAGGGCATAATTGTAATAAGTGTGGGTGAGTGTGATGTATGTCTTCCAACCCCACGTCTTTCTCCCTTTTATTTACCTGCTTACAATGGTTAGATATAGGGCATATTTCAATTAGCATACAGTATGACAGCATGTTTGCATCATTCATCTGTTTTGCATGCACCGGGTTCGGCGCATCATACAAACTGCATTTGTATTTCAATTCCAAGTTGAATACGTGTTAGTTGTAGCATTCCATATGCCATGTTTAGAATAGCCGAGCCTACTATAGTTGCATTTTGCATGTGTTGCATTAGGCATTTCAGCATATTTAGGATCATGCATGATTTCTAATGAGCTTCTGTTTTGGCTTGGAGTACTCGGTGAGTTTTATGCTTTAGCATCCTTGCATGCGTGTGAGTGTTGCCATGAATAGCATGCTTGCCATGAGGCTATTTGCTTATGTGATATAACTGCCTGAATGCCTGTGGGTGAAGGTTGGGTTACTTGGATTGGGACAATTCATCAAATGTTTGTTTTAAGCCCACTAGATAGTGGCAACACCATGTTTTCTAAGCCCACCTGAGGGTGGCAAAATCTGTATCTTAAGCCTACCTGCGGGTAGCAAACCATCTTTCAAAAACAAACATGAAATGTTTTGTTCCAATTCAGACGACTCGGTCTATACTTGTATGCTGTGCGCATCACATAGTAACCTAGGCTAATAACCGGAATAAGAACTCACAATGTTTTCAAAATAAGATATCATGGTTAGTAGAGGCCGGTCTTTGACCGGGCGAGCGGGGGTGCTCACGAAGTGACCTTCCCCAATCGTACCCAAGTTCCCGAGCCGAGGCAACTTTGGTGATGACGGACACGTGGCCTTTGGCACCGAGTCAGGGTTTCCTAAATTTCCCATTAAAAAATATTTAGGTGGCGACTCTGTATCTGGCAAAGCAGTCCATGTTTGGCACTTCTTTCAAAAAAATCTGTTTTCAAAACGATTTGCCGGATTTGGACTCTTTGGTTCGAGATTTAGAATCATGACATTTGAGTCCTTCGAACTGTAGTGACCCAATATCGAACCAGAACGGGGGGGGACTCGCAATCCCTTTCCCCCGGGATGCGTTCGGGGACGTCTACAGTTTCTGGCGACTCTGCTGGGGATTTAGAGAACTTGACTCGAACTCGTGATATCTGGTTTTGACTACACTTGTGTGTTTCTTTGCATTGCATTTGCATTGGTGCGCCTAGGACACCGTGTTTGCCATCTGCTATTCCTGAGCGGTTTGCCGGAGGCTTGTCTTGTCAAGGCATGTCCATAAGGCTGATCGGTTACGGGCTCTGCCAGTATGGGAACACAAACCCCGGTTTTACCGGGGCACCCCTTTTGACCATTCGACCTAGTGCATATTCGGATCCATAGTGACCATTCCAAACTAGGACAGGTTGCTTACCCGTTTATAGGTTGTTTGAAACCGCTGCGTGCATAGTGAAACCCTAGTTCCTGACAAAATAGGACAGGGAAACCCTACCCCAACATAGGGGTGTTTTGGCTCTCATCTATCTGTTATGTGCTTGTTAGAGTGCGTCTCTACAGGGAATGCATGTATCAGTTTATGGGTTTGGGCATCAGGCCTGCGGGCATCAGTTTTTGAGATTGGGTATCAGGCCTGCGGGCATCAGCCAGTCATTTGAGAATCAGTTGTCTGCGGATATCAGATTCGGTTTTGGGAACAGTGATATAGGGACAGTAATCAGTGATTGAGGACAGTGTATACCCAGCTTATCAAAACGTGTGTTGTGTGCCCGACTGTGTGTTGTGTATTTAATTTAAGCTGTTATGCTGTCCGTTTTTCTAGTTATTTATTTCCTTTTCGCTTTATTTATCTTTTTGCTAGGGGGCAGGTTTGTGGCACAATTGCTTCCGAACCAGTAGATATATCCCAAGCACTTTGGACACGAGGTCGCTGACTTATTCGATCCGAGGATCTGATTGACGGACATCCAGTGTTCCACTCATTACCCCCAGTTGTTAGGAGAAGGCCGAGAAGGCGCAGTCCGTCTGAGCAGAGATCATCAGAGCAGAGGCCTACCCTAGCAGTGAACAATCCGACTGAGGTTGCTATTTCCGCTATAGAGATACACTTACCGGTTATTCAGATGGATCCGCCGAATACATCAGGGATGGAGGCGATGATGCGCCAAATGCAAGAGAGCATGAGACAGATGCAAGAGGATGCCATCTGCCAAACGGAATTTTCTAAGCAACAGGCCACAGTCATGGCCCAACAGGCTGAGCTCATTACCAGGCTCCAGCAGCAAACCGGAACATCAACCTCACACCCAGCTCCTCCTCCACCTGGAGCTTCGTTACCCGAGCAGGCATCCACTGGTCAAAATGCCCTGCCAAATCCCCAGAATACCCCCCTGAACACCCAAAACACCCTACCCAATGTCCAGAATATTCAAGAGGACACAGGCCATCCAACGGGGTTGGCTCCGCCCCCGCTTCTGCCTCAGCTGTCCAAGACTCATACACCTGCCAACCATCCGGACTCTCCTTTCGAGTTCGAGATAGACCATACAGCTCTGAAATTGAGCAAATTGGAGAAGCTTTTTAAGAAGTCTCAGGGGGTGAAGGCCATACCAGACATCGAAGATGGGTACACCGACGTGGCCGTAACTTTGCCAGACAGATTCAAGATGCCACAGATTGATCGTTTTGATGGGTCCGGGGATCCTATGGTCCATCTCCGGCTATTTTCAGACATCCTGCGGCCAATGGGCCTAACCCGACCACAAAAGCTTTCCCTGTTTGGCCGAACTTTGTCGGGTGTGGCAGCCATTTGGTACGCGAAGCTAGAAGATGACGTGAAAAGAAACTGGGATGAGATGGCTGAGGCCTTCGTTGCACAGTACTCGTACAATACACAGATCGAGATTACAACTCGTGATCTCGAAACGACGAGGCAAGAGGCCAAGGAGACTTTCTCAGACTTCGTAACTCGATGGAGGGCAAAGGCATCGATGATGACCTTGAGGCCTACAGACAAAGATCAAATTAGGATGATTGTGCGCAATCTCCAACCAAAACTCATGCAGAAGATGATCGTACTCCCCTTTCCCACCTTCTCAGACTTACACGAGATGGGGGTACAGATCGAGGATGTGATGAAGCAAGGTCTGATTGACCAGGACCGGGAGCAACCCCGGAGGACATTCAACCGCAATAACAACGCAGGCCCGAGTGGCGCTACAAACACAAGGACTTCGGAGGTCAGTATGGTCACCACCAATCCCCCTCCCCAGCCAAGGCCCATGGCGGCCACCCCCTTTTCCAGTACATCCGGGAGCAGTACCTAAGCCCCGAGATTCCAACCCAGAGGCCAAAGAACCTTTACTCCACTATACATGCCTTTGTCCAAGGTTCTAGGGGTCCTGATTAGAAAGGGACATCTAAAACCCCTGGAGCTGAGGCCACCACCAAATCCACTCCCCCCCTCTCACAACGCAGCCAAATACTGTGCCTACCACCAGCAGCATGGTCATGATACCGACCATTGTTTCAGGCTGCGTCACGAGGTTCAGGACCTCATCGACAAAAATATTATTCTGCCTCCAGATAGACCTAACGTCACAACCAACCCACTCCCTACCCATAACCAAGATCCACCACCCAAAAGAGTCAACTTCATCCAAACTGGGGTCGTATCCTACGATCCTAGTATCTATATTACTCCCTCTCACCTACCCAAGCCGGAGGTGATCCTTCCTGATTTCACCGATTCCTTGTGCATGATGGACACCTTCACAACCCAATCCGAGTCAAAGGTGGTGACCACTGAAGATGGAACAGGGCAGGTTTCAGAGGAGAACAGAGTTGTTGAATCTGGGGTCAAGCAGTCTGGGAATTACGCTGGGGGAGCCTATGATCCAAGCGAATACATTTTATCAGTGGGCCGGTCTGAGCTGAGTGTGGGGTTGCCAGAAAAAGCTGAGCTGTGCATGATTCAGGGGGACAGACTTGAACAGGGGGCAGATGATCTAGCAACAGTGGAGGAGGACTTCGCCAACCTCCAGTTTTTCAACGACCAAGAATCAGGAGATGCAACAATCAACTGGTTTGAATATGAGGAGTCGGCGGAGGCCATCGGGTGGTTAGATGATCAGCCTGGTATTGTGGAGTTTCAGCCAGAGCAGAGCCCGGCAGGGGCGAGGGTATCAACTGTGGCCGGAAGGGCCGAGAATCAGGATGGATTGCCGGAGAGCGCCGGTACAAAGAATTCCGCTCGGGACTTAAGCATTATGGATGTAAAGATAATGGAACAACAAACTGCAGCAACGCAGACAGAACAGGAGAAATTTTGGGATTTCGAGAGAATCAGAAAGGCAAAAGCCCATGAAGTGGCTGAGAGTGCTGTGGGCGCAAGAACGGACAATGCTGCGAGCATATGGGATGAAGGTACTGAGAGTACACATCTGCCAGAACCAGACAGGTGTCTTTTGGATGCTAACGGGATGTGGTGGGAAGACGACGACTTATGTCTTGCCCACACAGACGAAGATTGGGGAACAAATCAACCAGACAGCACCTGGTACCTCGATGAGGTGGACCATATGACCAGGAGTGGGCGGTACTTCAAGCCCCCGCACCTAGACCAACCAGAAGCATCTGGTAAAGACAAGGAAGCTGAGAAACAGAGAGAGAAACAGATTGAAGAAGAAGCTGTGCTGAGGCAGTTGAAGAAGATACAAGCAGACATCTCCATCTGGGGACTGCTTATGGCTTCACGGGTACACAGACAGGCTGTCCTATCTGCCATGGACAAGGCCAAACTCTCAATCGATACTACACCAGAGCAACTGGTCGGGCTGGTTTTTTCGGGAGGGGGTTCCCCGGCATTAACCTTTTCAGACAAGGAACTGCCGCCTGAGGGCGTGAATCATAACAAACCTCTCTACATTTCCGTGGAATGTAGAGACAAGTGGATACCGGTGGTACTTGTTGATACCGGGTCTGCCATCAATGTCTGCCCAGCCAGAACAGCGTATGCAATCGGGTTGAAACCCACGGACTTCATCCCGACAACTCAGGTGATTAAAGCATACGATAATACAAGTCGAGAGGTGATGGGGACCGTCAAAATCCAAACCAAGGTTGGACCTGGACAACACGAGATAGATTTCCATGTCTTGGAGGTTCCCGCAACTTTCAACCTGCTTCTGGGGCGACCGTGGTTGCATCAGGTGAAGGTCGTCTCGTCCACTCTGCATCAGATGGTGAAATACCCCTATGGAAAGGGAGTAGCCATTGTGTTCGGGACTTCATCGATCCATCCCCCTCCGGAGGTGTCTACACCAGTCCTAGAAATAGAGCACGGCATGGAGGACGTGTTTATATCAGGATTTACTCTGGCCGAGGCCCGGGTTGTGCAAAACATTATGGCTGTGAATGAAGGTATGTACGTCAGTGCTCAATCCGTCTACCTCATGAACAAGCTACACCACATCCCCGGGATGGGATTAGGAAGGAGCGGCAGGAAAGGCGTCGCAACATTGGCCGAAGTGCCACACAACCCGCATACCTTTGGACTGGGTTATCTGCCCACCAAAGAGGACTGGGTGAAGAAAGGGAAAGAAATGGCCGGAAGGGCCAGAGCAAAGCAGGCTGGGAAGCCATTTGACTTGATGCATAGGCCCATTCAGGGCACCCTGAATGGACGCTTCGTCCGGGAGGGGGAGGATTTTCCATTTTGCGGATTCCCAGAGCCGTGGATAAACGCGGAGAAGAAGCGCGTGCCCGGTTTTGAGATCTTTTTCGACCTGCAACTACCCGGGGATGATGTTGCCACAGAGCAGACAGACCCATCAGCTAAGGTTGAGCGGAATAAGGCAGTGGTTCCTGAGGGCACAGAATTTGAAATGGGGGTAGCGCTGGCATGTCTACTCTCTGATCCTCCGATCGACCATAAGTGCTTGGGAGATAACTCCGAGGTTTCCATGATTGGGGATGAAACGGCCGCGAGCCAACCAGCAGCTATCTTGGATGCATCTATCGCACCCTCTCTCACTTGGCAGTACGAGGAGGGATTTTTGTCCAGCAGCACCGGGTCAGGTAGTGAGCCGGAATCTGATTCCACCGAGTCTTGTGAGTCGGAATCAGGTTCCAGCTCGACTGAGTCTGAGTCTGGTACTCCTGGGGATGTTAACCCGGATGCCACAGTCCTGTCTAGGTCGTCTTTTTCCTTTTCCTTTTCATTTGAGTCTGTTGTAACTGATGAATTGGATGATCTGGCAGTGCCTAATGAGAATGAACTACCTGTGGTTTCCGAGTACTTTTCTGTGCCCCTAATTTATTGCATTAATTCAAACTTTCAAAACTTTGATGAAAACGAAGAGGACGAAGTTCCTCCGGTTTTACAACGTTTAATTGAGCAAGAGCAAGAGAGATTTGTCAAACCATTAATGGATGAAATCATTACCGTGAACATTGGTACTGAGGAGGAGCCGCGGCTGGTCCAGATCGGGTCCACGTTGTCTTCGGAGGAACGCGAGCGCTTAGTCGCTTTATTAAAAGATTTCAAAGATGTTTTCGCGTGGTCCTACGAAGACATGCCTGGAATCGATCCTGAGATTGTACAGCATCGGATCCCCCTTGACCCCGAGGCTCGACCTGTCAAACAGAAACTCAGAAGGATTCGCCCGGACTGGGCTCTCAAGATTAAGGAAGAGGTCACCAAGCAAATCGACGCAGGCTTCCTGCTGGTATCTGAGTATCCAACTTGGTTGGCCAACATTGTTCCGGTGCCGAAGAAGGACGACAGGATCCGGGTGTGTGTGGACTTCAGGGATTTGAACAGAGCTAGTCCGAAGGACGACTTCCCTTTACCGCACATCGATGAGTTGGTAGATTTCACGGCAGGGCATGCATTGCTCTCATTTATGGATGGCTTCTCAGGCTACAACCAGATAGTAATGGCACCAGAAGACAGGGAAAAGACTGCATTCACCACCCCGTGGGGGACATACTGCTACAGGGTAATGCCGTTTGGGTTGAAGAACGCTGGAGCTACTTATCAACGGGCCGCGACCACAATATTACATGATATGATCCACAAAGAGGTTGAGGTGTATGTGGACGACATGATTGTCAAGTCCAAAGATAGAGAGGGCCACTACACCGCCTTGCATAAGTTTTTCCAAAGGATCAGGGAATTCCGGTTGCGGCTGAACCCTCAAAAATGTACGTTTGGTGTTACAGCGGGAAAAATGCTGGGGTTTCTGATTACACAAAGGGGCATCGAAGTCGACCCTTCCAAAATCAAGGCCATCCTAGAAATGCCCCCACCAAGGACTGAAAAGGAGGTGAGAGGCTTTCTGGGTAAAGTGCAATTCATAAGACGGTTTATCTCAAAATTAACCTTGACTTGTGAACCACTTTTTGGTCTCCTGAAGAAAGGCAAGAAATTTCAATGGGACGGCCGATGTCAAGCAGCGTTTGAGCAGATCAAAGAATATTTACAGAACCCGCCCGTTTTATCGCCACCAGAACCGGGGAAATCGTTGACTTTGTATCTGTCAGTGACTGAGACCACAATGGGCTGCATGCTTGCTCAAGAATCAGAAGACAAGGTGGAGAAAGCCATCTACTATTTAAGCAAGAAAATGCTGGAATATGAGACCCGATATACACCGCTGGAAAAGGCTTGCTTAGCTTTGGTATGGGCTACCAGGAAGCTGCGGCACTACTTGTTAGCTCACTCTGTAATGTTGGTTTCGCGACTTGATCCCATCAAATATCTTTTCGAGAAACCGGCGCTTACGGGTAGGCTAGCTCGTTGGTTGCTGTTGCTCTCCGAATTTGATCTCACGTACGTGACACGCAAGTCAGTAAAAGGAAGAGCAGTGGCAGAGTTCCTTGCCGACCACCCGGTTGAGGAGGATGAAGCAGTTGAATATTTGTTCCCGGATGAATCAATTTTGCATATTGACGAAGAAACTTGGACGATGTACTTTGACGGAGCATCAAATCAACATGGGTATGGGATAGGAGTGTTGCTGATAGCACCCGACAATTCCCGTATCCCTCTAGCCTTCAAACTCCGGTTCAAAGTCTCGAACAATGAAGCAGAATATGAGGCGTGCATTGCCGGCCTAGAAGCAGCCCTGGAACTAGGGGTAAGACGGCTGGACGTCATTGGGGACTCGAACCTCGTTGTGTCTCAAGCTAAAGGAGACTGGAAAGTAAAAGAGGAAAAGATGATGATGTATCACCAAACCTTGGATCTGCTAATTCCTCGGTTTGAGAAGCTAAGTTTTACTCATCTACTAAGAGAGAACAACAGGTTCGCAGATTCTTTAGCAACTCTATCATCCATGATAGACATCCCGTGTGGAGTCCGGATGCGTCCAGTCATCATTGACCAGAAATTTGCACCAGCCTATGAGTCGATTGCAGCCATAGGTGAAGTCCAGGACGAACACCCTTGGTATTACGACATTTGGAATTTCTTGGAAAAGGAAGCATACCCGCCAGGGGTAAACGCCAAGGACAAGAGGGCAATAAGAAGATTGGCCGTTCAGTTCATTATCTGTGGGGGAAAGCTGTATAGAAGAGGTCATCTGGGAATGCATAAACTGTGTGTTGATGCCGAAGAGTCAAAAAGTCTAATGGAAGCCATCCATGGAGGGGAATGTGGAGCACATATGAATGGGATAATGCTAGCACGGAAGATTCTCAGATAAGGTTACTACTGGTCCACCATGGAGGAGGATTGTATTGGTTTTGTTCGGCGATGCCACAAATGTCAGATCCATGCAAATCGCATGAACATCCCGCCATCAAAGCTGTACAACATGACTTCGCCATGGCCATTTTCAGTCTGGGGAATTGATGTGATCGGAGCCGTCACGCCAAAGGGGTCGAATGGGCATGAGTTCATCTTGGTAGCGATAGATTATTTCACGAAGTGGGTTGAGGCCCAATCTTACGCAGTGTTGAAGGCTTCGCACGTTGCAAAGTTTATCAGAAACAACATCATCTGTCGCTACGGAGTCCCAAACGAAATAATTTCAGATAACGGTTCCCACTTCAAGAAGGAAGTGATAGACTTGTTGGAGAAATACAACGTGGCTTTTCACAAGTCGTCTACCTATCGGCCGCAAACCAATGGAGCGGTTGAGGCTGCCAACAAGAATATCAAGCGCATACTGCAGAAGATGGTGGAAACCTACCGGGACTGGCCAGATAAGCTACCGTTTGCTCTGTGGGGCTACCAGACTTCAATCAGAACTTCTACTGGGGCGACTCCGTATTCATTGGTTTATGGGATGGAGGCCGTTCTACCTATTGAGATTGAGGTTCCGTCACTGCGAGTATTGGCCGAGTGTCAAATAGCCGAGGCAGATTGGCAGCAGAACAGATTTGAGGAACTCATGCTCTTTGATGAAAGAAGACTGAAAGCACTGTACCACATTCAAGGCTATCAACGACGAATTGCCCGGGCTTTTAACAAGAAGGTTAAGTCCAGGAATTTGAAGGAAGGAGATTTGGTACTCAAGGACAACCGAGCTCCCATCCACGACCCTAGGGGCAAGTTCAGACCTAATTGGACTGGTCCCTACATCATTAAGTCTATCTGGTCAGGTGGAGCTGTGGTTCTGACGGATCTGGATGGCTTAGAGTTTTCACAACCGGTCAACATGGACAAGTTGAAGAAATACTACCCTTGAGAGGCTCGCTAGGCCGAAAACCCGAAAGGGCGACCTAGGCAAAACTCAGAGCACAAAAAATTTGAAAATATAAAAACTGAGCTCGCAAGGTTGAAAACCTGCAAAGGGCGGCCTTGGCAAAAGTTAGAGCGCAAAAGGAGAGTAAAAATACCCGAGCAAACCTAAGCCTGAACTACGTAAGGCTTGATTCCCATCTATGGGATACGTAGGCAGCTTCGTCCTGAAATTCAGCCATAAACACTTTCCCCGATCAACTTTGTCCATTTTGATCATCTCAGTCATCCTTATCCATCAGCATTCATCGTAATCTCCGGTGCAGTGCTATTCAGACTAGGGGCAACTTTCCGTTGCCAAGAGGTGCTGTGGTACCATTCAGACTAGGGGCAACTTTCCAGTTGCTAGGATCCGGAGTTGTGCACCTCAGTGACAGATCTCAGGCGTGTCCAGTTCTGATCCTTATCGAAAATAGTTTTGAAAAGTTTTAATAAAAGTTGACTTTGTTCAAATTAATCTTTTCACAACTAAGACCATTTTTGGACCAAAAGCGGAAAATTTTCAGTACCACAACCTTCAATTTCATTGATTTCAAAACAGAGTTCTCCTGCTCTTGCATACAATTGAAGTTGCTTTTTATTACACTCATAACGAAAACTTGAAAGTACTAATAAAGCAATAAACCTGGGGCATAGTCAAGTCAGGTGTCCCTGCGCCCCCTCCCGGAGCTAGTCGAAGCCTCCGATGCCGACCTAGGCCCAATCTGTGCCTCCTCATTGAGCCAATCCCAGCACTCATCAGACAAAGTGCAACTGAAAATAGGGGCGGGGGGCAGGAGCTCTCTAGTCCTCCAAGCCGTAGTATGTCGGGCGAGGTGTGCACCTCGGATCGGGAAGGCGACCGGATACTCTATCCCCCCCGGAGGGCAAGTCTGATCATGGCCGAACTGGCGCAGAATGCGGAATGGGAAATAGAATACACAATGGGTCAGGCCAATCAACCGGATCCCAGTATCCTGGAACATGCTATAGCTCATTGCCGGAAGGTTAAACCAAGGACAGCGCCAAGCAATGCGTTCAGCTGACAAGTTGCACATCCATTCAACCCACCATCCCTCATCAAGGGCGTCAACCAGGCGTTGTCGAAAGAAGTAGCCGCGGGCTGAGTAAGCAGGGCAAGAGTCCACAACTTGCAATTTATCCATCAACCATATCTGGGGAGGGATGAAAAATGAGAGAATAAAGAATAGAGAGATGTGCGATGAGAGAAAAGTAGGATGAGGGTTTTATGAGAAAAACCGAGCCTGAGGGCCGAGGGATGTGAGCAACTACATATGTGAGCTTGGGTGGGAAACATTACTTGCAACAGTAGTGGGCTCCCCGCAAACCTGGTTGTCTCCTGGCGGTGGAAGGCATCCAAACCCAGCAGTGTCTCAGCCAATGTCATGGCGGTACAGCTCTTTTCCTTCCCTCAAGCCTTGAGCAACTTCAATCAAACGGATGTTAGCTCCCCCGGAGGCCCGAGACAAACAGAAAATGAGATAGCATGCACAAGCAGAGGGCATGTTTGTCGAAAACCTTGCCGATAATGGTCACCGCGGTCCACCGGCATCGGAGAATCGGTAAAATCAGGCTCGGGATATCCAACCTCCCGTTACAAATCAGGGATCGAGCATCATGCGCGTTGAGACCGCACATCCGCCCTAAAGCTTGGGCATGGCCGAAAACGAGACTGAGGGCAAGATCTCTTCTGAATGTTCAGACTCCATCAAAAACTTGAAAATCTTCAAAAGTGGGGACATACCTCTTGGACTGCCGAAGCTGAAAAACGTGCGTCACCGGGTTCCAAAATCTCGCCGCCGCATGGAGGAAAGGAAAGTGCAATGGAGTCCGGCCCAGCAGGAATAGTGCATTTAAGCCGAAAACCCCGGAAGTTTCAACTTTTTCCGAGTCGTCTAGAGAAGAGATCCAAGATGTGAGATTTTTCTGCGAGAAATGCCTCCATTTTTGTGAGAAAACGGTGATGAAATGAATAAGTTCCAAGGTTGGGGCTTTTTATAGGGGGGGTAAAAACCACTATTCAAAAGGGACACGTGTCAAAATTTCTGGGGGTTGTGGGGAGAGGTGGCCGGCCGGCCATCTATTCTAGTAGGCCCGGCCCACCCTCTAGTCCTCTAGATGCAAAAAAATGTTCGGGAAGGAAATTTGAGGCATCTCGATGCATCGGGAATGTCAAAGGCCTCCATTTCTCTCAGTTTTGGATTCGTTCCGTCACCCAGATCATCTGAATGTACGCTTTGTTTTTGCCCATCGAGTTGTTGTTTTGCTTATCGAGTTGTCGTTTTGTTTATCGAGTTGTAAGTTTTGTCGAGCTGTCACATTTGGTGTTTTGAGTTGTTACTCTTTTGTTTACGTAATTTTGTTAAGTCTTGTTTATCGAGTCGTTAACATTGTTGTATTTTGCTTATCGAGTTGTAAACTTGTTAAGATCTTGTCTTTTCTTAACAAGTTGAGTTGTTTGTTTTGTTGTGTCGACTCATTACCTGACCCGGTAAATACACAAGGCACATTTTCATTCAATTCCATTTTGTGCAAAATGATGCGATGTGATGCTAAGAGTTTCAAATACAAGCACATTTTCAAAAGCTGTTTCATTCCATCATGTTTTACAACAAAATAGAGGTACAAGTTTTACAGAAAATAAAACTGCCTAACAATATGCAAAGTGCTACAAACTACTAGCAAAAAGTAAAATAAAGCAGGAAATAGCATCAATGTCCTCGGGAACGGGAATGAGGGGGGCCTCTCATCCTCTTCTGCGGGATAACCTCTGCACCATCATCACCATCTGGGTCAGAGCTATCATCCTCCGGATCCCCCTCAGCCTGGTCTCCACTCCCGGAACCAAGACCAGAGCCTCCCTCCTCAGCAGATGTCTCCTGACTCACGGTTTGCAACCTCCTCCTCCTCCTCCTCAATAATGGGTGCCCTGCGTCTGCGAGACGACCCCGCTCCTCGAGCTCCTCAAAAAGGCCTAGATGGCCCAGCTCCCCGAAAAGGCCCAGATGGCCCAGCTCCCCGAAAAGGCCCAGATGGCCCAGTACCTCGAACAGGCCCAGTACCTCGACTTCCCTGAGAAGGCCCGGGTGGCCTGGTCTGCGACGATGCATATACGAGAGGCATCTGAAAATGAAGAGTTCAATACATCAGTTTAAATATGAAAAGCAGATTCAAGTACAGTATACGAGTGGGGGTGTGTGTTAGATGTGCTGAGTGAGGTGTGTGTCAGATGTGCTCTATACAGCCTATCAAAACAGCAGAGCGTTCAAAACCAGTATGTCATCAGGAGTATGCTGAATACAGGAAAGATGGACAATACCTGCACGCCCATAATGGCCAGCTGTGCCTCCCTCCATAGGATCATGCCCTCGAATGTGGCTAGCATCCCAAGTAGCTCATCCGTGTACTCAACTGGAGGCTGCAAATACAAATGCAAAACTATCAGTAAAGGGATGAACGTCCAAATATCTAACTGATGAATCAAAGTTGAAGAACATACCGGGGGTGAATCAGGATCTCTGACATATCTGTGGTCAGGAAGAGGGAGGCTCTAGCGGGACCTGGTAAGGAGTCCCGAACCGCCAACTCGTCAACTCGGTCGGCATGTCTGGCCACCCAGGATGATAAAGAGACGGAGGGATCGGAGGAATCGAACTACCTCTCCCCCTAGACGCACCAGCTCTGCTAGAGGAGGGGATATCCGTGGCATGAGCCCGACTCGATGATGGTACATCAGTAGACCTCCGTGACGGAGCACGCACTCCCGTCAAGGGGGGCATCAGATATATGCAACGATAGGTGGCGTAGCCCCCCTCCATGAGATGTAACAAAGCATCGGTGCCCTGCCTGTCGCTAATGACCTCCTGGGCAGAGAGTCTATCGGCAGTCTGCATAGTGGCTGGAGGTACAGCAGGAGGGTCCTGAGAATCGTACCCCCACACCTGACGCAGAAAGCGTTCCCCCAGGAACCATGCCCTACCAACAGGTCCTTCGAGTAGGAACCTATACTGGGAATTGCTCGATCCTCCGGGATACTGATGTCGGAGACCATCACCTAAGACCGCCCAGGGCTGCCAAGTAATCTGCGGATAACCAGTGCACAGATCCATCAGAAATCAGGAACATACAGGGCAGGTCAAAGATGAAAATAAAAGGGACTGAGGGTTCTGAAATACCTCTGTCACCCACACAGTATCAAAATACTGTCGCAGGTAGAAGAAAGTCTCTCGAGGTCTCGGTCTCGGTCGGTGCTCGCCCTCGAATACCAGTGAAAACGGAGTCATAATGAGTCCTGCCACCTCCATCTCCGGGGCTAATGTGGGAAAGTATACGTACACCCATAGCTGAGAAAAACAGTACAGAATGTGAATACAAAGTGTCAAGGGCAGAATACAGGATGTAAAGTGCGCCGTGTGTGCAATGAACAAGTAATGAGGAGCAGAAATGTAAATCAAGAGGACAGAACGTACCTCCCAGGCAATCCAATAGCCGCCGAGTAAGTCTCCCCGCCCGCGAGAGGCTGCACTCATGTAACAATAGAGGGTAGCCAGGCCGGCGCCACCCCAGTCGTACCGACTGACCTGTGATAGGTCCACTAGGGCACTCAGAAGATACAACCCAACAGTGTTCCCCCTATCGGCAAACAGAGTGGTGCCAAAGAGGAACATAAGGAAGCCACGGGCGTACTGCTCGACCTCCCCAGGAGACTCAGGCTCCATCTCCGGCCTCCGGAAATGGGAAGAGAACCAAGTGTACCGGACTCTCCCGGAAGCTCTGTCTACAGGTGGACGGGCCCCCAACAGATGTAACCATGCGGCCTCCCACTCTCCCATATCCTCGTCATAAGGAATGGGCCAACCACCGATGTCTAGGCCGGTGAGTACGGCAAAGTCTAGCGGAGTCATAGTCATATCCCCGGTGGCAGAAAAATGGAAAGAATTGGTGGTGTCCCACCATCTCTCCACCAAGGCAGCTAACAATGTCCTGCTGGCAGGGCATCGTGATAATCCCACGCAGAAGGCTCCGAATCCTGCTAGATCAACCAGATTCCGAACAGCCTCTGGAAGCTCAGCGTACCAGTCTCTCGCGGCGGTAGAGCCGTATCCACGCACGGTGCGATCGCCAACCTGCATTCAGAATGAATACATGTGTCAGTGATGAAATAAATGAGCTGTGTGCTAATGAAATAAATGAGCTGTGTGCTAATGAAATTAATGAGCTTTGTGCAAATCAAATCAAATTTCTAAATCAGTGGGCTGCGTGTTCACTTCTACCTGGGCTGCGTGTTCAGAAAAATTGGTATTTGGGCTGCGTGTTCAAATTTCTAAATCAGTGGGCTGCGTGTTCACTTCTACCTGGGCTGCGTGTTCAGAAAAATTGGTATTTGGGCTGCGTGTTCAAATTTCTAAATCAGTGGGCTGCGTGTTCACTTCTACCTGGGCAGCGTGTTCAGAAAAATTGGTATTTGGGCTGCGTGTTCAAATTCAAAATCAGTGGGCTGCGTGTTCACTTCTACCTGGGCTGCGTGTTCAGAAAAATTGGTATTTGGGCTGCGTGTTCACTTCTACCTGGGCTGCGTGTTCAGAAAAATTGGTATTTGGGCTGCGTGTTCAAATTCAAAATCAGTGGGCTGCGTGTTCACTTCCACCTGGGCTGCGTGTTCAGAAAAATTTGTTATTTGGGCTACGTGTTCAAATTCAAAATAAGTGGGCTGCGAGTTCACTTCTACCTGGGCTGCGTGTTCAGAAAAATTGGTATGTGGGCTGCGTGTTCACTATTTAACTGGGCTGTGTGTTCAGTAAATTTGTTATTTGGGCTCCGTGTTCAAATTTCAGAAAATCAGAGTCAGGGCTGCGGTTTCTGTTCTCTATTTATGTGGGCTGCGTGTTCACTATCTACCTGGGCTGCGTGTTCAGTAAATTTGTTATTTTGGCTGCGAGTTCAAATTTCAGAAAATCAGAGTCAGGGCTGCGGTTTCTGTTCTCTATTTATGTGGGCTGCGTGTTCACTATTTAACTGGGCTGTGTGTTCAGTAAATTTGTTATTTGGGCTGCGTGTTCAAATTTCAGAAGATCAGAGTCAGGGCTGCGGTTTCTGTTCTGTATTTATGTGGGCTGCGTGTTCACTATTTAACTGGGCTGTGTGTTCAGTAAATTTGTTATTTGGGCTGCGTGTTCAAATTTCAGAAAATCAGAGTAAGGGCTGCGGTTTCTGTTCTCTATTTATGTGGGCTGCGTGTTCACTATTTAACTGGGCTGTGTGTTCAGTAAATTTGTTATTTGGGCTGCGTGTTCAAATTTCAGAAAATCAGAGTCAGGGCTGCGGTTTCTGTTCTCTATTTATGTGGGCTGCGTGTTCACTATGTACCTGGGCTGCGTGTTCAGTAAATTTGTTATTTGGGCTGCGAGTTCAAATTTCAGAAAATCAGAGTCAGGGCTGCGGTTTCTGTTCTCTATTTATGTGGGCTGCGTGTTCACTATTTAACTGGTCTATGTGTTCAGTAAATTTGTTATTTGGGCTGCGTGTTCAAATTTCAGAAGATCAGAGTCAGGGCTGCGGCTTCTGTTCTCTATTTATGTGGGCTGCGTGTTCACTATTTAACTGGGCTGTGTGTTCAGTAAATTTGTTATTTGGGCTGCGTGTTCAAATTTCAAAAGATCAGAGTAAGGGCTGCGGTTTCTGTTCTGTATTTATGTGGGCTGCGTGTTCACTATTTAACTGGGCTGTGTGTTCAGTAAATTTGTTATTTGGGCTGCGTGTTCAAATTTCAGAAAATCAGAGTAAGGGCTGCGGTTTCTGTTCTCTATTTATGTGGGCTGCGTGTTCACTATCTACCTGGGCTGCGTGTTCAGTAAATTTGTTATTTGGGCTGCGAGTTCAAATTTCAGAAAATCAGAGTCAGGGCTGCGGTTTCTGTTCTTTATTTATGTGGGCTGCGTGTTCACTATTTAACTGGGCTGTGTGTTCAGCAAATTTGTTATTTGGGCTGCGTGTTCAAATTTCAGAAAATCAGAGTCAGGGCTGCGGTTTCTGTTCTCTATTTATGTGGGCTGCGTGTTCACTATTTAACTGGGCTGTGTGTTCAGTAAATTTGTTATTTGGGCTGCGTGTTCAAATTTCAGAAAATCAGAGTCAGGGCTGCGGTTTCTGTTCTCTATTTATGTGGGCTGCGTGTTCACTTCTATCTGGGCTGCGTGTTCAGTAAATTTGTTATTTGGGCTGCGTGTTCAAGTTTCAGAAAATCAGTGGGCTGCATGTTCACTCCAATTCGGGCTGTGTGTCCAACTCTAAATCAGTGTGTGCCGAGTGTTCACCTAAACAATGGACTGTGTGTTCAACATTCAAGGATGGGCTGTGCGTTCATTTCAAAATTCAAGTATTGGGCCATGAGTTCAATTTTCAATCAGTGTATGCCGTGTGCTCACAATCAGTCGATGAGCCGTGTGTTTAGCAATTCAAGTGTTTAAACCACGAGTTCGGAATGCAAACAAAGTACTATGTCGTAAGCTAAAACTGTGTGTACAAGCATGGCAAAGGCACGAAATACGAGGAAAAATGCAAGAAATAAAGTAGAATACCTCTCGTGCATCGTGAGAGAGGTACTGCTCCGGCTCTCGCAGAAGTAAATCCCCGGGTGCCCGGTCATTGAACCCAGTGAAACGACGAAAAACGGCCCGCGGAAGCACATGTACCGGAGGGACGTATCTCCCGGGAATAAAAGGGCGGACTCTCGGGGGCAGTGTCATAAAATCAAAGTCATCCCCGGCACCTGGAGGGCCTCCACTGTGAGGAAAATCACCTGCCATTTCAAGAAATCTGCAAAAGGAGCAAAAAATGAACAAAATGAGCCAAAATTGGAAAAAGTCAACAAAAGTCAACTCCCGGGAAATGAAAAAGTCAACAAAAGTCAACTCCCGAGAAAATCTTCCAAATATTAAGACAAACTTACCTCAAGTGGTGAAAATGAGAAGAGAAGCCCCGAAATCAAAATTTAATCGGTTCAAAGTGCTTAAAATTGAAAGATTTCGCGAAAACAACTTGCGTGGAAGGCCGAAAAGCGCGTATAAAATGCAGATCTGAAGGAAAAAATGGTTTGGGGAGCAAGGGAAGGAGTTTTTGCAGCTATGGGAGTGATTTCTGAATGAATGGAGGTGGATATATATAGAAATGGGAAAAATGACCAAAATGCCCCTGCTTTTGGGCAGGTGGCCGGCCGGCCACCTTTTCTGGCTGGCCGGCCATTCCCTTTTTCTTCCCTAGCCGGTGGCCTCCCCAAGGGCAACCACCTGGCCGGTGGTGGTCCCCACACCCCCCTCTAGCTCTCTGCAAATTTTGAGGAAGATCGGAGTTCCCGGGACCTAAAAAAGTTCGGAAAAAGTGCACTTTCTGGCGCGAAACTGCTCCGCCGGAACTTCAGCTACAATTTCTGACATGTGTCTCATCATTACTCATCAAAATCAAGGTGTATCCTTTTTGAACATGTTGTAACCTCTCCGGGAGGTGAATCAGAGGCCGCGATCAAGTTGCCTTCACCGAAACGCGCGTTTTCTTACACGTTGTTTCGCAACAAACGAGCACCCTGATTTATGCTCGTTTTGCATTTTTTTGCATATAACTTGCATTCTTATGAGCATTTTGCATTGTCATGCATGTTTTCTTGGTCTACCACGCCTCTGTGTTTGAGCATGCGTTGTCACGCACATTCCTTTCTCGCATTGCGATGCATTCACTCGCCGACACTGCGTGTGTCAAACTTTCGGAACCACAGGAATCACATTGAGTATATGTTGTTAGCATATTGTTCTTGTTGAATTTCCCTCTTTTGCAGGCACGATATTGTATGTACGGTTCATTTGAGGCTGGTGCGACCAGACGAATCGCGCAGGTATTGTATCTTCTCCGTGTGAGACGCGACGAGAATTGAATGATTCCCCGCATTCTTAACTGCATGAAATGTAGTTGTTGCTTTGCATTCTTGCTTAAAACTGTTGCATTTATTTGCGAATACTTGCTTCATTACAGCTTGCTGCATTTGCACGAACATCGAGTTGCATTTGACTTCCTGCATATCATTTTACATTTTGCCCCTACCTGCGGGCATGCCTGCGGGCACACATATCTCTGTTTATCTTGTATGATTGTCTAAGTCTTCGGCCTTGTCAAAAATGGGTCGTCTCTAGGCTTTGACATTCACTCCCGTCACTTCTTGACTTCCGAGTTCTGTCAAAGAGGGGCAACTGTAGACACCCCATTTTTGACCGACCTTAAGACTCAGACGTCACCGATTGAGCGCTCGGTGATGTTGCATATTGTGCTCGTTTAGAAGTCTCAGAGTCGCGGCCGTGAGCCCTGCCTCCGGACTTCCGAACCCTCTTCTGTGCCTTGCCTCGGTTTGCGAACCAGACTCGGTTTTCTCTGTTTTCTTTCCTGAGGGGAGGGAGAGGTCCCGTAGACTATCTCTCAGTGGCCGTGGGCTACATTTCGTGGTCGTAGGCCATTTTGCCCGTTTCGGAGCCCGGATCCCGGTTTTCGGAGCCGTCAGGCCGTGTGCCTCTGTTCGGGACCGCCTAACCATCTCCGATTCCTCCGGTTTTTGGCATGCATCTCATTTACTCCCTTTCAAGGGACACTGGGGTCTTAGATACCAACTTTGTGGCCAAACACCCCTTTCGGTGCTTAACGGCCGGTTTTCGGGATCCCGAACTGCGTGTTTTGGCCCCCGAGCATTCGTTTTGCATCGGTTTTTGTTCATTTTTGGCAGGTACCTCTGTTTTATCATATGGAAGGTCACTGGAGGGTGGGGAGGACAGTAATTGTCTCAACAACCAGTTATGCTCCTCCGGCGCCTCCCGGCGCCCGTTTTTCTCACTTCCGGGCTAATGTTGAACACCCTAGGGCCATTTTCTTCGAGCCAAAACCACATATTTGTGTTGTACACACATGGGAGGACCCTAAAAAATGGTGCTCGGCCAGTAATTCTTCCTTTCATTTTGGGACCTCTCCTAGAGGTGGCTTGTTGTCTCTCCTACTTCAGAGTTGTCAATTTCCAACCACAGGGCCTTGTTGTACACACATGGGAGGACACTACCCTTTGGTGCTCGGCTAGCAATTTTCACTTCCCATTTTTGCCCTTGGCCGGCCGGCCATGGGGGGTGGCCGGCCGGCCACCTCCAGCAAAAGCAGCTAGCCGGCCTGCATCCTCACTCTGTGTTCATTACAGCTGTATGGCTGTTTCTTCAAAATATCTGGGCATCCGGGGGATATTTTGGGAGGGAAAGCTTGGGTGCATTTCCCTCCTCTTTTACACCCCCTTCTTGGCCTTTATAAGTGGCTGGCCAACTCCTTCATTAGGGTTACAAAAACTTCCTAGAAGAGCTCCTAAGCATTTGCCTACATCTCCCTATCCAAAAACCTCCAAAAACTTCAAGTGTTAGCCTCATTTGTTCATCAACACCAAGCCTCACCATCACCACTTCCATTCCAGCAGCAAAGGAAGGTTTTTCAAAGGCTAAGAAGCAACAAATTCAAGCCAAAAAGCAACAAAAGTCTTGTCTTCAAGGGTGAGTACTCTTTTACCCTTTTTGAGCTTATTCTTGCTTCATTTTTCTACCCTATTTTCTTGAGGTTTTGGGCTCTGACCCTAACTGATTTTAGGCTTATTTTGAGCCCCTCTACAACATTGTAGAAGGGCTCAACCTTATTTGGAGCTTCTACATACCACTTGCTTCAATATCCATCATATTTACCGTAAACTTGCATGCTATTTTTAGCTCATGTACATTTGTTTTTGGAGCATTCCATAAACTGTGATTGAGATTATTTTGAGCTCCTCTACAACATTTTAGAAGGTCTCAACCTTGTTTGGTGCTTCCATGCATGACCTCTCTTTATAGCCCTATTTGGTCCATATTTTGCATGCTATTTTTAGTTCATGTGTGATCTATTTCTGAGCCTGATATAAACTGTGAGTGGGCCTATTTTGAGCCCCTCTTCAACATTGAAGAAGGGATCAACCCTGTTTGGCCTCTCTATCATGCACTTGTTTCATAATCTCGCATATTTACTGTAAATTTGCATGATTTGTTTGGCCTACATGTGATCTGTTTTGGAGCATGTCATGAACTGTGAGTAGGCTTATTTTGGGTCCCTCTACAACATTGTAGAAGGGATAAACTTTGTTGGGGGTCTCCATGTTATACCTGTCATTATACCCCTCTTTGACCCCCATTTTTGCATGCTTTGTTAAGCCTATCTAGGTTCTGTTTTCGGCCATCATCAGGTCTGGAAGGAGTCATATTTTGATCTTATTGGCATATTTCATTAAGGGTCTTAGGCTGTTTGGAGAATGCTTGATACACCTCTCTTTATAGCCCTCTTTTGGCTCATATTTTGCATGCTATGTTGAGCATGTCTACATACTGTTTTGAGGGTTACCATAAGCTGTAAATGTTGATATTTTTGGTCCCTCTTCAGTTTTTTAGAACTGTATTTTTCAGTTTGAGCATTGCATGTACCACTTACTTCATTATTTCCTCTTTTTCCCCCATTTTTGCATGCTGTTTTTGCCCCATCTATGATTGTTGTTTGGCCATGATTTGTACTGGAAAAATGCTAGTTTAGGGACTGCCTAGCATCTGTCTTTACACTTCATGTCCATATTGTGCATGTTTGACATAGCTGTAGGCCATTCCATTGCATTTCGGGACTTATTTCGGGCATCGGGTGTGATTTTGCTATGATTCGGGGGCTATTTTGCATCATTTTGGCTGCTGAAATTTTCATGTTCCATATTCCATATGCCATGTCTCATTTTGCATGTCATTCCATGCCTTCGGGCCATTTCTCGGTTTGCGTGCCCACGGGCACGCACTTCGAGACATCTCATTTTTCATCTTCTGGCATCCTATGTGAGTGCGGCTGAGGCCCTCTCATGTTGGTGTAAGCCCTCATTGCATTTGCATGCCATTTCATGCCTTTATGTCACTGCCTTGGTTTGCGTGCCCGTGTGCACGCATTTCGAGGCACTTCACTTTTATCCGACGGCCTCTTATGTGAGTGTGGCTGAGGCTCACTCATGTTAGTGTAAGTCCACTTTGCATTCTACATCTCATTTTAGCATCATCACATCGTGTATGCCATTTTCTCGGTTTGCGTGCCCGTGTGCACGCATTTCGAGACATCTCATTTTAGCATTATCACATCGTGTATGCCATTTTCTCGGTTTGCGTGCCCGTGTGCACACATTTCGAGACATCTCATTTTAGCATCATCACATCGTGTATGCCATTTTCTCGGTTTGCGTGCCCGTGTGCACGCATTTCGAGACATCTCATTTTAGCATCATCACATTCCGTGTGTCATTTTCTTGGTTTGCGTGCCCGTGTGCACGTATTTCGAGACATCTCATTTTAGCATCATTGCATTTATGTCATTGCCTCGGTTTACGTGCCCGCGTGCACGCATTTCGAGGCACTTCATTTTTATCCGACGGCTTCTTATGTGAGTGTGGCTGAGGTCCACTCGTGTTAGTGTAAGTCCAATTTGCATCGCATGCCATTTCATGCCTTAGGATCATTTCCTCAGTTTGCGTGCACATGTGCACGCATTTCGAGGCATTTCATTTTCATAACATTGTGTATGTTAGGATTGCATATTAGCTGCATTTCATGCATATCATGCATATTGCATCGTGTTCGGGATAGGGGTTAGCCCGGGCACGGGAAACGAGGCGCGTTTCGTACTCCGAGTGACGGAACGGATCTCAATTCCCAAGTCACCGACACTCCGGATTATCCGTGATGGAGTTAGGTTTTATTGTAGCATTAACATGCATTCATCCTATATTGAGTTGTGCAATTCGGCTCCTCGGCCATCATGCATCGATATGCGTGATTGGTGGCGCGAGGATCGAGGCATGCATATATTTGTGAGATACATTGCTATGCCCCTTTCCTGCTCTCTGTTACAGCAAAATGAAGAATCAGCAACTTTTCGGAGTCTGGCACGCATTTCGAGAAACATTGCAAACAGAGGCTAATTGGGGCATCCCAGTGGATTTCCGCGCAAGGCAGCCCAAACATACATCGTTTATCAGAAGCAAGGCAGTCCCTGGCTTGCATGCCAGTTTACAGCTTTCTTAGTTAATTCGTTAATTAATTAGGGATTTGTATATTATTTGGACTGTAATATTTTGGACTGTAATATTCTTTTATTCGGACTGTATATTTATTCGGACCCTCTGCGCGAGGGCATAATTGTAATAAGTGTGGATGAGTGTGATGTATGTCTTCCAACTCCACGTCTTTCTCCCTTTTATTTACCTGCTTACAATGGTTAGATATAGGGCATATTTCAATTAGCATACAGTATGACAGCATGTTTGCATCATTCATCTGTTTTGCATGCACCGGGTTCGGCGCATCATACAAACTGCATTTGTATTTCAATTCCAAGTTGAATACGTGTTAGTTGTAGCATTCCATATGCCATGTTTAGAATAGCCGAGCCTGCTATAGTTGCATTTTGCATGTGTTGCATTAGGCATTTCAGCATATTTAGGATCATGCATGATTTCTAATGAGCTTCTGTTTTGGCTTGGAGTACTCGGTGAGTTTTATGCTTTAGCATCCTTGCATGCGTGTGAGTGTTGCCATGAATAGCATGCTTGCCATGAGGCTATTTGCTTATGTGATATAACTGCCTGAATGCCTGTGGGTGAAGGTTGGGTTACTTGGATTGGGACAATTCATCAAATGTTTGTTTTAAGCCCACTAGATAGTGGCAACACCATGTTTTCTAAGCCCACCCGAGGGTGGCAAAATCTGTATCTTAAGCCTACCTGCGGGTAGCAAACCATCTTTCAAAAACAAACATGAAATGTTTTGTTCCAATTCAGACGACTCGGTCTATACTTGTATGCTGTGCGCATTACATAGTAACATATGCTAATAACCGGAATAAGAACTCACAATGTTTTCAAAATAAGATATCATGGTTAGTAGAGGCCGGTCTTTGACCGGGCGAGCGAGGGTGCTCACGAAGTGACCTTCCCCAATCGTACCCAAGTTCCCGAGCCGAGGTAACTTTGGTGATGACGGACACGTGGCCTTTGGCACCGAGTCAGGGTTTCCTAAATTTCCCATTAAAAAATATTTAGGTGGCGACTCTGTATCTGGCAAAGCAGTCCATGTTTGGCACTTCTTTCAAAAAATATGTTTCAAAACGATTTGCCGGATTTGGACTCTTTGGTTCGAGATTTAGAATCATGACATTTGAGTCCTTCGAACTGTAGTGACCCAATATCGAACCAAAACGGGGGGGACTCGCAATCCCTTTCCCCCGGGATGCGTTCGGGGACGTCTACACTTTGCCATCTTTTTCCACCATTTCAAGGCTGGTTTTGAAATGTAAAAAGTTCTGTTTTTCAGTCCTAAAAGTGGTGGTTGGAGCCTTTGTGAGTTAGGAGGTTGTCCACCCCCCTCCCTTTTGCTGTATACCTTGTTAAGCTTTTTGTACCATTTCTCATCACCTTCAAATCAAACTTTTTGGGCTTTTTACCACTCAAACTCAGAGGTTTTTCAGTGACAAAAATCATGTTTTGAGGTCCAAAACAGGAGAGGTTGGCCTCCCCTCCTTGTGTCTTGTTTGCATGAGTAGATAGCTTAACATGTGAGCATGTTTTTCTACCCTTTTGCGACTTGATCTCAGCATGTTTTTTGCTACTGATTTAGCATGCTTTAGCTCTGTTTTGAGCCTTCTTGGTCATATGAGCTTTGTCTTGCATGGTTATAGTGCAAATGGCTTCACTAGCTTAGTGGTTCAAGGCCTTTAACACGTTTTGCTTGAGTGGTTTGCATGTTTTTGCATCATTTGCATGTGATTTCAGTGCATATAGCTCTGCCACACTCTCACTTGTTTCACTCTTTCATTGCTTTTGAGAGTTGTGCCTTTAGCCTTGTTTGCAAGCTAACACATGAGCATGTTTTTCTTGCCTTTTATGCTTCTATCTTAGCATGTTTTAGCCACTGATTTGGCATATTCTAACTCTATTTTGAGCTGGTTTGGTCATTTGAGCTTGATATTGCATGCCTCTAGTGTAATGCTCTTCACTAGTTTTGATATTTTTGGCTCTTAACATGTTGTACATGAGTTGTTTGCATGTTGTAGTATTATTTTTCATGCCATTTCAGCACTGAAAAGTCTGCAACCTCCCTCTATTCTTCACTTTTTGTTTTGCTTTGAAAGTGGCCTTCAGCCCCTTGTTGGCTTGAGTGTGGAATTGAGGCTCTTGTGCCTAATGGTTTTAACTCTCTCTTGAGGGTTCCTCCTAACTAACAGCATGAGGCCTCTTTTATGCTCCAGACACTTGTGGTTTAGGCCATCTTTCCAATTAGAGGACACTCACATTGGACTTAACCGGTTAAAGCGTGGCTTGGTATGGTTAAAATGAGTAAACATGAATTGGACAAGTAAAACATGACCAAGATAAGCATGTTGTGCTTGCATTGCATTGTGTTCAATTTGACGTTATATTGAACACAAGGTAGATCAGTCCATTTCATACTCAAAGTGATGAAATGAGCCAATCTCCTTTGTCTCCATCACCTTTGATCATGCATGATAGGGTGGTTGTCCTTTGAGTCTTGCTTTTGTGCATTTATTGAAAGTGTACAACTTGGATCTTTGGCCATCATGCATTGAAAATGCTTGATTGGTGGTTTTGGATCCAAGAGTGCCACTCCTTTGATGTTTTGAGATGATAAGGAGGGGCACGGTACAAACATATCGTTGAAAAACCCTCCATTTTCCTCTGTTTGTGCTCTGTTGCAATGTGGTGATTCAGCACACCAATGGCCGGCAGTGGCCCACTGATGGCCGACAGTGCTTCATCCTTGGTCGGCAGCACACATTTTTGGCCAGCAGCAAGCACTCATGGCCAGCAGGCCACTGGTGCAATCCTTAACATTGTTTTGGTAAGGTGGAGCAGAAAGTTCTTGGAGCAACCCTGCAAACAGACCCTCTCAAGAGCAAACCGGAAGGCGTTTCGGGCAAAAACTGAGTGCATGCACATTGAATTTCCTAAAGTAGAGCTGAGGTAGTGTAGTTAATGCTTTACATGTTTAGTTAGCATGGTTTTGTAATTTAATTAATTAGTTTGCTAATTAGTTAAGTGTTGTAATGATTAAGTAGCTTAGTTTAGCTATTTCTTTATTTTGTTTTGTAATAATTAGTCTAATTAGCTTAATTAGATTAGTTTGATTAGCTTAGCTTAGATTAGATTAGCTTATTTATTCGGACCCTCCTTCATGAGGGCACAATGTTGTAATAAGTGTGCGTGTGTGTGTGCATGTCTTCCAACCCCACTTCTTTCTCCCTTTTATTTAATCGCTTTCGATGGTTAGATTAGGGACATTTTCAATTAGCATACCTTATGCTTTGCATGTTTGCACCATTCATTTGTATTGCATGCACCGAGGCTCGACGCATCATTCAAACTACATTGTATTTCAATACTTATTTGAATACGTGTTTCAAAGCATGTTATCAAACTGTATCGTATGCCATCTTAGATAGCGAGCCTATCTTATTGCATTATTACATATGTTGCATCAGGCATCGTAGCATAGTTAGGATCATATATATTTCTAACTAGCTTTTGTTATGGCTTGGAGTACACTGTAAGTTTTACGCTTTAGTATACTTGCATGAGTGTGAGTGTTGCCATGATAGCATGCTTGCCATGCATGAGGCTATGTGCTTAATTGCTATAACTGCGTGACTGTCTGTGGACGAAGGCTTTGTTGCTTGAATTGGGACAATTCGACGAGTGTGAGTTTTAAGCCCACTTTGCGAAGTGGCAAATCATGTTTTCATGCCCACCTAAGGGTGGCAAATCCACATTTTAGCCCACTTGAGGGTGGCATTTTTAAACCATTTTCGAAAGCAAACATGAGTTTTTTTGTTCCAATTCTCGCGATTTAGTCTATACTTGTATGTGTGCGTCACATAGTAAAGTTAGCGAATAATTGGATAGGAACGCATGAGGTTTATAAAACAACATATCATGTTAGTAGAGACTGATCTTTGATCGGGCAAGTAGGGGTGCTCATTTTAGGACCTTCCCCTCTCGTACCCAAGTTCCCGAGCCAAGGCAACTTTGGTGATGACGGACACGTGGCCCTTTGGCACGAGTGAGGGGTCCCTAAATTTCCCAAAAACAAAATATTTAGGTGGCGACTCTGTAATCTGGCAAAACAGTCCATTTTTGGCGCTTTTTTTATTCAAAATCACTTTTCCAAGACAATTTGCCGAATTTGGACTCTTTAGTGTTTATCAGTCTCATATTGCACTTTCTGAGATTAGATTCAGAACCGTGACAGGAGTCCGAACTGTAGGAAACCAATTCGCGCCTCTCCGAAAGGGGGCACGCAGAGAAAGTCGAGTCTATAGTGAGACGTTTCGGGCTGACTCCACAAAACTTGACTTTCTCTTATATTCTTCACTGAGGCTGGGTTTGGACATCTCTTTGCTCACCTACATACATATAATGGAAATGAGTGAAAGCCCAGTGAATATTATCAAAATAAAGAAGTTACATGAATGAAATTCGTAATAGACATATGAAACGGCCTTAGGCCCATTCATGTTTCTATCTAATACATCAAACGGCCTCAAGCCCAAACATATGAAAAAGCCCCTGGCCCATCATATCAAATGGCCTCGGGCCCAACTTATTCATGTGAAACGGCCTCGGGCCCAAATCATTCATGTCAAATGGCCTTTGGCTCAATCATTCATGTCAAATGGCCTCGGGCCCAATTCATTCATGTTAGACGGCTTTTGGCCTAATCATTCACGTCAAATGACCTCAGGCCCAATTCATTATGTCAGACGGCCTTGGGCCCAATCATTCATGTCAAATGGCCTCGGGCCCAATTCGTTCATGTCAAACGGCCTTTGGTCCAATCATTCACATCAAACGGCCTCGGGCTGGCACTATTCATTCATGTTTATGCGCATTTCATGCTTGAGATCATAATCATAATCATATTCCAACGGCCTTATTCAATCATTGGCATAATGAATATTCGTTCACAATTCAAATAAACAAATCCGTGAAACTTATACAGAAGTAAGCATTTGGAAAGTAGCATACTTCAAAATATTAGTTATTACTCACTGTGTTCTGCTGATGGATTTGCCTTTGTGCTTGACCCTATACATGTCATAACATATTGGGTCACAAATGATTCAATCCGTTCTTAATTTTTTTATTTCTCTTAGGCCTCTTTGTTATCCCTTTAATTCCTTTACAATGTTCAATGCGTGTCTAAGAGTGCTTAGAAATGAAAGAGAACGGAAAACAAAACATAAAACAACTTTACAAAATTTTTGAAATAGGGCTCTTCACTCAAGCGCAACTTTGGTTGCTCGACCGAACTGTAAAACTCTGTAAAAGTACCGGTTGCACCCATTTTATGCTCGAGCGAGACTTCTTACACTCGAGCGAGGAGCCTTGCAAAATAGGGTTCGCTCGAGCGCATAATTTTTCGCTCGAGCTACAGTACAAATCTCTACAAAACTTCTGAGAGCTTGATTTTCACGCTCGAGCAAGACTTTCCTCACTCGAGCGGACTGGTTGAATTCTGGGTTTTACAGCAAGCTACTTGAGCCTCAAAACACAACCCCAAAGGCTCCAAGGTTTGCAAATTAATGCCAAAACATAGAAAAACATTGAGTAACATAAACACTTGGGTAATTTGAAACCAATTATCCAAAATCATGGTCCATTTTCCAAAATCATCCCAAATTCTTCTTTCCAATTTCAAAATTCGTGCAATCAAGTTGCATACCTTCATCACTCATGCATGCATGTAAATCATTGACTCTAATTCCATTTCAAATGGTACAAATGATGCTCAAAATCATGAAGCTCAACAAAATCATGAATGCATGTGTGATTTGCTACTCAGTTCTTCATGATTATGCACATTCATGGTAATTCTTTATGTGCATGGAGATATTAACTTCAATTTCATTAAGCACTACCCAAATTTTGTTCTTGATCACCAACCCTCTTGGAATTCACATAATTACAAGTTTAAGCTCATGAATTAAGGGTTGGTTACTCACCGAAAGGCTCCAATTCTTCCAAATATAGCTAAGCTTTGAGCTAATCCACCTAGTTCTTGAATTCCTTTGCGAAATTTTCAAGGATGAGCCCTCTCTCTCTCTCTCTCTCTCTCTCTCTAAATTCAGCTCACTCTCTCTCTCTATAGTGTATATCTCAAATTTTGAGTTCCAAAAAATGGTGAGCTTAAGTGTGAATAGGCCCATATATATGCTTGCCTAATCAACCTTGATTAAGGTTAATTAATTGTGCCTATTTCAATCAATTTAATCAAATTAATTTGGTCTAAATTAATTTTCAATTAAATTTCACCATAGGCTCTAAAAATCACGCTAATCACAACAGTGCAGACAATTTGAGTTTTTGTAACCTCTTTCAGTTGTCAAATTATAGTAGTAAGTTGGACAGATTTTCCTACGGTGAACAGATATAGTTTCAAAAGCATAATTAATCACATAATTATCACCAAAAATCACATAAGCATTTAATCACAATCATAATCAAGGGTAATTAACATAACACAGAATAGGGTTATCACAATCTTCCCTCTTTTAGGAAGTTTAGTCCTCCAAACTTATTTTACCTCAGTCCGGAAACAAATGTGGATTGCGTAGCCGTATCTCTTCCTCATTTTCCCATGTACATCCTTCCCATAGTGTTCTTTCCATTCTACCTTCACCATTGGAATGGACTTATTTCTCAACTATTTCACTAGCTAGTCAATGATTCGTTCTGGCCATTCTTTGTATTCCATATTCTCATCAAGTGCTATCCGGTGGTAGTCGATTACATGAAATAGGTTTCGGACATAACCCCTCAACATTGATACATGGAACACATTGTGCATTTGTTCGAATCTCGGTGCCAAAGCAACTGGGCCAAGCCTTTCCAGAATTTGAAACAGCCCAATATAACGGGGTGACAATTTACCCTTCTTACTAAATCTCAACTGGCCCTTCATTGGAATCAACGAATAAATACGTGATCGCCAACCTCATACTCAAGAGGTCTTCTTCGAACATCCGCATAATTCTTTTGCCGGCTATGTGCTGTCTTGAGCCTTTGTTAGATGATTTTAATCTTCTCCGAAGTGTCTTGCACAATTCTGGGCCTAAGTAAAGCTCTATCTCCAACTTTTGTCCAACAAATTGGCTATCTACACTTTCTGCCATATAAAACTTCGTATGGTGCCATACCAATACTGGAGTGGAAGCTGTTATTGTATGCAAATTCTTCCAATGGCAAATAGCCCTCCCAACTCCCTTGAAAATCTAAAACACACATTCTGAGCATGTCTTCCAAAGTCTGTATGGTCCGTTCTGATTGCCCGTCTATCTGTGGGTGGAATGTGGTACTGAATCTTAGTTTTGTTCCCATTGCCCTGTGCAAGCTTTTCTACAATCTAGATACAAATTTCAAATCTCTATATGAGACAATAAATACTGAAACTCCATGTAAACGAACTATCTCATCAACATATATAGTAGCTAATTCATAAGCATCAAAAGTAGTCTTCACAGGCAGAAAATGCATAGATTTAGTCAATCTATCAACTATAACCCAAATAGAATCCATACCTCTAGGAGTTCGAGGTAGACTAACAACGAAGTCCATGATCATGTGCTCCCACTTCTATTCCGGAATAGGGAGAGGTTGAAGTAGACCGCTGGTTTCTGATGTTCAGCTTTAACTTGTTGACATTGAAGGTACTTGGACACATACTCTATGATTTCCTTCTTCATTTTGGGCTGCCAATAGCTTTGCTTTAAATCCTGATACATTTTATTATTACCTGGATGCATAGCAAACATCGACTTATGAGCTTCGTCTAGGATTCTCTTCTTCAATTCGGGAATGTCCGGAACACACATTCGGCTTTGAAATCTCAACACTTCACCATCAACACTGAATTATGGTTTCGGTTTTGCTTCAAACTCATCGATTATTGTCTTAAGGGCCTCATCCTCTCTGTCTTTGCTTGACTTTAGCAATTATTGATGGTTTAGTAGAAATGGCAGCTATCAACCCAGCTTGTTCATGTAACACAACTTCAATCTCGGCTTTCTCAAAATCTTGCAAAATTTCTTTCTGTTTGGTAAGTAAGCAAGCTAAACTCCCCATCGATTTTCTGCTCAAGGCATCAGCAACTGTATTGGCTTTCCCGGAATGGTACTGAATTTGAATATCATAATCTTTTATTAGTTCAAGCCATCTTTTTTGCCGTATATAGAAGTACTTCAAACTTTTATGATCCATGTAGACTTCGCATTTTGCCCCATACAAGTAATGCCGCCAAATTTTCAAAGCAAATACAACTACGGCCAACTCCAGGTCATGTGTTGGGTAGTTTTTCTCAGGTGGTCTTAATTGTTAGGAAACATAAGCAATTACCAGTCCTTCCTGCATTAGTACACATCCCAAACCTTTATAAGATACATTGCTATAAATCACAAAGTTTTCCGTATCTGTTGGCAATGTTAACATTGGTGCAGAAGTCAATCTTGTTTTTAGTTCTTGAAAGGCAAATTCTTTTTCATCATTGCATTCAAATGGTTGTCCTTTATGTGTCAGTTGGGCAAGAGGTACGGCTATTTTTGAAAAGTCCTTCACAAACCTTCTGTAGTACCCAACTAAGCCCGTGAAACTGCGGACTTCTGTTACATTTGTTGGTGTAGCCCAACTTACAATTGCCTCTATTTTCTGTGGGTCTACCGAAATCCCATCTCTGTTGATGACATGCCCTAAGAAAACAATTTCATCCAACCAAAACTCACATTTCTTTAATTTAGCAAATAATTTATTCTCTCTAAGTGTTTGCAAGATGGTTATCAGATGTTGTTCATGTTCAAGTCTACTCTTTGAATATATCAGAATATCATCAATAAAAACTACAACAAATTCATCGAGGTAAGGCTTAAAAATTCAATTCATAAGATCCATAAATGCTGCAGGGGCATTAGTCACTCCAAACGGCATAACAAGGAATTCATAATGACTATATCTTATTTTGAATGCGGTTTTCTCAACATCTTCTGCCTTTACCTTCAACAGGTGGTACCCGGATCTCAAATCAATTTTAGAAAATACTTGTGAACCTTGCAACTGATCAAACAAGTCGTCAATATGGGGTAAAGGGTATTTATTCTTTATTGTTACCTTGTTCAATTCATGGTAGTCAATACACAGGTGCAAGGTTCCATCTTTCTTTTTCACAAATAATACCGGTGCACCCCGTGGTGAAGTACTTGGTCAAATAAACACTTTGTCAAGTAAGTCTTGCAATTGTCCTTTCAGTTCTTTCATTTTACCAGTAGCCATTTTGTAGGGGTTCTTTGAGATAGGCTGAGTGCCTGGTACAATATCAATAGTAAACTCTATCTCCCTGTCAACCAATTCTCCTAGCAATTCATCTAGGAATACATATGGAAACTCGCTAACAATAGGGATACTGCTTAATTCAACATTCAGAGATTATTCAGGCAATACACAACACAAGTAACCTTGGCACCCTTTCCGGATTAATTTACATGCTTTCATTGTAGATATCAAATAAGGTGGAGGCACTGCCCGTTACCCACAAACACAATTTTTTCTTGCCCTAGTGGTCTCAAAACAACTCGTTTCATTACACAATCGATGGTGGCATAGTATTTAGATAATCGGTCCATGCCCAGAATTACATCAAAATGTCTAAAGTCCAAGGGTAATAGATCTACATACAAAGTAGCATTCCCAATACGCATATCGCAAAATCGACACACAGATGTAAACAACACAGATTCCCCGGATGGAGCAGATACATGTAATAAATATGGCAATGATTCTAGAGGTCCACTCAATCTAAATGCAAATGCATAAGTTACAAAGGAATGCGTTGATCCAGAGTCAATTAACACAAATGCATCCTGATTACATATAGAGATAGTACCTGAGGCGACGGCTTCCGCGTTTCGTGTATCACCCGAAACGAGCGCAAAGACTCTCCCTTGCCTCATGATGTCTCTGGTGGTAGTAGGCCTCGTAGTGTTTCCTAGTTTTGGGATCGATGCCGTTGAGCTAGCAGCTAACTTCCCACTATTTTGTTTACAATCCCTGGCCATATGCCTCGTCTTACCATACTTAAAGCAGGCCCTTGACACACGGTAGCAAACCCTGCGATGTCTTTTACCACATTGGTTGCACATTGGAGACGTATCTCTAGAATAATTTGAAGTGCTTGAGGAGCCCGTATTCTGTTTTTTTTTTTTTTTTTTAAAGTCCTTTCTATGAAAAGAAGCCCTTCCTCTTACTTTTCCAATCAGTTGATGATTTACTCTGCTTGGCTATGTTAGCTTCTGATATTAAGGCCCGATCCAGCACATCAATGTAGGTTCCTAGCTTTAGTACATTCACCTTTTCTAAGATATCATCTCGAAGACCTCCTTTAAAATGTCTCACTTCTTATAGTTGGTGTTGACCATGTGTGGTGCAAATCTAGCCAATTCAGTAAACTTGGCCTCGTACTTGGCTACCGTCATGCTGTTTTGCTTAAGTTCCATGAACTCTGAAACTTTCCTGTCACGAACATATTATGGAAAGTATTTGTCGTAGAAAATTTTCAAGAACCATGCCCAGCCAATATCTTTATTTGTTTCACGCAACAACATCCACCATCTTCTCTTCATCTTCTAGTGTAAAGGTGGCAAGCAATACTTTCTATGTTTCTAGACAAGGAAACACTTCAAACAATTTCTCTATGCCAAGGACCCACGCTTCAGCCTTCAATGGATCCAATCCCTTATGAAACTATCGTTGTTTCATCTTCTTAAACTTTTTAGTGAGAGCTATTGTTCTGTCATCATTCAATAGATCTTGTATAGGCGATACTAAAGACGGAGGTGGCAGGTGTGGTTGTTGCCACTGTTACTGCCACTATTGTTGTTACCTCAATGTTTCTACCATATCCTGTATTAATCTTTCCATCCTATCCATTCTGGCTGTAGAGGACTCCTCTAATTCATCACCTCTTGTTCTCACCGTTATCTGATTAAACTTGCATTATTCTTTACACAAAAATGTTCACAAGTATGCATATCCGAATGAGCATAGATATTCAAGTAATCACAATGCAAGCAAATCACAAAGCATATATCACATAATCATTCATTTAGAAACATTTAAGCATATTTTCAATGTCTTCAAGTTCATACTTATCACATGAATTCATCCTAGATTCTTTCTAGACGCTTGTTGCTCATTTGGACAAGTGTGTGAGTTATTAACTCGTGCTCTGATACCACTCTGTCATGACCCGAACCCGCCCTTAAGGATTAAGGTCATAACCAGCCAGTAATCATTGGATTACCTATGGCCTCATTCCTTTTTAAACATGTCTCAATAGAAATAAAGGCGCCCAATGGAAGCAGACTTAGAATTTTCTGTCCAATGAGCTGTGCTTATATGACAAAACAAAATTATTTCAAAAACATTTCATAATAACTCAAACATATAGACAGAATTAACATCTTGTAGCATCTTGTACATCCAGGAACTTGAAACATGTAGTCAGCCAAACAAAAGTTTATACACATAAGTGATCCAACGTATTCACCATAGTAGCGAAAAGAGGAAACAAAGGAACAAAAACAAAGTCTCGTGCATGAGACGTTCGGGCTGACTTCACAAAACTTGACTTCCTCTCACATTCTTCACTGAGGCTGGGTTTGGACATCTCTTTGCTCACCTACGTACATATAAATGAGAGTGAGTAAAAGCCTAGTGAATAATATCAAAATAAAGAAGTTACATGAATGAAATTCGTAACAGGCATATCAAACGGCCTCAAGTCCAAACATATCAAACGACCCCTGGCCCATCATATCAAACGGCCTCGGGCCCAACTCATTCATGTCAGACGGCCTCGGCCCCAATTCATTCATGTCAAACGGCTTTTGGCTCAATCATTCATGTCAAACAGCCACGGCCCAATTCATTCATGTCAGACGGCCTTTGGCCCAATCATTAAGGTCAAACGGCCTTTGGCCCAAATCATTCATGTCAGACGGCCTTTGGCCTAATCATTCACGTCAAACGGCCTCGGACCCAATTCATTCATGTCAAACGGCCTTCGGCCAAATCATTCATGTCAGATGGCCTTTGGCCCAATCATTCACGTCAAACGGCCTCGGGCCCAATTCATTCACGTCAAATGGCCTCGGGCCCAATTCATTCATGTTTATGCGCATTTCATGCTTAAGATCATAATCTTATCATAATCATAATCGTATTCCAACGGCCTTATTCAATCATTAGCATAACAAATATTCATTGACAATTCAAATTAACAAATCCGTGAAACTTTTACAGAAGTAAGCATTTGGAAAGTAGCATACTTCAAAATATTAGAAATTGCTCACTATGTTCTGCCGATGGATTTGCTCTTGCGCTTGATCCTACACATTTCATAACATATTGGGTCACAAACGATTCAATCCGTTCTGAATATGTTTATTTCTCTTAGGCCTTTTTCTTATCCCTTTAATTCCTTTACAATGTTCAGTGCATGCCTAAGAGTGCTTAGAAATGAAAAAGAACAGAAAACGAAACATAAAACAACTTTTCAAAATTTCTGAAACAGGGTCGTCCGCCCGAGCACAACTGTGGTCGCTCAAGCGGCCCGTAAAACTCTGTAAAAGTACTGGTTTCACACATTTTACGCTCGAGTGAGACTTCTGATGCCTGAGCGAGGAGCCTTGCAAAACAGGGTTCGCTCGAGCACACACTTTGTCGCTCGAGCTACAGTACAAATCTCTGCAAAACTTTTAGGAGCTTGATTTTCACGCTCGAGCGAGACTTTCCTCGCTTGAGTGGACTGGTCGAATTCTGGGTTTTCCAATAAGCTACTTGAGCTTCAAAACACAACCCTAAAGGCTCCAAGGTTTGCAAATTAATGCCAAAACATAGAAAAACATTGAGCAACATAAAAACTTAGGTAATTTGAAACCAATTATCCAAAATCATGGTCCATTTTCCAAAATCATCCCAAATTCTTCTTGCCAATTTCAAAATTCGTGCAATCAAGTTTCATACCTTCATCACTCATGCATGCATGTAAATCATTGACTCTAATTCCATTTCAAATGGTACAAATGATGCTGAAAATCATGAAGCTCAACAAAATCATGCATGCATGTGTGATTTGGAACTCAATTCTTCCTGATTATGCACATTCATGGTAATTATTTACATGCATGGAGATATTAACTTCAATTTCATCAAACACTTCTCAAATTTTGTTCTTGATCACCAACCCTCTTGGAATTCACATAATTACAAGTTTAAACTCATGAATTAAGGGTTGGTTACTCACCGAAAGGCTCCAATTCTTCCAAATATAGCTAAGCCTTGAGCTAATCCACCTAGTTCTTGAATTCCTTTGCAAAATTTTCAAGGATGAGCCCTCTCTCTCTCTAAATTCAGCTCACTCTCTCTCTCTCTAGAGTGTATATCTCTGATTTTGAGCTCCAAAAATTGGTGAGTTTATGTGTAAATAGGCCTATATATATGCTTGCCTAATCAACCTTGATTAAGGCTAATTAATTGTGCTTATTTCAATCAATTTAATCAAATTAAATTGGTCCGAATCAATTTTCAATTAAATTTCACCATAGGCTCTAAAAATCACGCTAATCACAATGGTGCAGACAATTTCAGATTTTGTAACCTCTATGATCTTTGATTTTCAAATTATAGCAGTAAGTTGGACAAATTTTCCTACGTTGAACAGATATAGTTTCAAAAGCATAATTAATCACATAATTATCACCAAACATCACATAAGCATTTAATCACAATCATAATCAAGGGTAATTAACATAACATAGAATAGGGCTATCACACCTAGTCTACAGTCATTACGGTTTTGCTCATAACTTTATTGGCCTCTTCTAATATCCATACTCTCTTTCTCTTTTGCTTTTTCTTCTTCAGCTTGAGCTATCACCAGTTGCATCTACAGGACCTCCTCCAGCTAGGAGATGGAGACGGGGCCCAATGAGGGGTAAAGGAGGAGTTGATTAGGGGAGAGGCGGAGTGAGGTAATGCTCACCTCCCGAGGAGTCCTTTGAGGATTACACGACTTCTGAGGAGGAGGGGGAGGCGATTGACATGCAGTCTAGCAGCCCAGTGATGACAGCGATGGACCTCCTCCGCAGCCGAGGAGAAAGAGAGCGAGAATGGGTTGTTAATGATGATGATGATTTCTTGTTTTTGTTTTTGTTTTGATTTGTAGTTAAAGACTAGCTTCAGATAGACTTTTTTGTTTTAAGGATTTTTTTGTTTTTGTTTTGCTGTTTTGTAAAACAATGATCGGGGTTGGACCGACTAGTTTATAAAAGACAAGTTTTTGAATGATCTCCTTGCACAATATGTGATGAATGGCATGTGATGAATGGCATGACCTTCGTATGGTAACTTCGCACAAGACTTAAAACAATGAATATATGCTCTTGCATTCATTCTTGAGTCAGATAGCAATCCACAACCGGACAAAATGTAAAATACAACTCGATAACAGGAAAACAATATGAAAACAACTCGAAAATATTGAAAAACACTTGGTACAAACAAAATAAGACTCAAAACACAGCTGTGGTACGTCAGGATGAAGGGTAGCCTTTTCTAAAATTGCACTAACTGGACTATCATTTAGACCCGGCCGGGCCTAAACATGAGGTCGGTCAGTGCTGTCCAACTGTCATGCACTGCTCCTTCTCAACCTCTATAAATGGTGCTCCTATGCTGTTTTTCTGGTAGGATAGCAAGTCTTTGGTATTTTGCTCTCAAGATGGAAACATTGCCCAACAATAGGCTTCAAGACTGGGTATCCACTTTGGATGGCTCGGAAAAGGTGAACTTTCGTGGTTTTGGCCTAAATGCCTTTTTTCCTCTGAGCCTCATTTCTCTTTGCTTTCCATTCCTCAATGCCGTTGTTCGATGTTGGAACCTGATCACTCATGTGTTTAGCTTTGGATCACAGGAGATGTGTCCGACGATCAAAGAATTTCAAGCATTGGTGGAATCTCGGCGCGATGAAGAAATCATGCTACAGCCCCATTTTGGCCATGCCCAAGCTTTGGGATGAATGTGTGGGCTAACATTGCACGAGGCTCGATCCTTGGCACATGATGGGGAGCTAGACATGCTCGGTTTAGTTCATCGATTTTTCACTATTGGAGATAGGAGTTACCTTCTCTAGTGAGGCCACAGACAACATCCTCTATGTTTATGCCTACTTGCACAATTCCTCGTTGCCCCTAGTTTTGGCGAAGCTAGCATCCAGTTGATCAAAGTGGCCCAATGTCTGAAAAAGGGTAAGAGTTGCATAAGCCTGGCCTTGGCCGAAACCTTGATGGGTTTAGATGCCTTTCATCAATGAGAGACTACCCATTTGGCAGGGAGTCCGCTACTTCTCCAGGTATTATTTCCCACCCTGCTAATTTATAATTCTCACATTACTCGACACTCAATCTCTGTTTTTCTCTCATAATCTCTTCCTTACTTTTCTCTCATCGTACACATCTCTATTCTTTAATCTCACTTATTTTTCATCCCTCCCCAGGTATGGTTGATTGATAAACTGCAAGTAGTGGACCATTGCCCCTAGTACTCAGCCTGAGCTTACTTCTTTCACCAACGACTGGTCGATTTCCCCTCAGAGGGGATATGGTGTGATTGGATGTGCAGCAAACCTGTAGCTGGCATAACTTGGCATTGCCCCAGGCTTAATTTGGCTGAAATAAGCTACAACATGTCCAGGTAGCTAGGCATATAGTTGATTGGCCTCACATACTGCGTGTTCTATTTCCCCTTCCGGTTCAGACGCCAGTTTGGCCATGATCAGACATGTCTAAATGAGGAGATGGAATACCCAGCTTCATTTCCCATTTCTGGTTCACACTTGCCTCGATACCTTACTGCCAGGAGGGCAAGGGAGCTTCTGGCCCCTGCCTCAAGCTTCAGTTACGCCCTTTCTTATGAGTGTTTAGCTTGGCTTGAAGACGAAGAACAAGTTGGGCCATCTTTAACTGCGGAAACTTCCGCGAGTGCAAACAGAAGACATAGAGCTACCTAACTTAGTTATGCCCTTAGCTTTACTACTTTGATCTTTCTTTTCAAGTTTTATGATGTAAAAATAGCTTTGTTAAATCAAAGAGTTGGAGAATGTACTTGTGTTGAAATCAATGTAATTAAAGTTGCAAGCACTGAATTTTCATTTCGTTTCCAAAAATGGTCCAAGTTATAAAAGGGTAAAATTTTGAAAAAAATTTGCTTTTATTAGAACTTTTCAAAACTATATTTTTTTTTTTTGGGAGGGGGATGATCACCACCTGACACGCACAGAATCAACCTTCGAGATGTACAGTCCCGAATTAACAAATCACAACTGCCCATAACTGTATCGGCCACACCAGCCCTTCTGCCGACATGAAGACCACACAATCAAGCTAACCGGTAATGAAGAAAGATGACCTGATCAAATATGAATGAATAGGATAGTTGAGTTAGAGATGGTTACGGTCGAACTTCAGGATAAAGTTGCCTATGTATCCGAAAGAAGAGAATCAGACCTTACGTAGTTCGGTTCTGGTTCACTCTATTATTAACTCTCTTATTTGCACTCTAACTTTTGCCAAAGTCGCCCTTTAGGGTTTTCAACCTTGCGAGCTCAGTTTTTCTTTATTTCTAATTTTTTTATGCTCTAAGTTTTGCTTAGGTCGCCCTTTTGGGTTTTCAGCCTAGCGAGCCTCTCAAGGGTAATATTTCTTCAACTTGTCCATATTGATCGACTTTGAGAATTCTAGACCATCTAGATCCATAAGTATAACTACTCCCCCAAACCAGATTGTCTTGATAATATAACGACCAGTCCAATTAGGTCAGAATTTGCCCCTAGGGTCATCGATGGGGGCTCAGTTGTCCTTCAGCACCATGTCCCCTTCTTTAAAGTTTCTGGACTTAACTTTCTTGTTAAAAGCCCCGGAAATTCGGCATTGGTAACCCTAGACATGATACAGAGCCTTCAGCCTTCTCATATCAAACAACATTAATTCCTCAAATCTATTTTGTTGCCAGTCTGCCTCCGCTATCTGATACTCAGCCATAACTCATAGCGACGGGACTTCAATTTCGATTGGCAGATCAGCCTACATCCCACAGACGAGAAAATAAGGGGTTGCCCCTGTAAATGTCTAAATCGACGTTCTATAGCCCTAAAGTGCAAAGGGCAATTTCTCCGGCCAGTCCTTGTAGGTTTCCACCATTTTCTGCAGAATTCTCTTGATATTTTTGTTGGCGGCCTCGACAGCTCCATTGGTTTGTGGCCTATAGGTTGATGATTTATGGAAAGCCACGTTATATTTCTTAAGTAGATCCAGCACCTCTTTCTTAAAATGTGACCCATTATCGGAGATAATCTCATTCGGAACCCCATACCTACAGATGATGTTGTTCTTGATAAACTTAGCCACATGCGATGCCTTTAGCACAGAGTAGGACTGGGGCTCCACCCATTTGGTGAAGTAGTCGATTGCTACCAAGATGAATTCATGTTCGTTTGACCCCTTTGGCGTAACTGCGCTGATAACATCTATCCCCCAAACAGAGAACGACCATGGTGAGGTCATGTTGTAGAGCTTCGATGGCAGAATGTTCATACGATTGGCATGAATTTGACATTTATGGCATCGCCACACAAAACTGATACAATCCTCCTCCACGGTTGACCAGTAGTAGCCTTGTCTAAGAATTTTTCGAGCGAGCATCACACCATTCATGTGGGCCCCTCACTCTCCTCCGTGAATGGCCTCCATAAGGTGCTTTGATTCCTCTTCCTCAACACATAGTTTATGCATTCCCAAATGGCCTCTTTTGTACAACTTGCCTCTGCAGATGATAAATTGGACGGCCAGACGCCATATTCCCCTTTCATCTTTGGTGTTTACCCCTAGTGGATACGCCTCATTTTCCAAGAAATTCCAAATATCGTAGTACCAAGGGTTCTTGTCTGAGGCCTCATCTATCGCGGCAATGGTTTCATAGGCTGGCATGTTCTTCTATTCAATAATGATCAGACGCATCCTAACTTCCAATGAAATGTCCACCATAGAAGATAGAGTCGCTAATGCGTCAGCAAATTGGTTGTTCTCCCTTAGCAGGTGGGTAAATGTTAGCTTTTTAAACATCGGAATTAGCATATCCAAGGCCTAATGGTAAACCTTCATTTTGTCCTCTTTAACCCGCCAATCTCCGTTGGCTTGAGACAATGCCAAGTTCGAATCCCCAATGATGGCCAACCTTTTTGCCCCTAGTTCCAGGGTGTCTTTTAAACTGGCAATACACGCCTCATACTCTGCTTCGTTGTTGGATACTTTGAACCGGAGTTTGAAGGCTAACTGTATTGATTAGACGCTCCGTGAAAGTACATTGTCTACATTTCCTCCTCTATTTGCAGAATATCTTCATTTGGGACAAAGTAATCCACCACTTCATCCCCCTCCACCAGATGGTCTGCCAGGAATTCTGCCACAGCTCTCCCTTTAACTGACTTGCGTGTAACATATTTGAGATCAAATTCGGAGAGAAGAAAAAACCAATAGGCTAGTCTACCCGTAAGTGCTGATTTCTCGAAGAGATATTTGATGGGATCTAATCTCGAAACTAGAATTGCCGAGTGAGCTAACAGGTAGTGCCTCAACTTCTAGGTAGCCCATACCAAGGCTAGGCAAGCTTTCTCAAGGGGAGTGTAACGGGTCTCATAATCCTGCATTTTCTTGCTCAAGTAGTAAACGGCTTTCTCTACCTTGGCCTCTAACTCCTGAGCCAACATATACCCCATGGTTGAGTTTGTCACTGACAGGTACAAAATCAACAGTTTTCCCGAAGCTGGCAGTGATAACATAGGTGGATTCTGCAGGTACTGCTTGACCTGTTCAAAAGCAAACTGACAGCGATCATCCCATTGGAATTTATTTTGTTTCTTCAGGAGACCAAATAGTGGTTCACAAGTCAAGGTTAATTTGGAAATAAACCGTCTTATGAATTGCACTTTACCCAGAAAGCCACGCACCTCCTTTTCAGTCCTTAGTGGTGGCATTTCTAAGATGACCTTGATTTTGGAAGGATCTACCTCAATTCCTCTCTGTGTGATCAGCAGTCTCAACATTTTTCCTGGTGTTACCCCAAAAGTACATTTATGCGGGTTCAACCTCAATATATACTCTCTGATCTGTTGAAAGAATTTCTCCAGTACGGTGTAGTGGCCCTTTCGATCTTTGGACTTGACAATCATATCGTCCACATACACCTCAACCTCTTTGTGGATCATATTGTGTAGAATGGTGGTTACAGCCCCTTGATAAGTGGCCCCAGCATTCTTCAACGCAAACGGCATAACTTGATAGCATTAGGTGCCCTACGGAGTAGTGAAAGTAGTCTTCTCCCTATCCTCAGGTGCCATCAGAATCTGGTTATACTCAGAAAACTCATCCATGAACGAGAACAATACATAGCCCATGGTGAAGTCTACCAACTCGTCAATATGCTGTAGTGAAAAATCATCCATCAAACTAGCCTTATTCATATCCCTGAAGTCGACACAGACCCTGATTCTGCCATCCTTTTTTGGGACTAGAGCAATGTTGGCCAACCACGTTGGATACTCAGATACAAGCAAGAACCCTGCCTCGATCTGTTTGGTAACTTCTTCATTGATCTTTAACGCCCAATCTGGGTGGACTCTGCGTAGCTTCTGCTTAACTGGTCGGGCCTTAGAGTCAAGAGGGATCCGGTGTTGTACAATCTCAGGATCGATTCCAGGCATGTCTTCGTAGGACCACACGAAAACATCTTTCATATTTTTTAATAAAGTGATTAAATGCTCATGTTCCTCCGAAGACAACGTGGATCCGATCTGGACCAAGTGAGGATCTTCCTCAGTACCCACATTAATAGCAATGATTTCATCTATTCAAGGCTTAACACGCCTCTCCTTTTCATGATCAACCAAATTTTTCAAAACCCGAGGAATTTTTCAAGATTAGTGCAACAAACCAAAGGCACAGGAAAATAGGCAAAGTTCACAACATTCCCATTCAAAAAGTCTGGATCATCGATTACAGTGGACTCCAAAGAAAAGCTAAAAGATGACCTGGATAGGACTTTGGTATCTAGGTTACCACTCCCAAAAGCACCAGACTCAGAGGAACTCGAATCTGACTCCGACTCCGACTCCACAGACTCAATGGAATCAGATTCGGACTCACTATTTGATCCAAAACTGCCGATGACGCCTTGCTCAAACTTCTAGACCAGACATGGAGCCTCAGACGCGTCCATGATAAGATTGGAGAAATCTGCTGCTGGGTTATCCCCGATCATTGAGATAGTAAAACTATCCCCCAAGTTGACGGACTCAGCTTCAGCAGTAGAACTTGCTAGTAGGTCAGCCAGGGCTTTTCCCAACAGCTCTTCCTCTTCAATGTCCAGGCTTGTAGTCCCGCTTTGATCTGTGCCAGGGCTCAGGTCTGCTTGTTCATCCTCTTCTTCTGGTAACTCGTGTCCGAAGAAGATCTCAAACCCCGAATACCTTATTTTTGTTTCCTTGTCAAACTAGGGTTTTGGGAATCCACAAAAGGAGAAGTCTTCCCCTTGGTAGAAAAAACATCTGTTCAAGGTCCCCTGTATTGGTTTGTGGACTAACTCATACTGCTTCTCATCCCTCTTTGCTTTCAGTCTTTCTCTTAACTCCTGCCCTTTTCTTTGCCAATCTGTAGCGGTAGGTTTGTATCCCAGCTCGAAAGCGTGGGGGTTGTGACTGATCTCCTTAGGGACAATGCCCCTTGCCTACCACTTTGGCTTAGTCCTAATCCGAGCATATGCCCCTGTTTGTTCATCATGTAGATGGATTGCGAACTCACGTAGTTTCCATCACCCTCCTCCATGATGGTTTGGACCAGCCGGGCTTCTACCAGAGAGAAGCCAGAAAGGAACACGTCCTCCTCCCTATGTATGATTTCCAATAATGGGGCAGTGGTTCCCTGAGGAGGATGGATCGCATAATTACCGTACGCAGTGGCAATCCTGGCTTTGAAGGGGTACTTCACTAACTGATGGACTATTGATGATACAGCCCTCATTTAATGTAGCCAGGGCCTTTCCAGTAATAGATTAAAAGTGGCCGAAATGTCCATGACATGGAATTCCACCTCATGTTCAGACGAGAAGATTAGGATATGGCTCTTGAACGTTTCCATAACATCCCAGCTTGTATTGTCATAAGCCCGGACAGCCTACGTCATAGGTGTAAAGTCAACTGACCCCAAATCGATGGCATAGGTAGTCCTCACCGGAGATACATTGATCATCGATCCGGTATCTACTAATACCACCGGAATCCACTTTTTCTAACTTTCTAGGGTTACATATAAGGGTCAATTGTGGTTGGCACCCTTAGGTGGTAACTCCTTATTTGTAAAAGATATCACCAGCGTAACGTCCCCAAATGTAACCAACGATAGAATTGGTTAGCAATGGTGCCGATAGGTAGTTTGGTCTGATTCATTACCTTTAACAGTGCTTGCCTATACTCCCGAGAAGCCATTATCAGCCCCCAGATTGATATATTCACTTGAATCTTCTTAAGTTGCTTCAAGACCAGGTTTTCCTCAATATCCTTCTCTTTTGCTCTTTTAGCCTCCTTTCAAGAGGTCTCTAACTGATCTAATGTCGCGGGTTTGAAGTACCGACCACTCCGAGTCATATGATTGATCTCATCAGTATACCAGGTGTTATCCGAGGTATCAGCCTTCCACCCTTCGTCAGTGTATGTTTGACTTAGGTCAGTGTCTTCCCACCACTCTCCTGCAGTCATGGTTGAGCAAGCATCAGGTTCTATCTAGAGCATATTAACATCACGCGCCCCATCATCGTACCATACTTCTCTACCACAGCCTTGGTTTCTGCATCTCGATATTTTTGGAGCTTCCTTAGCATCCTTTTCTGGTCACTGGGCTGTCATTCACCCTTTTTGGTAGTTTGGACATCACCCACCATTGTCTCGGGTTCTTCTTTCTCTTTTCCTTTTCCCTGCTCCAGAGCTATCTTCGTCTGGATCTCCTCTATCCTTTCCATTTGAAATTGTTCCTGTGTCTGTTCTCTCTCAATCAAAGGTGTGGTCTCAGCCTTGCTACTAGCACCAATTTCCTCTTCCTTCCCAGTCTCTTCTATATGTTCCTCTACATCTAACTCTTCCTCACTCAACCATCCATTGCTTGTTTCCGGCTGGTTCGAATCCCACCATCCCAGCTGTACACTGCTTGTATCCTCTACTTCTTTGTCAAGATCCTCTTCCAGCTCGGCCAAGTCTTCTTCCAGTTCAGCCAAGTCATTCAAGGCCTTGTTCTGGCCAATCGTTCTGATTTTTCCCTAACTGGTTCTCCCTAATAGCATTAATGCTGGGAAAGTTCGGCAAGATGACTACTGGCTTTCGCTGATCGATGGCCACAATGTATAAACTGGGATCGTACTCCTCTGCGAGCAAGACCCTCTTCTCTACGACACAGGTATCAGACAACCCTATCTTCAGTACATTCTTCTCTTTCTCCATTTTTACTGCACGGGCCTGGATTGGGTTTGTACTGTTAGATCTATCATGCACATGTCTGTGCTTTCTGGAATAACCACCTCTAGTTTTGGTAAGTGGGATGAAGTAATGTATGTGCTAGGGTTAAAGGTGGGCAGTAGTGTATGGATGTGGTTAATGTTTCCAGACGGGGGGAATTTGGTTATGTGCACGAAGTGGGTTCGTTGTTACGTTTGGTTTAGCGGGTGAGGCGACGACTTTGTTGTCGATGAGATCCTGGATCTCATGACGTAAATGGTAGCACAGGTCCGTGGAATCGCCATGTTATTGGTGAAAGAGACAGTACAAGGAGGGGTCATGTTTGGGTGGCAATGTGTCCGAAAGTGGACAACGATCGTGAGGCTTGAGATGCCCTTTTTTCCATTAAGAATTTGAGGGCGCTAGCTGGGCTCATATGGAGGGGAGTAAAAACTCTTCGATTCCGGAGTGGGCTAGTATTTTGTGAAGGTTGTGAGGTTGTGGCAGTAGCAAAGGGATCAGCCATCTTGGCCGTTGAAACAACAATACTGACATCTGCAAGCCGTAGAATAGAGCTACTGCTAGCATTGGTACTCCAAGAGAATGGCCTTCTGACAAGTTCACTTGTTCGGTGCATGATACCCTTTTTGAATGCACTCTCAATCTAGACCCACAACTCATGTAAGGAAGCATAGGTGGATAACGATGCCACTATCGTCCTCTGCAGTATATCTGGTTCAAGATTCTAGACCACCAGTCAGACTTGTTCACTTTCAGCAGGTCTATTTGTCATTCGAGCTACCTTGGCTCTCCACCGGGTGACAAAATCGATGAATGATTCTTTGGGGTTCTGGGTAGTAGCCTCCAACTCACTAATAGTTACCTCTATCTGGGTGTTATATGAATACTGATTGACAAATGCCTCAGATAGCTCCTCACAATTCCGCTTTGATGAGTCCTCCAGCTTAGCATACCAGATAGCCGCCACATCAGACAAGGTTCTCCCAAACAGTGATAGTTTTTGAGCCCTACACGAGCCCATTGGCCTTAATACGTCTGAAAACAACCAGACATGCACAATCGGATCCCCACTTCCATCAAATCTGTGGATGTAGGGCATCTTAAATTTCTCCGATAATCTGACCGAAGCCTCAGTGTACCCATCTTTGATATTCGGAATGGAGTTGAAGCCCTAGTATTTCTTCAATGCTTTCTCCAATCTAGCAATCTTGACCAAGGCTGGATTAATTTCATTGATACCAAAAGGAAAGATTCCAACGGGGGGTTGAACCAGAGGCCTATAAGCTGGAGCCGGGGGAAACATTTCCTGAAGATCTAGGATTTGGGGATTTTTTACTGGTGGGTGTAGATCCGGGTTTGGCTGAGCAGCCAAGATTGGATGCACAGTTGATGCAGATGCCCCAGTTATACGTCGTAGATCAGCGATAATTTCATCCTGTGCAACCATTCTTTGGTTTACAATATCCATGGTTCTCTGGAAAGAAACCATCATGGCAGCAAATTCCTCTGTGTTCTGTGTCGTATTCTATGCCATTGATGGTCTGGGTGAACTAGATGCTGGTGAACTGATTGAGTGAGAATGAATAGGTGTTTGCAGAGTGCTTTGTACTAGTGCTGCTGACTATCTGTTCCTTCTTCATCAGGTGACTGGCGGAAGTGAGACCAACACAGGCTAGCCACTAACAAGGTCTTGAGCTTTAAAAAGCCTACCAAAGCGAGTCCGCACAACTTGGGGAATATTGGGTCTTTCTAAAGCTATGGTGGTAAACTACCTAGCAAAAGAAAGAAAGAAAAACATAATCAAAAATCGGACAGCACTTCAGCCCCAATTCACAACAATCATAACACACAACTGAACTATAATCCCCACTAACCTCTGTTCTCAAACTCATATTGACATGAACCATCCTGTACAGTCTCACTATAAATGCACATACCTAGTAAAAGAACCGAAACACCTTTATGAGGGGGTAGGGTTATCCTGTCCTAGATTTTTGACATGATCTAGGCTGTACTATTTCAAACAATGAGTTTCACAATATCCTGCAAATGGGTGGCATCCTGTCCTAAGTTGGAATAGTCACTATAGCCTCACTATATGCAACTAGGTCAAATGGTCGAAAGGGTACCTCAGCAAGATTATCTAATATACCTCTCACACCTAACACCGAGAAGTGAAAGGAGGATCGAGTGGTACATCAGTAATCCAGATCCAAGGGTTATGTTTCCAACATGACAGAGCCTATGACCGGTCAGCCTTTTGGCAAGCCTTTTAGGAAAGTCTCCAGCAAACTGTCCAGGAATAGTAGACTGAAAACACAGTGTCTTAAAGTAACCATGCAAATGCGATGCAAAGAACATATACGTGTATGTGGAGAAGTGGTTCGGAAATACTCTTCGGGTCCTGGAGGGCGCTTGTGATCCTCAGCTAGTCACCTGAAAAAGAATAAACACTCCGGTCGAGGGTGTCGGAATTAACACTCCGACGGATAAGTTAGTATCTACTCTCTTGGTTGCTTATGTCTTAAGTTAAGCTTACTTGTTCTCACGTACGTCTCTTTGGTTGATGTTCTTCTATTTATATCTTTTCTTGAGCCTCAGGATTGAGCCCACCTTTAATTCATCATGTAACTATTTGCTCGACTCTTTTTGTTGCAAACCACTCTTCACTCAGCTCCTCGCTCACCTGGTTATGTGGCCGATCAGGATACTTCTGAATTTGTATAAGATGGGCCGAGTATAATGTATATAACTCGATTCTCGAAGTTCACTGATTCGGCCTCTTTGCATCCCCTAATACTCGGCCCCCACAATTGCCTCCTAAACACTCCACTAACAACAGTTAGCTAGCGTGTTTGGCCTCGAATTCGAAGAGTAAGAGCCAAAATTCGGTGGCTTACCTCATCCCAACGCGAATGTCAGAGCTCACACACTTTTCGGTCATCATTACAACTTCCCGCCCCTTCGTGCGCTTCTTCCATTTATTATGATTTAAAATTTTGTCAGTCTTTTCGAATGCATACAGATTTTTTGAATACTTGAAGCTCTTGGTGTGCCTTTCGAATCACCTCTGCAACCTCCTTTTATTCCTCATTGTCTTCTTCGCCTCTTGTAAGTTCTTTTCCTCTCTATTTCGAATCCCTTTTCCTAGTTTGTTTTTAGTTTAGCATATTCCATAGACTGACGAAAATGGCAAAGCATTTGAAAGACCTCCTTTCTGTAGATTGAGCCTCTGGCTTCCGATGCCATTTTTCCATCCCTGATGACATCCATGTGTCACTTGTGACAGACAGCACCCTTGATATGGAGAGGGCTAATGAAAGCACAATCATCTTCCCTTTTTTATCAAATGCAAGGGGCGGAGTCCATTTCCCTCTTCACCCATTTCTCAGGGCCGTCCTTCGCTATTCGGGTCTAATCCCTTCCCAACCTAATGTAAACTTTTTTCGAATCATAATGGGGATTATAGAATTAAACTGTCACCTTAGGATTAATCTCGACATACCTGCTATTCGGCATTATTATGCCTTGGCTAAGTCTTCTGGCCGACATGGGCGCTATTTCCTTAGGGCCAAGGACATCAACCATCAATTAGTGACTATGCTTTCCAGCTCTGGCAAGCGAGTTAATGATGTCATGGTCATTGTCCGAGGTAACTGGGAATTCAGCGAAGGCGAAGACCGCCTAGATCCTATTCCTAGACGGAGAGGCGAACCAGGTGGCCATATAGCTCCTTGCATTTATCTTTCTTATATTTATTCGACTTTATTTTTGTGGTCCCATGGTTTTACTTGTGCAGGAAATGATTTGAAGAAAGTTTTGGCTTCAACTGATGACGCCGTTCTTGCGGAAATTAAAGTCGCGCTCCAATACTTTGGCCGTCCAAGCCTTCAAAAACAAGGGAGGGCAGCCCACATTTTTCTTCAATACGAGCTGATGTATGCAACGTTTTCGGCGGCAGAAAACATCCCAGTTCCGAGGGGCGAAGAGTCTCTTACGGCCCTTATCTTAACCAACTTCAAAAACTTGAGGCAAGTTGGTTTGGAGTCATCCGATTTGGAGCAGGTGGAAGTAGCCGAGGAGGTCGCTGAGGAATCAAACCAGTCTGAAGCCGAAGTAGACGAGGCTTTGAGGTTGGCCTTTGAGGAAGCCGGCCTCAATTCATCCAACCCTTCATCCACCTCAGGCCAAGGGGATGCTTCCTTCGAAGACATCTTTACAGATTTAGGAGACCTTCCCGGTGTGTATACTAAGGACATGGCTGGGTTGTCACTCACGCAACTTGCCAAGAGGAAAAACCCTGAAAGAATGGCCGCACGGTAAAGAGACGAGGCCATCCGATCGGAAACTCCACCCGCTGCTGATGCTGAGCCCTCCTTGCCTGTCGTCGAGAAAGAGACGGCTCAAACCGAAAGGGCCAAGATGGAGCCAATATAGCAGGTGGATCAAGAAGCTTAGCAAAGGGAGAAGAAACGCCCCGCCGAGAAAGAAGCCGAGTCCATTGAAGAGCAAGCCGATAAACGGCCACGCATTGAAGAATCGTAATTGGTTGTTCCATTCATTGTTCAACTGAAGATAAGGAACATGCCGATTTCCTCTGATGCATCGGCTTTAAGAGACCCGGCTGTGGCCTTGAGCATGGCCTCTTCAATCTCCCTGCCGGTTGACAGAGCCGTATTTCGAGCCGAGCCAGATCTATTGTCGATCACACTAGCCGCTCAGTCAGTCCTATTGGTACATGCTTTACATGTAGTCTTCCGCTTAAATACATATATTTTTATTATTATTTAACTCTATTTCCTTATTTTGCAGACGGTAGGCAGGATAGGCGAAATAGGCCGCCGTTATCATGAGGCTATAGAACAGATCACCTTGCTGAAAATCGAGGTTGAAAATGAAAAGAGCAAGGCTGTGGAAGCCTCTGAAAGAGCCGATTCCGAAGCGGCGAAAGCGGCGGAGGAACGTGCAAGGGCCGACTCTGAGGTCGAGAGCGCGAGGAATTCCAACTAGTTAAGGCTGGCTACCGAAGACAGGGCAAAAGCGAGTGAGGACGCGCTCCAACTAGCCAAGGAGGTGATTGCCAAGTTGGAAGCCGATTTGGAAGAATCGAAGGCGGCGAAGGAAAAAGCCAACTCCGAGATTTCCAAAGCATTCCAGGCTGGACAAGAAGCCGCCTTGGAGAGATATGCGGAGGAAGTCCTCAAATTTCAGAACTGAGGCTTCAAACACGGCTGGCTCAAAGCCCTTGCTGCCGCAAATGTGACATTGGCCCAGCCGATTCCATTTGAGCAAGTGGACGTTAAGCCGCTGGAGTTTGACCCTGAGGATTGACTTGGGTGACATTTTAATTTTTGGTAGGCATCTTCCATGCAAGGTTGTAACTTTTTGTTTCGTAGATTTCTATTAGGTTAAGGTAGTTTTCATGTGTAAAATGGTTACTAGCTGTACTCAATTTATTAATGAAAATTTCCTTTGCTTGAAAATTTCCTTTGCTCTTCGCTATTATTCGTGCTCAATTTTTGCTATTGATGAATAGTGTTGCTTTTTACTATTGTGGATAAAATAACTGTTGTCTATTGTGCTTGCTAGCTATCGATCCAATAGGATATTGGATTATGAGATGAGTGAATTAAACATCCGTGAACACCTGCTGATTAGATAACAGTATCATAGCGATTTAGTAACTTATCCGTCTTTCAATTTTTCCGAACAAGTGAATCGACTCAGGGCCTCGTGGTCTGGCTGATTAGATTAATAAATCTGCCCTTGCCCCAGCCAATGTATGAACTGGAACGCCGAATATTATCAGTTCATGGATCAGTTGTGGCACGAGTAGATCGGCGCCGGGGTTAGATATTTGGCCGATTAGATTAATAAGTCTGCCCTTGCCCCAGCCAATGTATGAACTGGAACGCCGAATACTATCAGTTCATGGATCGGCTGTGGCACCAGTAGATCAGCGCCAGGCTTTTGAAGTTTAACATTAATGAGATCGCCTTGGGGGCACTGCATTTGTTAGGAATAAATAGGGTGAGTGCCTCACGCGCGTAAGTCCCATTAGTGTGTTCAGGCTCAATTTAAACCAGTCTATTGAGGAAGGCTAGATAAGTGCGAATGTCAAATAGACTATTCTTCAACAACAGAGGAGAAGGGAGGACATTAGTTGAGCTGGATACATAAATGAATCGAAGTGGTGAACCTAAGTGCATGGGAAGTGGGACGTCGAGGGAGTGGGAAAAACGTCAGTCCCCGCGTCGTCGAAGTAAATCACCCAGAAGGGAAAAACAACAGCGGGGCAACTCCCCTCGACCACGACCGAGAGGTGAATCTGAGGCGACACCGCGACCATTGAGTTTTGCGGCTTTTGTGGGGAATAAACCGATAACGGAAGCGGATTCAATTGTTCATGACCCAGGTGTGGCAGTCGAGTTCGCTCAACAGATTTTTCCACCAGAAGTCCAGCAGTCGATGGTCGGTCAACAGGATTTCGAAGTGTTTCGGGAGGGCATCCATGGAGCGGTTAAAGGACTGTATACCACTTACGAAATTGGCATGCGTCTACGTGCCGCGCGGCGGGAGAATGAGCAGAAGGATGAATGAATTCGAAACTTCGAAGCTCACGTGGAGAAGGCTGAGCCGCGTGCGGCCGGCCAATCTAACCCAGTCGTGGAGGAAAGGGTGACCCAACGGCTGATAAGTCATGCAATTGCCGATCGAGATACGACAAGCATGTTTGCAGTAGAGACTGCAAGGTCCAAGGGTTATGAACAAGGCTTCCACGGCGGCCGAAAAGTCGGGATAGATAAGACCAAGGAAAAGCTCGCCGAGGAGGTTTGCCGATGTGAAAACCGTGGATTTGAGCACGGGTGGATCAAGGCTCTCCAGGCCGCAGAGTCTCTCCAGGTAGCAAGTGTTGATTCGGCATCGCCATTATACCAGAGTCATCATTTTCCTTTTGCGGCCTTCGAAGTCGAGAAGAGTGACGACGAAGGTGATGCCAAATAAAGATGAATCTATTGTAGTGTTTTTAACGCAAGTTGAATGTAAATTATGTAATCTCGATCAACTTAATAAAACGTATCATTTTAAATGCTAGAATGTTGTTTCTGCTATTTATCATTTTTCGTCTATTGCGTCTATGCTTGTTAATAATAATGCAAATGGAAGAAACGCCGAGTTCCAAGGCGTCTTATCTTGGCCAATCGTCATTTCAACGAAGGGTCTCCGCATCCGGAGGCTCATTCAGACACTTGTTTTGGCCGTTCGTGATATCCACGAAGGGCGCTCCAAATCCGGAGGACCAATCGGCCCAAAAGCGTCATGTACTGATAGGGGCTCCGACTTCGGAGACTTAATCGGCCCAAAAGTGTCCTGCACTGATGGGGCCCGAATTTGGAGACTTTTATCTTGGCCAGCCATGATATCCACGAACGACGCTCCGAATCCGGAGGCTCAATCGGCCCAAAAGCGTCGTGCACTGATGGGGCTCCGAATTCAGAGACTTATATCTTAGCCAATCATGCTATCCACGAAGGGCACTCCGAATCCGGAGGCTTAATCGGCCCAAAAGCATCGTGCACTAACGGGGCTCCGAATTCGGAGACTTAATTGGCCCAAAAGTGTCCTGCACTGATGGGGCTCCGAATTCGGAAAATTATATCTTGGCCAATAGTGATATCCACGAAGGGCGCTCCGAATCCGAAGGCTTCATCAGTCCAAAAGCGTCGTGCACTGACGGGGCTCTGAATTCGGAAACTTAATCGGCCCAAAAGTGTACTACACTGATGGGGCTCCAAATTCGGAGACATATCTTGGCCAATCGTGATATCCACGAAGGGTGCTTCGAATCCGGAGGCTTAATCGGCCCAAAAGCGTCGTGCACTGATGGGGCTCCGAATTCAGAAACTTAATCGGCCCAAAAGTGGCCTGCACTGATGGGGCTCCGAATTCGGAGACATATCTTGGCCAAACGTGATATCCACGAAGGGCGCTCCGAATCCGGAGGCTTAATCGGCCCAAAAGCGTCATGCACTGATGGGGCTCCGAATTCGGAGACTTATATCTTGGCCAATCGTGATATCAACGAAGGGCGCTCCGAATCCGGACGCTTAATCGGCCCAAAAGCGTCGTGCGCTGACGGGGCTCCGAATTCGGAGACTTAATCGCCCAAAAGTGTCCTGCACTAATGGGGCTCCGAATTCGGAGACTTATATCTTGGCCAATCGTGATATCAACGAAGGGCACTCCGAATCCGGATGCTTAATCGGCCCAAAAACGTCGTATGCTGATGGGGCTCTGAATTCGGAGACTTAATTGGCCCAAAATTGTCCTGCACTGATGGGTCTCCGAATTCGGAGACATTCTTGGCCAATCGTGATATCCACGAAGGGCGCTCCGAATCCGGAGGGTTAATCGGCCCAAAACCGTCATGCACTGATGGGGCTCCGAATTCGGAGACTTATATCTTTGTCAATCGTGATATCCACGAAGGGCGCTATGAATCCGGAGGGTTAATCGGTCCAAAAACGTCGTGCACTGATGGGGCTCCGAATTCGGAGACATATCTTGGCCAATCGTGATATCCACGAAGGGCGCTTCGAATCTGGGGGGTTAATTGGCCAAAAGCGTCGTGCACTGATGGGGCTCCGAATTCGGAGACTTATATCTTGGCCAATCGTGATATCCACGAAAGGCGCTCCGAATCCGGATGCTTAATCAGCCCAAAAGTATCCTGCACTGATGGGGCTCCGAATTCAAAGACTTAATAGGAAGACGTTTTAACGAGCTGAGTTTCAGTGAGGAAATAAGAGACTTTATATTACAAAAATGAAATTTGTACACGGCAATCATTCAAAACAAATATCATGCCCCACAAGTCGGGTTAATGATACAATTTACACAAATGCGTGGAATTCCAAGGGCGTGGCAGACTCCTCCCAAACATGTCGTTGAGCCGATATGCCCCTGTGCCGGTGATTGACTCAATCTGATATGGGCCATCCCAGTTGGGACCTAGCTTTCCATCGGCGGGGTTCTTAGTAGCGGGAAGAACTTTCTTCAAGACCAGTTCTTCGGGTATATAACGTCACTGATGCACACGTTGATTGTATGACTTAGCAAGCTGCTGCTGATACCGTGCCATAGATGCGAGGGCTCGATCTCGTCGTTCTTCAATCAGAGTTAGGTCTAAAGTTAGCATCATGTCATTACGGCCCAAGTCAAAGACCTTTGTTTTCAGAGTGGGTAGGCTGATTTCCAGTGGGATAATTGCCTGAGTCCTAAAGCACAGGGCGAACGGCTTTTCTCCAGTCGATAATTGCCTGAGCTCTTCAACCCACTTTCTTTTAGCTTTCTCCAACCATTTCTTGATACCGTCCAAAATGGCTTTGTTGGAGGCTTCAGCTTGACCATTGCTTTGTGGATACGCCGGGGTGGAGAAATAAGGCCGAATACCATACTTGCTGCACAATTCTCGATAGACGCCACAATCAAACTGGGTGCCGTTATCTGAAATAAGTTCTCTTAGAATGTCAAATCATGTTATGATATTCCTTTATACAAAACGCTTCACATCAGTATCTCGAATGTGCGTTAGTGTCTCCGCTTCGACCCATTTCGTGAAGTAATCTGTCGCGACAATAAAAAATCGCTTGTTGCCCGGGGCTCGAGGTAATGGTCCGCCAATATCAAGTCCCCATTGGGCGAACGGCCAAGGACTGGTTATGGAACTTAACTCTTCAGCAGGCAAGTGGGTCAAAGGAGAAAAGTTCTGGCACTGTTCACATTTCTTGATGTAACACTTGGCATCAGCTTTCATTGTCAGCCAATAATACCCCTGTGTCACAACTCGATGAGCCAAAGAGCGTCCGCCAGAATGGGCACCACAACTACCTTCATGTATTTCAGTCAGGAGTTCCTCGACTTTATCCGGGTGAATGCATTCTAGGTATGGACCAAAAAGGGATTTCTTGTAGAGCTTTCCTTGTAGATCCAAGTAATATCGCACGGCTTTGTTTCATAGCTTATGTGCTTCTTTCTTATTCGTCGGGAGCTGTTCGGAAGATAGGAATGAAGCAATAGGGTCCATCCAACTCGGACCTGATTCTATGACACTGATCTACACCGACTCCGAAGGGCCAATGCTCGACTTAGGGATGAACCCTACTTCAATTGTCTGTTTAATCTCTGAATTGATGGCAGAGGCTAGGCAAGCCAGGGCATCTGCATGCGTGTTCTGATCTCAGGTTATTTGGTTCAATTCATGATGGTCAAATTTTGCTAGCAAGGAACTCGTCGTTTTCATGTAAGCTGTCATTTGGTCGTTTTTGGCCGCGTATTCACCCTTTAACTGATTGATGACTAGCTTTGAGTCGCAAAAGATAAGAAGACACCGAGCACCCAAGAGATGTGCATTCCGTAAGCCGGTTAGCAGTGCTTCATATTCAGCCTCATTGTTCGATGCTTCAAAGCTGAGTTTGACTGCCTGCTCGATTATTGCCCCATTAGGAGCCATGATTACAACGCCGACCTCGCTGCCACGTTGGTTGGATGACCCATCATAGTATAGTTGCCAGATGTCCCCAACGTATATCCTCCAATTCAGCTTAGGTTAAATTTGATCGGACTTAAAGTCGACAAGACACCCGGTGAATTTGGCAACAAAATCGGCGAGCACTTGCCTCTTGATTGAGGTTCTGCGTAAGAACCGGATATCATACTGGCCGAGTTCCAGAGCCCATCTTGAAACGCGTCCTGATGCTTCTGCACTATGGAGTACTAACCGGAGGGGGTAGTCCATTAGTATCCAAATAGTATGCCCCTAAAAGTAATGCATCAGTTTTCTTGCTGCCATGACGAGGGCTAGGATGAGTTTTTCCAATGTGAGGTAACGTGTTTCGACGTCAACCATTGCCTTGCTCAAATAATACACTAGCCGCTGCTCCCCAAGCTCTTCCTTTAATAGCACAGCGCTGACGGCCCAGTCAGAAACTGCCAGATATAAAATGAGCAGATCGCTTGCCGAAGGTGTTGTCAAGAGTGGGACTGATCGGAGGTAGGTCTTCAGACCATTGAAAGCGGCTTCGCACTCAGAGGTCCATTCAAAAGCTTTACCCTACCGTAGGGTATGAAAGAATTGTAGGCAGCGGTCAGTGGAACGGCTAATGAACCTGTTGAGTGCGGCGGCCATTCGCATCAACTTTTGGACCTCCTTAACCGATCAAAGAGAGCCGAGTTCCAGGATTGCTGTGATTTGCCTCGGGTTGGCTTCGATTCCACGGTGATTGACAATGTAGCCTAGGAATTTGCCGGAACCGATCCCAAATGCACACTTGGAAGCATTCAACTTCATTTTGTATTTGCGTAAAATGCCGAATGTCTCTTTCAGATCGGCTAGATAAGTCTGCTCTTCTTTAGACTTAACCACCATATCGTCAATGTATACTTCGATCATTCGGCCGAGTTGCTCCTTAAACATGGCAATGACTAGTCTTTGGTAAGTTGCCCCCACATTCTTCAGCCAAAAGTCATAACCTTATAGCAGTAGGTTCCTCTTGGGGTAACGAATGCAGTTTTGTCTTGGTCTTCCAGGTGCATTGCAATTTGATGATAGCCTCTATAGGCATCGAGGAAGCTTATACGTTGATGACGCGCCGTGGCATCCACGAGTTGGTCTATTCTGGGGAGGGGAAAACAATCCTTGGGACAAGCTTTATTTAAGTTTGTGAAATCCACACAAACACACCAAGTCCTATTTTTCTTCTTTACAACCACTGTATTCGATAGCCATGTTAGGTAGGTGACTTCTCGGATTGCCCCGACATCAAGCAACTAGTCAACTTCTTCAACTACGGCAGCAGTGTGTTCTGCGGCTGACCGCCGACTTTTCTGAATAATCGGCTTGTGTTTGGGGTCAACATTTAAACGGTGCTGACAAACAGATAGATCCACCCCCGGCATCTCATACGGCGACCATGCAAATACATCAAGGTTGCTAAGTAAGAAGGTAATTAGCTATTGTCTGTCGACTTTATCCAGGGAGGCGCCGACCATGAAGAACCTGTCAGGATTTCCATCAATTTCAACTCGATCCAGGGCTTCCGTGGCCTTTTCACTTGGGAGCCGCCCAACATCCTTGAGGCTCTCTCAATCCAGCATCTCAATAGAATTCACTTCCAGCTCTCTTGGAGTCTTTGCGGCAAGGAGATAACAAGCTTGTGCCGATTTTTGGGAACCATGGATTTGTTCAATGCCGCGCTCAGTCAGGAAGCGGAGCAGTTGATGATAGGTGCTTGGCACGGCTGTAGACGTCCCCGAACGTCCCGGGAGGATGTCCCGTTTTGTTCATCTGGGCTCACTACAGTTCAGGATTCAAATTGTCACGGTTCATAATCTGATCTCACAAAGTGCAATGCGAGATTGATAAATCACCAAAGAGTCCAAATATGGCAAATCGTTTTTGAAAAAATAGATTTTTTAGAAAGAAGTGCCAAACATGGACTGATTTGCCAGATACAGAGTCGCCACCTAAATATTTTATTTTGGGGGAATTTAGGAAACCCTGACTCGTTTGCCTAAGGCCACGTGTCCGTCATCACCAAAGTTGCCTCGGCTCGGGAACTTGGGTACGATTGGGGAAGGTCAGCTATGAGCACCTCCGCTTGTCCGATCAAAGATCGGCCTCTATTAAACATGATATCTTGTTTTGAAAACATTATGTGCTCTTATTCTGGTTAATTAGCTAATCTTACTATGTGATGCGCACAACACAAAAGTATAGACTAGATCGCCTAATTTGGAACAAAGCATTGCATATCCGCTCGTTTGGAAAATGGTTTGAAATTTGCTACTCGCAAGTAGGCTAAAACACGGATTTCAATGAGTCATTCCAACTCAGACAATCCAACCTTCACCCACAGGCATTCAGGCAGTTTATATCACATAAGCATATAGCCACATGGTAAGCATGCTGTCATGTTAACATTCACACTCATGCAAGATGCTAAAGCATAAAAAGCTTACCGAGTACTCCGAGCCAAAACAAAGAACTTGTTAGCAATCAATGTATGATCCAAGTCCATGTTAAGTGGTTAATGCATCGCATACAAAATGCAACTAGAATAGGCTCGGCTAATCCTAGGATGGCATGTGGATTGCAATAGATAACATGTATTCAAGTTAGATTTGAAATACTATGCAGTTAGCATGATGCGCCGAGCCCGGTGCATGCAATACAAATGAGTGGATGCACGCATGCATAGCATAAGGATGCTAAATTAAATATGCCCTGATACTAGCCATCAAAAGTAGGTAAGTAAAAGGGAGAAAGAAGTGGAGGTTGGAAGACATGCACACACGCACCCACACTTATTACACAGTTATGCTCTCTCTCGGAGAGACCGAATGAATAATACAAATTAATCAACTAATCAAGCTAATTAATTATTTTATACAACACTTAACTAATTAATGAATCAATTAAGCTACTGAAAGCAATAAAAGGCCTCGGGAAGAGGGATGCATGCATGCTCGGATTGGCTCCGCTCGGAAATCCACCGCCATGCACAAGCTGCCTCTGTTTGCACTGTTTCTCTCTTCTGAAGACTGCACAAGTCCCAAGGAATACTCTCTGAACACTGTGGGATGCCACCGGCTATGAGGAATGGTCACCGGCCAAAGGGAAGTGGTCATCGACCATCTATTGAGCTCTCGACCACCAATGCATAGCCGGTCGACACTGAATGTGGTCGGTCGGCCATGTATGCCTGCAGAATCCTGTTTTGACAGCAACAGAGGGCAAACATGGCATGGCAATGCATTTCAAGCAAATGTTGGCACCACCATAGCCCTTTTCATGTTTATGACTCAAAGGGGGATGGTACTCGATTCTCGGACCACCAATCGCGCATTTCGATGCATGATGGCCCAAGAAACCAAGTGTGCCATTTCAATGTGGAATGAAACGCACATAAATAAACAATAGGCCCAACCTCTATCACTTGATCAAATCAAGAGGCATGGCATGTATGCCCAATGCAATCCTAGCATGTGGGCTAAGTATGCAACATGAACATGTGAACAAATATGCAAGCTAACAAACATGCAAAGTATAACTTAACCATGTAAGCATGTAAGATGCAACATGGACAACATGTTAAGTACAATGCATACAAAATGCATCACAACCTAAGTATACAACAACATGTCATATAACTCAAGCAATGCAACTAAATGCAATATGGTTAAGCATGTGTCAACAATGCAAGTAATGAGCATGCAAAACACTATGCAACCAAAGCATGCAAACATGAAGCAATGTAACAACATTTGCACAACATGCAAAGGGCGGACTTAGACTAATATGGACAAGTCTCAACCATGTCCAAATCAGTAGCCAAATGCTATGGAAATGAGGTCAAATTTACATACAAACATGCATGCAAACATGGTCCAATACTTAAGCATAAAGAGGGGACTTTTAAGCACACTTAAAAGAGGATAAACATGGACTAATGGCAAGCATAGCAAGCTCTGAAAATACATGAGGGATGATGCCAAATCAACCTAACAATGCAAGCAAGGCATGCAACCAAATCCAAAATTCAAGGCAAGCCAAGGGGCTTAAACTATGGCTACATGAAGCAAGTCCCAAAGGGCCATGAGAACTCAAAACCACCCCAAGGCAGACCAAAACAAGGTCAAAGGCACACCTAGATGGCATCTAAATGGCCTAAGTCTAAAGGCACGCACAAAGGGTCCAAACATGGAGCATAAGACACAAACCTTTTAAAGCATTAAAGGGGCATCAAATGCAAGCATCTGAGCATGCCACAAGGACTGAAATGATGCTATAAATGGTGCCAAACCACTGAAACACGCCAAGTAATGCATGCTCAACACTCACACACCCAAGTCTAACAAGCCAAAATGCAAGGTGGCTATACAAAGGATGTCATGGATGGCCAAAACAACCACAAACAGACCTCAAGCATGCTAAAACATGCATAAAAGCTTCACAAAGCTTGGCCAAAACAAGTAAGCATAGTAGTCTAAATGCTAAGTACATGTTAAAGCAAATTCAGGGCATTACAAGACAAGTATGCAAGGCAAGCATCGTGTGTCTAAACCAATTAAAAACAGTACTATATCATGGAAAAATAAGCACAAATATGCATTGAAAAGAAGCTAAACAAAGCTAAGCATACAAGCTACAAAACAAGCCATTTGTGTAAGCATCAAAGGCAATATGGAGAAGGGATGACCCTCTCCCATTTAGGACCTCAAAACCACCTCTCCACCATTGAAAATCCTCTAGATTTCAGTGGTAGAGAGGTCATGCAAAGACCACGACAATGGCCAAAATAGATGGCCTTAAACAAGACCTAATAAGGCCTTGGAGGGGGGAGACAACCCCAAACCTCAAAGAGACCTTAAACAAAGTTCTAAAACTAACAAAATCAGAACTTTTATATGTTATACACTAAGCTCAAAAATAGATGCAAGATAGGTTAAAAGCTAATGCAAGAATGGGGAATAAAGGAGGTAGGTTCTTACCCTTGAAGAACACTTCAAGAACACCAACCTCAGACCTCCCTTTGGATCAAAATCAGCTCAAAAACCTTGAAACCAGTCCTTCAACACCTCCACAACCGGAGTATGGTGTAATACTAGGTGCCTTAGTGCAAAACTAAGAACAAAACACCCTTTTGGAACACCAAACACTATATAGAGAGTTATAGAGATATATATATATATATATGCCCTAATCTCAGAGTTGTTCAACCTTTGGAAAGGGAGGGGAGGCCTTCCTCTTATAGGCAAGGCCAATCCAAGCTTCCAAGGGAAGCTAAGTTAAGGAAGCAAATCCCTCCATACACGTGTATGGAGGGGGTGCAAAGTGTATGCCAGCTATCACAGCTGGCATAAAATATCTACCAAAAGCAGATGCACAGTGATCGGCCAGCCAAATATGACAAATTGACCAAAACACTGGTCGGCCGACCACAAAGAGTGCCGGTCGGCCAAACATTTGGCCGATGGCAACAAAACAATGGCCAGTGGCCTCAAGCCATGGCCGGTGAGGTGTGGGGATGGCCAATAAGCCATTCCCTACCCCTCAAAAGCAAAACACAAGTGTTTGGTGCAAAACCAAACACAAAACAGTCGAGTCGAGAGGTCTTGAGGTAAGGCGCGTGGCCGAGACCTCCGAGAACTCATGACGAACACGAACAAGGATGATCACCGAGTGTTCAAATGGTGACGTCCAAGTCTCAAGGACGGTCAAAAATGGGGTGTCTACAATGGCCTGCATGATATGCAGCCAAGTTCATCCCATGATGAGATTATACGGCGAAGGGAGCTTGATAACCAAAAACTCCACATCCACTGATAGGGAGCCCACTCGAACTGGTAGTGTGATTTTGCCCAACGGGTATTCCGAATTGGCGTTGAAGCCGGATAACGGATAATGGGTCGGAGACAGGTCCGACTCAGTGAAGCCGAGTTTGATGAAGGTCTTGTAGTACATAACCTCTGAAGCACTCCCCTAGTCAATGAGAACCCGTTCAACGGTGAATCTGTTTATGCGTAGTTTGATTACCAAGGGATCAATGTGGGGGAGTGTTACGCCGACCAAATTGAAGTCATCAAAAGAAATACTCGCAGCTTCATGGGGGCGTTTCGCTGGTGTGATTTTCTTTTGGAGGTTAGGATGTGACTGAATTGTATGCACCGCGAAAGTCGTTGGCAAGCTGTATATCATATGAATTACGCCGAGCGATGGTGACTCCGGCCGCAAAGCAACTGTTTTAGTTAAGTTATCTTTTCGGGCGTATTGCTTAAGCCGACCGTCTTGTACCAACTCCTCGAGGTGATCCTTCAACGCGTAACAACTGTTGGTATCATGACCATGGTCCTTGTGATATTCGCACCGCTTATCCCGCCTCCTCGTGTCGGGAGGTCCCACCATTTTAGACGGCCATTTAAAGAACGGTAAGTGTTGAACCTTAGCCATAAGCATACTGATCGGCTCTGATAACTCTGTGTATTTCTTGTCGGCGCGCCTTGCGCGCCTGCTATCCACTTGAAGCTGCTCATTAGCTCGGTGTGGACACTGGTCATTTGATCGGCACGAATCCCGTCTTCTATCTCATTTAGCCCGGTTCGGTGATTCAGGGCTCCGTGGTGGTACAGCGTTCATCGGCTGCACGATTTCAGGCGGGGCCAACTTAGTGGCTTTATACCTGGCTTTGACTCGTAGGGCATCGTCTTCTACTTTGCAGTATTCCTTAATTTTTTTCATCAACGACCAGACCGTTTTTGGGGGCCATCTAGTCAAAGAGCTGCGGAGGGCACTGTCTGGATGTAACCCTATCTTGAAGGCGGTGATGTTCATGGAGTCATTGTCGGCATCATCTACTAGGTTAAAACATTCCTAATACCGCACTGAATATGCACGAAGGGTTTCCCCTGGTTGAATTTGCATTGCCCACAGAGAATCGGCTTGCTTCGGCTGGACCTCATTAGTGATGAACCTTGCCCTGAAGGATTTTTGGAGTTGGTGGAAGCTCTTGATCGATGCCAGCTCCAATTTATAATACCACTTGACAGCCAGTGGTTCCAAACTGCTCGGAAATATTCGACACATGAGGGCCTCGTCATCTGCATGAAGCGTCATGGCTTGCTTGTAATGGCGAATGTGATCGGTGGGGTCTAATTTACCATCATATAAGGTGAATGACGGTGCTTTAAACTTTTTGGGTAGCACTGCTCTTGCAATCCGTCATACAAAGGGGTCATGTTGATCCTCTTCATCTGAATCATTTCTTCTTCGCTTTTTCCGTGCACGCGGACTTCCCTCAGAAGAACTGGAGATGTCAACTCGTCCCTTCTTTGTAGATTCTGGGGATGATGAGTCAGAGCCACTGCTACTATCATGTCTCCGAATTCAAGATCGTCAACCATCCTTTCTCAGAGGTCGTCCCGGGTCTTAGCGTGCGGCTTGTTGAGATTTTTCCACTTCCAAGGCCAAATCTTGTCGAAGGCACTCATTCTCAGCCATCATGTTTTCCAACCTCTGTTCTTTTTGCTTCGCTTGCTCCATAATCGCTTGCATTGTCTCGCGTGCTGATGCCGAGGGTGAATCGAAGTTTAAGGCCCTTATTGCGGTAATATTCTCTGGCCCAAGCATGTTGCTTGGAGTGGTTTTATCTTGTGGCGTAGGGTCGCCAACGACTACCAGAGGATCTTCTATTATGCCCGCCATGGATGTGCTTGAGTATTCCCACAGATGGCGCCAATTATGGAGAAGTGGTTCAGAAATACTCTTCGGGTGTTGGATGGCGCTTTTGATCCTTACCTAGTCACCTGAAAAAGAATGAACACTCCGGTCAGGGGTGCCGAAATTAGCACTCCGACGGATAAGTCAGTATCTACTCTCTTGGTTGCTTATGTCTTAAGTTAAGCTTACTTGTTCTCACGTACGTCTCTTTGGTTGATGTTTTTCTATTTATATCTTTTTTTGAGCCTCAGGATCGGGCCCACCTTTAATCCACCGTGTAACTATTTGCTCGGCTCCTTTTGTTGCAAACCACTCTTCACTCGGCTCCTCGCTCAACTGGTTTTGTGGCCGATCAGGATACTTTTGAATTTGTATAAGACGGGCCAAGTACAATGTATATAACTCGATTCTCTAAGTTCACTGATTCAGCCTCTTTGCATCCCCTAATACTCAGCCCCCACAGTGTAGATAAAATTTCACATCATGAATTTCAAGTCAAGTTCTCTAAGTCCCAAACAAAGTCGCCAGAAACTATAGCTTGCTTTTCGTGCTCCTTTCAGATACGACTAGCCCTACAGTTCGGATTCACGTGGTTCTGAATCTGATTTCACAAGTGCAATGTGAAATAGTGAAAACTCAAAGGAGTCCAAATCCGGCAATTCTTTTTGAAAAATCAATGTTTGAATCAAATGCCAAAAAAGGACTACTATGCTAGATTACAGAGTCGCCACCTAAATATTTTTAGAAAATTTAGGAAACCCAAGACTCATACCAAAGGCCACTTATCCGTCATCACCAAAGTGTCTCAGCTTGGGAACTTAGGTATGAGAGGGGAAGGTCATGAATTGAGCACCCCACTCGCCTGATCAATGATCGGCCTCTACTAATCATGATGTCGTTCTTATTTACATTAGATGCTCTTGTTCCAGTTATTAGACTAACATTACTATGTGACGCACGTAAGTATAGACTAATTTGCAAAAGTTGGAACGCTTTGATTTCATGTTTATTTTAAAATTGTTTTTTGATACTCGTCACTTGAAAAGGTGAGTTTGTGCATTAATCAATTTGTCCCAATTTAAGCAATTAGCCTTCACCCACTAACATTCAAACAGGTATATCATTTAAGCACTTAACCTCATGGAAATATGCTTGATATTATAACACTAACACGCAATGCATCATGCAAAAACTCAAAATTGCTCACCTAGTACTCCAAGTCAAAACAAAGCAAAATAATTAGAAAACATGCATGTTCTTAACTAATGCAATATGACTAAATGCAATGCATACGTTATGTAATTTTAATAGGCTCAGCTATGAACATGGCATATGATTCCATTCAAAACATGCGATAAAGCACGTATTCAAGCAATAAATTCCAATTGACATTGGGTTAGTATGATGAGTCGAACCTTGGATGCATGCAAGACAATGGATGTGAATCATAAGAATGCTAATTTGAAAAATGATGTTCTATACTAACCATTGTAAGTAGGTAAATAAAAGGGAGAAAGGCGTGGGGTTGGAAGGCATACACATTATTACATATTGGCCCTCGTGTAAGAGGGTGTGAATCAACGTCCGAGAGTCCGAATTAAACTAATTATTACAAAATCGAATGAATGAATAAATAACTAGCTAGCTAATTTATTACAGCAAAATAGTCTAACCATCTAACGAATCATTGCTACAACAATATTAATTACGACAATCAATAATTACAACAATATTGAAATCATGAATGTACAATTTGCAATGGAAGCACAAGGATGGCATGCTCGTAGCGGTTTCAGAAGTAACTCTGTCTGCCTTCCTTGGAATATGTCCTGTTTCACCTTCAGTCACTGCCCTCTACTTCTGCAAAACACACGGCCTTACCAAACATTGATGGTTAGTCAGCCCCCAATGAAGCCCGGCCAGGCCCAAATAAGGCCGGTCGTGCCTTAATTTTATGAAAAATCTTGTTTTTGTGCTCTGAGGTGAAAACAGTGCAGACATAGTTTTCTAAGCTCTGTTTGTCCCTCCCACACTTCTCTATCATGGGAAAGCCTTAAGAGAATATTGGAATCGCTTCCAAAACCATCAATGTGCAATTTGCTTGCTTGATGATTTCGGCCACAATTTGGACAAAATTAATGAATGCAATGAATCAATAACCACTCCTCCCTTCTATCATGGAGTAAGCTCAAAGAGGGAGGTAGGAACACTTCAAGGCTCATCGAAACATCATGAATTGATGTAAGATGACCCTTGACACAATAGACTCGGCATAACGTCCAGCCAAATCCAAGCAATATAACTTGTTTTTCTTTATGTGGGTTGGTTCATTTTAGCAACTTTTAGACCTTTCCATTCTTTGGTCCATTAAGTCCAAGGTAATGATTACTTCCACTAAAGATTACATCCACTAAGTGAGAAACATGTCAAACGGGAAGTGATTCTCAACCTGAAAAAGAGACAATGTCGTTGACAATGAACCTCCGTAGAGATTAAGCCATTAAGCATAGATCTCTAGTTCATGTTTTGTATAACCGTCAACCAGTTGAAACAACTCTCAAATGAAAGAAATGGATGATAGATTGCTTGTTAAAATGAGGCATCTTGACATGGAAATTAATTAAAGAAAAGCTAGAACAACATGCAACAAGCTATGTATAAGGACATATGAGACAACAAGCAAACTAATCAAAGCATGAATTAATTAAATAACCAAGGACAGCCCTAAAACAGCCCTTAATGGGTGAAAAACAATGGCTCAAAGTGCATGAAAAGAGCCCAAAAAGTTAAACAACAAAGAAAGAAAATAAGGCTAGTAAGCAAAAATAAGGAGGAGTGGCTAACCCCTCCACTTTTGAAACCTCAAAGCATGATTTTTAGCCTCTTTTAAACTCTGAAAATCAATTTAGAAAGAAAAGAAAATGGTGTAAAAACAAGGCTTTGAGCTATAGGTGAAGGTGTAAGAAAGATTATTAACTCTCTCTACCCTTTGGTAGCTCTCCAAACCCGAGCTTAGATACTTGAAGGAGGATCAAAACAATACAAAAATACAAGAACTTGATAGGAAATGATAGAAATGAAAGCAAGAGAGAAAATAGTAAGCTTATACCTCTTGAAAAAGGTAAACTCTTTGTTTGTGAATCAAACTAAGTCCAAACACACTCTCAAGCTTGAATTGTGATGCTCAAGGCTCAACCAAGGTTCCAAGGCTAAGGTGTGAAGGTGTATATGGTGTATGGATATAGGTTAAGGGTGGTAAGCTTGCTCAAAGGTTGCTTACACAAGAAGAAGGAGCTCTTAAGAAGGTGTATAAGCTTTTTAGAAATTCTTCAACCCTCAAAACAGAGATACAACTTCGTTTTTATAGAATTTGAGCAAAAGAGATCATAAATATCTTCAATGGCGAGTTCCCACCCAGAATAGTGTTTCTCGCTACCAAGGCACGGCCGGCTCTCAATGAGGCATGGCCGGGCCTTAATGTGATCCCCTGTCTCTCTGCTTCAAACTCAGCATAGGGTGGCACAATGTGTAAAAATGGATTTCTGGGGTACAAGTAGTGTAAATATGGAAGGTTTGGGATTGTTTCAGAGCTTAAACATAGCCCCTTCATTGAGACCTCAAACAACACACAACACCACTTTCATTATCGAGCGTACCGAGCAAAGCGTTGGAGCCTTGTGCGCGGTCAAAAATTGGGTGTCTACAAACCCCATAACAAAATTTCTAAGTTCCCAAGGAACTTTTAGACATGAACAAATGCGAATGAACAAACCAAACAAGTTTAAATCGGATTGTACTCCTTCAAAACCAATATACAACAACTCTAAAGGCTCCCAAAATGAAAATAAATGAATTAAATACACCTTCCAATAGATTAAAACACTCAAGTATTACAGTATCATTTGCATCATGCCCCTTAACTACGATGGTTTGATTCCTTACAAAGGGATACATAGGCGACCCTCGAGTTCAACCAACTGCATCTGCATTTTGCTTGTTTGTCCAAGTCTTACTGCCTTATCAAATGGGTTGTCTTTGGGCTTTGGCATTCAGTCACGTCATTTCATGGTTTCGAGATCTGTCAAAGAGGGGCAACTATAGATACCCCATTTTGACCGCCCTTAAGACTTGGGCTCCTCATTCTGAACACTCGATGATGAAATGTTACGCTGTGCAAATCTTTCAAATATTCAGCAAAAGAATTTAGTTTTGAGCTTCTAATCCCAAGCTTACACCCCATTTTGACCAAAATGTTTTAGACCCTTAAAAATTTTCTTTTCAAAAATTAGAACCCGGTCGTGTCTATTTGGGTCCGACCGTGTGTATTTGGGGCCAGCCGGCTCTAAAGGGCAACAAGACCTAAAAATGATCGACATGCCACTATTCTAGGCTGGCCGTACATCCTCATAGCCGGCCAGCCATGTTTAGCGTATGCAAATATTTTGCAGCAGCTAGTTGTCCCCGTGTGCATACTTTGGGCCAGCTAGAGAGTGATTCTAAGAACTTGAAAGCAAAACCACCTTGAATTCAAGAACTCCTCACTGCTCCATCTCTCTTCTCATACACCCACGACCTAAACACCATTAAAGCTTGATCTTGGAGCTCCTTACTAGGGGTTCAGGGTGATAGGAAAGAAGTTTGCTAATCAAAAACTCTTCCTTGCTTTGAAAGGTAAGAGTTGGAACTTTTATCATCCCTTTTTCCTCTCTTTCTCTCTATTTTCATAGCTTTTGGTTGTGTAAACCTGCGATCCTCTTTGGGACGTGGATGGCTCAGCCACCCCTCATAGAGTTATGGCATAATATATCTTTGTTTTAATGTAATCTTTTAGGTCTGGGATGTGGATGGTTCTGCCACCCCCTATAAATGTTGTAATTTATTGCTTTCTTGTACGTAAATATGTAATCTTTTAGGTTTGGGATGTGGATGGCTTTGCCACCCCCAATAGAGTTATTAGATAGTGCAATCTCTTTGCTTTCATATAATTTCCTTACTCTTTTGTATCATCCAAGTGTTTTGGTCCATGTAATTCAATCCCTACTCAATCATAATGAGTATTTGTGGTTGCTTCATGGGATCCATTGGATGATCCTTTGCTATCTTTGATTCTCTCTTTTGCTTTCTTGAAGCTGTAAGAGCTTCCTCATTAGATAGTGTTGAAAACTCTCTTCTCAACCAACTTTTAACATGGAAATGGATTCTACATCCTTATTCCCTGACATAGAAGATGAGTGTTTAACCCTTTTGAGGAGTTATATTTATTTTCTTGTACTTCCTCCCCACTTTCTTAGAAGCCCTATAAAGTTTTCATTAGCTTTATGAGGCTTCACCTTAGAAATGGTGGCAATATGATCTCCCTAATTAATAGCATGGATTTGGGTATTAATCTACCCTTATCCACAAATAGATGAATGTAGATTTTCTTTTATTTGTCTAGCTTGTGTTTCTTTTAGTTTCATTTCCTGTACATATTTGCTCCTGTCCATTTAATAGCTTTTGTGCATACTACATATCATATTTTGTTGTTAGATGTTAGATGGGGCCTATCTACATCTTCCTTGAATATCTTTATGATGAGTAAAAATGATGAGCCTCCCTTGGAAATATTTTGCTTGTTTTGTTTTGTCTCTGTAGCACAAAACAGGGTTTTCCAGATCTACTGTATGGCCAGCCAGATAAAGGATCCAACCAGTAATTCTTTCATCCAAAGAAATGATTTATTTGGCCGGCCAGACGAATTTTCCAGGCCAAACAAAGCAAAACAGGGCAATTTTCGGCTGATGATCTCCTCAGCATGCACAACTCCCTTTACAAATTTTATTTTCTATTTCATATGATTTATTAGATTCAACTTCTGTTGGCTGAATCAATTCATTGTTACAAATAACTTCCAATCCCATTTCTTTCTATCAATTGATTGTTGTAATAACTTCCAACACTACGTCTTTCTATCTCTTTTACTTGTCTAATTTCCATATCTGTAGATAGCATTATGTTTTCTTTTTCATCATATTCATATTGTGCCTCCATAATTTATGCATTTAGATTTCGCTCATTTGCATCTGTGGACTTATAATTTTACTATGTGATTTCTTGCACTACCTCATGCCTTAAGATGATTCACATATCATGTATTTAGTAGTCGAATCTATAGTTGCATTTTTGTGTATGTATTGTATTAGTATTTTGTATATAGGAGCATGCATATTTTACTAACTTTTGTTTCATCTTCATAGTCAGATGTGAGGTAAGCATTTATAGCTTTAGCACACTGCCTGTGAATGGTTTTTCTTACCCTGTCTAAGCATCTTACCATGCGGCTACATGCTTAACTGATATATCTCTATAATTGCTAGTGAATGGAGATTGTGTCATTCAATTTGGAATAGTATTGATTCTTATGTCTATGGGCTCAGTTTCATTTGAGTTGTGCATACATCAAAACTCTTTCAAAATAAATGAGATCAAAACATTCCAAAATGAATGACATAGTCTATAATTGATTACTTCACATAGTAATTTGTAGCTTTAATAAATAATTAGAACATGAGCATATATTGTCTATAAAACTCATATCATGGTTTAGTAAAGGCCAATCTTTTGATTGGGTGAACCAGGGTACGCAATTCATGATCTTCCCCCCTCATACCTAAGGTTCCGAACTGAGACATCTTAGGCTATGACAAGCAGTGACATTTGGCACGAGCCATGGGTTTTCTAGTTTTCTCAAAAGATTAGGTGGCGACTCTAAGATCTGGCAATGCAGTCCATTTCTAGCATATTTTGCAATAAATAGATTTTCCATAAAGTTGCCAAATCTAGACTCTAATTTTCTGTTTCACACTGCATTAGTGATATCAAATCAGAAATCGGGAGTCTAAACTATCGGCCACGCTCAGGTACCATCCTTCAGTGTGTTAGAGTGATGTGTTCAATTTGTGTTACATATAGATGTGTATGTGTGTGTGTGTGTGTGTGTGTGTGTGTGTGTGTGTGTGTGTGTGTGTGTGTGTGTTGGATTATGGGGAAAAAAAATAAGAGAAAAAGAAAAGAAAAAACTAGTTGGGTTTTGAAAAGAGGAAAAATGCGATGATTCATTGCAGGTATGGGGAATTTGGAGAGAAGGGAAATAAATTTTGAAATCAATGTGAGATTTATATACTTTTGTGAAATGAGAAATGAAACTGAAAAGTAAGAAGAGCTGTCGATTTTCAAAATAAATGAATAATTGTATTTGTGACGAAACTACTACTTGTTGAACCAAATTTGAATATTTTAGAAATTGAATCATAAAGATGGGATGGTAGTGATGAAATGAAATTTAATTATGAGTTTTGTAAATGATATGAATTGTAAATTGAATTAATTTTAATTGAAAGATGAATGTTATGTAACGAATAAATGTTGATAAAATCTAAGTCAAGAGGATGTAATTGAATTTGTGGACTTGGTCCTTATTGTTTCAGAGGTTGTGTCCTTGGCCATTGGTAGAGGATGGTATTGAAGCTATTGAATAAATTGTGGAATTCAGAATAATATGCTAATTGGTGATGTGAATGAAAGAGTGCATTGATATGGGTTCCTCTCCTCTCCGAATTTGCGGCCGGTAAAGTTTGACGCTTTGAAATGGGTTTCTCTCCTCTCCGGTTCGCGCCAAGTAAAGTGTGAATGGGTTCCTCTCCCCTTCGGCTCGAGATTCGATAAAATTTAGTGCTTTGAAATAGGTTCATCTCCCCTTCGATTTGCACCCGGTAAAGTGGGTTATGGTATTATGGCTTGACAAAGCCGGGTTATGTGGTGTGATAATTATGTGTAGTTTATCTTCATTTTGGTATTGTGACGAAAAGAAATGCATTGTTGGCCTTCCGTGCTTGTGACTGGCAAAATAGAATAATGCTCTATTGTTGCATGTGTATATTGTGGTGGATGCTCCATCTGCCCTTTGTGCTTAAGGCAATAGAGCATGGTAGCTATCCTTGTGACTGTAGTGCTTTGGTATACATAGCGAGTTAATTGCTAATTAATTATAAGACTGTAATAATGTAATTGATAATTGAGATTCATAATGGAAATAGTGGTAGGCACAAGAACCCATTTTGAATGTATAAAATTGCATTCGAAAAGCAAAGGTTATCACAAGTTTTCTTGGAACTAAAATGGAAAGAATATAATGATAAAAAAAAACGGTTGTTTTCTTGTCCAGACAAGAAGATCGTTTGAGAAAATGTACTTATGTAAGTATATTTTGAAGTATGAAATGTCACATTAGCTATATATGTATATACGTGGAGCATTCATGATCATAGTTATCTACATGTTGTTATTGTTTAGTATCTTTGAGATCTCTTCTGGACCTTTGTGTTCATCCCATGTTGCTAATCATTTTTTAGACATGGAGTGAAGAGTGCCCAAAACTTGAAATCTTATATTTGTTGGCCATAGGGCCTATTAATAGTGGACGGAATGCCAATGTGTTGTAAAAAGTGTTATCCTTTGCTTATTTTCATTTATCTATATTTAATAATGTAAGCCTACGAGCATGTATCGTAATTCATTAAATGTATATGGAAGGGAACATTGTAAATTATTGATTTCTTTACTATTCAGTATTTTTATCATTATTGAATTGACCGATTAAAGTATATGGTAATGTTACTCGAGTAATAAAAGTTGGAGTGTTACAAAATGCCATGGTTGGTGGATGTGTATTCAAAAATAGAAAAGATAAAGTTTGTCCCAATTGGTATTTAATTCATGGATACAACTGTAATTTTGAAAAAAAAAATTATTGAGTGCATATCATGAGAAGATTTTGTATATGAAAATTGAATTACTCGTAATTATTATTATTATTATTATTTACAATAATCACGGTAAACAGAATTCTTGGTTAGACAAACCCAACACATGAACTTATGGTGCAATTTGGGCTGGATCAACCAGAGCAATTTGATTGCAGTCCCGATTTTTTTAGAATTTAGACAAAATATTTTGGAATTCGGTATGGGTTTGGTTAAAAATTCATGGGGTACTTACCAATCAGTGCTATTAACTAGACTTATTTACCTACAGGTCCTAACTAATAAATTTAACACTATAAAAATAAGAAATTGATAAATTTATCACTATAAATTTATTCATAAAAACAAAGAGAGCGATAAATTTATCACTATAAATTTATTCATAAAAATAAAAGACTGATAAATTTATCTTTATCACTTAATAAATTTATCAATAAGACTTAATGAGTAATAAGTCTCAAAAGTAGGACCTATTGGTAGTTTACCCAAAATTCATAAGTCCGAATTAAATTTGAACCGGTTTGGGAAAAAACATCAAACAACTCGAGTAACCTGAAACCCGAATTTTATATATATATATATATATTATGTAAATAAATTATGAGCCATTTGATGCTATTAAAGTAATTAAGATTATTGGATCATATTGAATATGTATTATATAGACAAATAACACAACAAAAAATCATACATATTTTTTTTTTGGTCACTCATAAATTGTAAAAATTATCATAGCGACATTTTTCTTACATTATATAAATTATTTGTCTTTATATCACGAATGATTTTATAAAAAAAAAATTGTAAATAAAGTAATGTGAACAAATTAATTAACTTAACTATATTTAAAGAAAACAAAAAAGAAGAAAAAAAAAATTATACACAATTTGAACTACTCAGATTTAACTTGTATTGGGTTTAGGCAAATAACATTGGATTACAATTTTGGACTTGGACAGACTTAAGCAAATCTCAACACAACTTAAATTGAGTTTAAACAACCACTCAATTAATCTAAACCCTCCTGAATTGTACCCCTACACAAACCTGACATTGGTATTGCGGAGAGGCAATTTTACCCAAATTCCTAATTATTAGAAGTTTCATAGACTTTACATAACACTTGCATTTCCCGTACTTCAATCACAAGGAAATGAATAAGCTTATACTAAACCATTTAATTATATCGACTGGTCTACACTTATTCGAATTACTTAATTGCTGATCTCTTCCTTTCGCTTAAATTTGGACATACTTATATTATGTTTGGTTAGGAGATTGGTGAAGGAATTTGGAAAGGAAAAAGAAAAATATAAGTAAAATGTGAATAAAATCTATGTAATAAAGCAGGATGGTTTTTGAATTTCTCCTATACACATTTGTCCTACTAGGACATTTGGACGGCTCAAATCTATTCAAATTATAAAACAACGGCTAAGATATATTTTTCAAGAAAATATCCTACATGTATATTTTCTATTTTCCCGCTTCTCTCTCGTACTTTTTTCTTTTCTCACCTATCTTTCTATAATCCCATGATCCCACCTTCCTCTCTCTTTTCTTTTTATTTTTTTTATTTTCTCCCATTTTTATTTCTCTCTATTTTTTTTCTCATTTTTGTTCACTTATTTTTATTCACATTATATGGAAAAATCTGCGATCCCCAGAATTATGAGTTAAATTTTACTGTGTGTAGGGGGAGATTATATTAATGAATTTTTTAGTCCACAAATTAAATGAATTTGAAAAATTAATTATTATTTTTAAATATATTGAATACTTGATAGATTTCGTAAATTCAACAATGAATTATAGTTTAATGTTAATAAACTTATGCACAACCCTCAATTCATGCTATGGTTTTTGTTTCAATCGAAAGATGATTTTTTATGAATATCTTCAATTTATAACATGAGTTTATAAATTAAATTGCAATAGTTTAACTGTTAGCAAAAAAATTTCATATTTTTTATAACAAAAACCAATAATTAAAGGGCGAATTACACTAACATTCCCTATAGTTTGGTGCTCATATCACTTTAATCCCTAATTTTTCAATTGTTATACATTTAACCCTAAATTTTGAATATTATTCTAAATAAGGACAATTGAAGATACCATTGCTTAATTTCAAGGACAAAATCATCAATTTCATAAAATATAAACTATTTTGACAAAAATAAATGTCAAAAAAATATTTAAAAATTATTTCTACCCACCAAAGATAAAATTATGTAAAATTGATAAATCTTTTAGACATTTATTTATTTACCAAATTAATTTTTGACATTTATTTTTATCAAATTAATTTATATTTTATCAAATTGATGATTTTGCCCTTGAAAATAAGCAATGATATCTTCAATTGTCTTTATTTAGAACAAAATTCAAAATTCAGAATTAAATGTGTCACAATTGAAAAGTTAAGGATTAAAGTGATATAAATCCTAAATTATAATGGCCATTAATGTAATTTATCCAAAATTAAATGACATGGGTTTTTATATTTTTATAAACTCAAAAAATTGAAAACATTGTTTACGAATTTGTGCGTCGTAGAAATGATTGGTTGTGAAAATTTCTTTGTAAAAAGGAAACTTCTATACAAATTTATTTTATTTTAATTTTATTTCCAATCCCTGCAAAGAAAATTTACGAATTTACAAATTCTATGATTCTACGACGCACAAATTATGACTCCTCTACGATGCACACTTATATAGAAGTTTCCTTTTTGAAAAGAAATTTATTTTATTTTAATTTTATTTACAATCCCTACAAAGAAAATTTACAAATTCTTTGATTCTACGACGCACAAATTATGACTCTACAATGCACATGTATATAGAAGTTTCCTTTTTGCAAAGAAATTTATTTTATTTTAATTGTATTTCCAATGCCTGCAAAGAAAATTTACAAATTTACAAACTCTATGATTCTACGACGCACAAATTACGACTCTACGATGCATACTTATATAGAAGTTTCCTTTTTACAAAGAAATTTATTTTATTTTAATTTTATTCCCAAACCTTGCAAAGAAAATTTAAAATTTTCAAATTCTATGATTCTACGATGCACAAATTACGACTCTACGATGGATACTTATATAGAAGTTTCCTTTTTGCAAAGAAATTTAATTTATTTTAATTTTATTCCCAAACCTTGTAAAGAAAATTTAAAATTTTCAAAATCTATGATTCTACGACGCACAAATTACGACTCTACGATGCACACTTATATAGAAGTTTCCTTTTTGCAAAAGAAATTTATTTTATTTTAATTTTATTTCCTATCCCTGCAAAGAAAATTTACAAATTTACAAATGCTACGATTCTACGATGCACAAATTATGACTCTAGAATGCACACTTATATAGAAGTTTTCTTTTTGCAAAGAAATTTATTTTATTTTAATTTTATTTCCAATTCTTGCAAAGAAAATTTATAAATTTACCAATTTTATGATTCTACAACGCGCACAATTTATAAATTTACCCATTTTATGATTCTACAATGCGCACAATTTATAAATTTACCAATTTTCTAATTTTACAATGTGCACAATTTATAAATTTACCAATTTTATCATTCTACAACACGCACAAATGATGACTCTACGATGCAAACGAAGAAATTTTCACAACCAATCATTTCTAACCCTTTGATGGATTGAATCAATATAATGGTCCACAACTCTGCCCCTATGCATACATATACAAATTAAAAAAATGTTCATGTGCCAAAACTCCTATACATATACCTTTTTTGAAATCTAAAAAATTAAAGCCCTTTCCAAAATCTTTTGCAACCAATCATCTCTCTCTCTCTCTCTCTCTCTCTCTCTCTCTCTCTTTTTCTGATCTTTCCTTCTTCTTCATCTTCTTCTTGTTTTTGGATTTGTGTGTGTATATATAGAATTATAGAGAGAGAGAGCTTTGAAAATATCCCTGATTTTGAACAATTTTGATACGAGGAATTAAAGTGATTTTGACAGTTTTGATACGGGGAATCAAAGAAATCTCCGCATTAATTAAGCTCTCCCATAACTTCTTCTGTGTTGAAGAAGAACAATTAAACGTATTTTATGAATACCACTTATGAATGAATACATCACGTAAAATTAATGTTTTGGGATTATTCCAAAAAAATTAAATCTACAATAATTAAATTTAATGATATAATCCACGTGAAATTAATTTAATCATTTAATCATTAGATTTAATGATATAATTAATAGTAAGAGAAATTATAGAAGTAATGCAGATTTAATGATTTAATGTAGATTTCCTTTTAAATCTGCACGTGCTTATCTTTTCGTGCACATGGATTATTCCAAAAACATTAAATCTGTAATAATTAAATTATAGAAGTAATTACACTTTAGTCACGTGGATTATTCCAGAAACATATATTAACTCTTTAGGGTATAAAAGTTAATTGACAAGTAATTTTTAAAAGTGAAATTATTTTTGCCTATTCACATCTCTCTAGTTTTCAAATTTTATTGCTTCTAATATTTCAATTGGTATCATATCTAGATTGTCATTGGTTCAAGTTGTGTGAGTGCGAATTTTTGGAGGTTGCTGAACTATGTCTATGGCTATGACACAAAGGCTTGCTCAACTTGGAAAAGAAATCGAACGCATTGAGAACCAGCTCCGCAAACACCGGAGTCTCCTCTTCGCCTTTTGGTGATACCTACCAAAAGACCAAATAATCTATAAATTTTAGTCACGTGAAATTAATGTTTTTGGATAATTCCAAAAACATTAAATCTATAATAATTAGATTTAATGTTATAATCCACGTAAAATTAATTTAATCATTAGATTTAATGATATAATCAATAGTAAGAGAAATTATAGAAGTAATGTAGATTTAATGATTTAATGTAGATTTAACTTTTAAATATACACGTGCTTATCTTTTTGTGCACGTGGATTAAAACATTAATATATATAATAATTAAATTATAGAAGTAATTACATTTTAGTCACGTGGATTATTCCAAAAACATATATTAACTCTTTAGGGTATAAAAGTTAATCCAAAAACTTTTGGATTTTTCAATAGTAAGAGAAATTAATATAATCATTAGTAAGAGAAATTAATTTCACATGACTAAAGAGTTAATATATCAATAAATATAATTATTATAGATTTAATGTTTTTGGAATAATCCACGTGCACGTGAATTATATCATTAAAAATTACTTGTCAATTAACTTTTATACCCTAAAGAGTTTATATATGTTTTTGGAATAATCCACGTGAAATCTACACGTGCTTATCTTTTCGTGCATGTGGATTATTCCAAAAACATTAAATCTATGATAATTAGATTTAATGATATAATTTTCGTGAAATTAATTTAATCATTTCATCATTAGATTTAATGATATAATCAATAGTAAGAGAAATTATAGAAGTGATGAAGATTGACAAGTAATTTTTAATTTATAATAAATTAATTATTATTAATTTATAATAATTAGATTAATTTATAATAATTTTAGTCACGTGAAATTAATGTTTTTGGATTATTCCAAAAACATTAAATCTATAATAATTAGATTTATTGACATAATCCACGTGAAATTAATTTAATCATTTAATCATTAGATTTACTGATATAATCAATAGTAAGAGAAATTATAGAAGTAATGTAAATTTAATGATTTAATGTAGATTTCATTTTTAAATCTACACGTGCTTATCATTTCGTGCACTTGAATTATTCCAAAAACTTTAAATCTATAATAATTAAATTATAGAAGCAATTACATTTTAGTCCCGTGGATTATTCTAAAAACATATATTAACTCTTTATGGCATAAAAGTTAATTGACAAGCAATTTTTAAAAGTGAAATTATTTTTAGTGTTTGACCTACTCATATCCCTCTAGTTTCCAAATTTTATTGATTCTAATATTGTTACAATTAGAAGTTTTACCAGTACCAATCAGGGAAGCCTATAATGAATGGAATGTTGCATGTTCACATTTACCAGTAAATAAGGATATCTCTATTACAAAATCCTTAGTCCATTTCACAATTCGTTTCGGTATTCCATGGATTTGGAAAATGGGACTTTCAGTGTGATTATCAAAATAAGATCCCACATCTCAAAAGGGTTTTCTTTGTGAGATGGTGGGATAAGGATATGAACCCTACTCTACCAGAAACTGTCCAGAAAATCAAGGCACATTCTCAAGCCTATTGGGATGCTACTCCAAAAATAATTCACAGTTAACCAGTTACTCAAAATCTGTTTTTACAAATGCAAACAAAATTACGACAGAAATATCCGAATCTCTCGAAAACATGATTAATAGTCCAAAGTATGGATTTTATGAAGGAACAATTTCTTCAAACACTTTCCAGCGATGATACCTCCATGAAATCTGTTATTAGCAGCCAAGATCATGAAGATCCTGACCATGATGAAAATGAGTTTGCAATTTTAGCTGAAGAAAACCCAGGCACCAAAAGATGATGAACCCAACTTCGGAGATTTTTGGGATTCACTCACCAGCATGATTGCCGACAAAATTGACAAAGAAAAAGATAAAAAAGGAAAAGGCAAAGCATAATGTGCTTTGTTTCTCACTAACAAAACCGTCGGCACAAACAGACAAAAACCAGAACAACTTTTGACAAAAGCAAATGCTCAGTCAGCTATCCAGATCTACCACATAGCTGACCACCGCCAAACAAAGAAGATAGGATGTTGAGTCAAGAGGATAAGGACGATCGACTCCACTCCACAAGGACACGTCACCTGTCCTCCTCTTATCTTATCTTTTTCCGTTTCTTGTACTATAAAATGGAAGGACCTCATCCTTGTTGAGGTAGAGTTTTCAGTATGTTTGTTTTTTAGAGTGTGTACTTTAGGTTTTATTGGTGTAAGCTCTCCCTCTCTCATCTTGTAAACATTTCTCCAATACATAAATTAAGTGTTGAAGAATTAAGCTGCTTTAAAGGTTGTGATTGTAGGTATTTCTTTCTCTAATGTATGCCCTCTGTTGATATACTTGTAGATTTATTAAATGTTTTAGAATTTTATATTACAAGTTGTAATAATTATTTAGAACTTCTTCAAGATCCGTATCTTCAGTTGTGGGCTACACAACAGGTAGAATTTTGTGAGCAACAAATAAACAGAATCCAACGGCAAATACAGGAACATATTTGTGTGTGGGCGACCATCATTAGGCCTTCACCTCAATAGTAAATCATGAGACCATATATGTCTTAATTTGTTTATTATATACTTGTGTTATGTGTATTAATATTCCTGGATTTGTGTCACATAAGGGTAGAATGGGGTTAGGAGAAGTGAGATGTTACCTAAGTCGCGTATAGGTTAGTCCACTAGTAGGGTTTGCTTATAGGACACTTGCACTTTATAAATCGTTGACAGACATGCTTAGCCTAACCCCCTTTCGAGCACCTAGTTGGTATCAGAGCCAAGTTTATACATAGACATAATGCATATATATGATAATTAAATTATACATATATGGTCACATACAACCAATGGCAGAATATGTAACGCTCCGACAATTGGGCAGGGTATATCTATTTACGCAACAAAACCCACTTGATAGACAAACACATATATATTGCAAACTATTTCATACATCTGTTTCCATTAAATCCCAAATGCCAAATACATGCTGCTCACATCTGAATGCCCCAGTTCCAATCCCAAGTATGCATTTTACAACAAGTATGAAATGGAAGCCAAATAGATAATAAATGCCCTACAGGCCTATAAATTTATCTAAGAACATTCTTGGTTACACAAAATAGAGTTTCAACTCAACACAAATACAGCCCTGGGCTTACATTCAACAAATAACAATAAAACAAAAATGAAGCCTTAGTTCCGAGTCCTCCAAAGTCAATGCCTTGGCGAAGGCATAACACCTGTACCTTAAATGGTTTCCCTTATAGGGTGAGCCACAGCCCAGTGGAGATATACTACACAACATATGAACTATGACAAGACTAAAAAGGAGTACGCTCATGCCATGCTCATGATAAAACAATTTATCTCTCTTTTTATAAAGCATGCAATGTTGAGATGCAACAACAGATATAAAACCATTTCCATTTTAAACCATATCTATTACATGAATACAGGCTCTGTGAATCTCTAGGTGAGTGTCTACAAGTAGGCCCTAATACACTACCACTGTCATTTTTACTAGTAAACTGGAAGGCTTGACACCTAACCGCGCAATTCTACACTCTCTACCCAGATTCACCAAGTATTCATCTTTTTGCAAACAGATACATTTCCAATGAAATGAATGTAATGCAATGTCCAATGCAACAAATGAGGAATGTGGTTCAATTTACCTAAGTCTCATGCATTTCTACAACAATCATGGATATCCTCCACCGATAGCCCAAAACAGATATTTCTAAACAGATATTTATACAATTAAATTCCAAAAATTCTGATAAGTACAATCTATTACACATCTCATCAAATATGAACAACTACACTAGTTTTTATATCACAATCACGTCCAGTAACCTCTCAAGGTCCATTTCCAACCGTGTCGGTTTTATTCCAAAAGATACATTAAGCAAAATAATACCGTCAATACCCAAGAAAACATCATTTTCTTTCCAAACTCATTCTCCAAGTATTATTCAACTATGACATAATATTTTGATCAAAAGCCCCAAAAGTTAAACATAATTCCTTTGTTTTCTTAAAAAATACTTTTTTGGTCGCAAACCGGTAAAAATTTCAAAACCGATTGAATCGAAGTCCATTTTTGTTCAAATTTAAAACATAGCTCTTTCATAACCTCACAAACATATTCCAAGTTTACACTTTCGCAATTTGGGCATCAACTCTTTATTTTTCTTAAAATTTATCTTTTACGAAAATAAATCACAAATTTTTCAAAAATTCTAATTAAATTATGTACAACTCTAAACTCCATATAATCAAGTAAAAGCATGTAAAGAAGCGTAGGAAAAATCCCTACCTCAAGCTAGAAGAGGAAACAAGCAAAAACTCCAATTTTTGACTTTGTTGGATTTCGATCTCCACCGGTCAAAACGTTGCTCTCACCAAGCTCTTCACTTTGATCCTAAGAACTATGGTCTAAAACCTAATAGATTTTGGTGGATCAAAGATTTTATATGATAAATGTAATCAAAAAAAAATTAGAGAGAGAGAGAGACCAAAGAGAGAGAAATAAGGAAAAAAAAAAAAAGGAAAATGTTCTGCCTCATCTGATTGGGAGTAACTTCATTCAGGGAGTTGCACATAAATGTTCCTCCCTGTTTGTTTCCAGTGCGATTGATCTTCATTGAAACCTCTTGGCTTTCAGAATTAGAGTAACTGAAAGCAACTTCATCATCCTCAACGCACAGCACTGGAAGAGCAAAGCCATACCAGCACCAGAAGACACGGCACAAGCTTCATCCTCACCTCATGCCAAACCGGCAAAGATACAGATTGGCGGCCAAACTCCGGCGCAGCAGCTCAGCAGCAGTGCAACACACAACTTTCGAAGCTCCAGCAAAATGCATCGTTGTCTTATTCTCTGGCACAACTCCGACAACAACACACAACCAAAAAGATTCCTCTCCTCACAAAAAAAAAAAACATAAACAGAGCACTAGGAATACCAAAAATTTGATTTGAGAGATTGGAATCAGAATAACCATCCACTTTCCATCTCATCCAAGCACCACACTGAACTATGGTGGTGTTGCACATGACACACTACTTTACATAGTCTCAACACCATAGATTAGAGAAAAAAAAAATTATGGTAGAGGTGGGATTACTGACTCTCCCCAGCAAACAAATCTCTAGGAACTCTATACTCTTAATCAGCCACATGCTGCTTTTCGGTGCCACTAACTGCATCATGATGTTAAGCAATTGCCAAAGCATCAGCTAAAGTGTATGTAGTGGGTTTTATTTTATTCCTCCCTCTAAAAAATTCCAATTGCCTTGCAAGCAAATAATAACCATTCATCACTCTTACGTAGCGTTTCAGAGAAGGCCTGCTATAAAAAATTTGGGTCATTACAACCTACCCTCCTTAAAGATATTTCGTCCTCGAAATTGAACTCAAGTAATGTAATACATTCTATAGTCACCCACAAACTCACTTAGGTACTTACTAATGCATCAATTCCTTTGACTACTACATGAGCCTTAACAAGTCACACCGGTAACAAACCAAATCATGACATGATAACACAACCTCCCAATTAAACATAAGAAATTCACCCTACTCCATAATATATACAATGTACATCCTAATATCAAAATAACATTTCTATTACAACTCCCAAACATCGATAAAAAGGCCCGGATACTTCTTACAAACTTCGGCCTCACGTTCCCAAGTCGCCTCCTCAACCCTGTGGTGTCTCCACAACATTTTCACCAAGGGACAAATATGAACAAAAGATACACAGACATATACGGACAAATACAGAGAGAATACACAGATACGTACATATACACAAATACATTTGGGGAATATGCTGTTACTGACAAGGAATATTCTGTCTATGGACGTCAACGAGCATATGCCGTTACTATGAGGGAATATTCTGTTAGCTGACGTGATCGCGCGTAAGCAAAACATGCAAAAAAAGAAAGAAAACACGAATGCAGGGATATGGGGTTTTGAACCCCCGACCTCAGGCTCGGCCTCTCCATCCTTAGATGCCGAACCAAACCACTTAACCAAGTCACTCTTGTGACAAAAATAGTTGAATAAATGTATATAATACATAAATATACAATATATATACATATATGTATACAACTTTCCCGCTTCTCTCTCTTCTTTCGAAAACTGTGTTTGACACGCGGCATTGCTTTTGTGTCAGCTGGCCGACAAAAGTAGACCTCATCGATTTGTAAGCTCGCCTCGGCTCTCTCTCTCTCTTTGTCTTCTTCTCTTCCGTCTTCTTTTCTGTCGGCTGGCCGACAAAAGCTACCCTCCTCGATTCTCTTCCATCCCCTTTTATACTTTTTTTTTTTGCCTCGACTCTCTCCCCCTCTTTGTCTTTTTCTCTTCCGTCTTCTTCTTCTTCATCACTCTCTTTCGTCTACTTAATCACTCTCTTCTCCTTCTTCTTCCTCATTCGCCTTGAAAGAGACAAAACATCGAGACTGAGCGGAGGAGAAAAGCTGCCCCGAAACTCAGTCTGTTCTCTGTTATTTCTCTGTGACTCCTTTCTTTCTTTTTACACCTCTCACCACACATGGCCTCATCTCGTCCCCTCACTCTTTTTCCGGACCTCAATGATCTAAGCTCTCTTGGACCGAGTGCCCCTACTCCTACTCTTCCTAACCTTCCTGGACCGAGTGCCCATGCTCTTACTCTTCTTAACTTTCCCATGATATTAGTTGAGCAAATCATGGCTGCTCAATCTGATATTGAGGCCAACCACTTCACACTGAGATCCTACATGGAGACAGTGACTACGGTTACCAAATTGTCTCACCGGCTGCAGAATAGGACTAGTGATGTACATCAGTTAAATGCCCAACTTTCTTTGCTCCAGCGCATGTACAAAGATACGCGAGCAGAGATTTGCGTACTGAAGGCGGAGAATAAAGAGCTGAAACAGAAGACCACTGTCATGGCTCGATTTGGAGCACCTTCGTACTTTGCCTTTGACAACCAGCAGGGAGTCAACTCTCTCGGCGGTCTTGTACGCACTGAGGTAGGGCCTTCAAGGATCTCCCAAGACGACAAAAAAAGGAAGAGCTCAGCAGGAGAGTTGAATAAGTGAAGTCGGCGTGTGGCAGTTATCAAAAACAAGATCTCTCTTCTTCTTCTTCTTCTTCTTCTTCTTTTTTCATGTTGTCTCCACAATCGAGGATCTCATCTTCTGACTTCAATAAAATCAGTTTTGTTTGTTTGTTTTTTTTTTTTTTGCACATCAATGGCGTAACTAGCATAACACTTTGAGCTTGAAAACAATTTTGTTTGACCAAATTTGAGAATGATTGAATTTTGAACTCTGAACTGGGCATTAATTCCATACTGACCTGAATCAAAATCATGGCTTAACGAAAGAAAAACGAAGCAAAACAATCCAAACACACTTATATACACTGACTGGTATTAACGAAAGAAAACCGTGTAAATCAATACATTGGCAATAGAATTACAAAACAAGAAGGTACCTCTCACAACCGAAGGTGCTGGCACTAACTCTGGCATGGTGACAGCATACACATGACAAATAGGTCTCTGATCTAGCTGCTCCCTTCTCGAAGCGTAAGTCAGATGTACAGACTGAGCCGAAGAGGCTTCCAGAGTGGCCCTCGAGGCCTGTGCTGGCTGGTGACTCTGAGTCTGCCTCGATCCAGATGCACTAGGTGTGCCACCCAACTATGGACAGTACCTCTTCATGTGTCCTGCCTATCCACACTGAAAGCAAGTCAAAGATTGCCCCCACCCCTAACTCTAGCTCGGTGGGCGGATTGAAGACGGTATAGATTGCTGTCCTCTCCTCTTCTGTGGGCAAGAAAAAGACTTGTGACCCAACTAGCCACACTTGAAATAAGAAAATCCTCCCTGGCCACTTCTCACTGCCTCTGAACTCGACACTGGAAAAGTGGACCTAGTTTGTGCCCCATGAGACTGTTGTGGTGTAAAACCCCTCTGCCTTTTGCTGTCTCGGGCCTCACCCTGCATCTCCTAGCCTTTCTGCCTGAAGCCCCTCATCTCCTTCTCTCCAGCTCCTAACCGGGTTTCCATATATGCTGTTGCCTCAACAAGACGGCTGTACTCCCTCATCATAGACCCGCCCACACAGTAAGCAAGCTCATCTCTCAGTCGAGTCTTAAACTCAATACAACGGCGCTCTTCTGTCGCCGCAAGCTCTGGAAGAAATCTGGACAAACTAGCAAAGTGGCATCGAACTCGGCCACCGGTGTGCCAAGCTGCTGTTTGAGATTCTTGAACTGTTCCCTCAACCTCTCTCTAACAGTAGCAAGCAAATACTTCTCCTGAAAGGCATTGACAAAGGCCTCCTAGGTCACCCCAATACGTCATCGCATGTATTTCCACCACTACCCGCTTCTCCCTTCAGTTGAAGGGATGCCAAGGTCACTCTCAGAGTGTCGTCTTCAATGTCTAGCATCTCGAACGTCTTAATCGTCTGCTCTAGCCACTCATTAGCCTTTAGCGGCTCCTTAGGATCTCCGACAAAAATATCCGGATTGGTCCGAAGAACTCTCTTTTTGGCAGGAGTGGTCCTGTCTTTGCAACTGGGGCTGCAAGGGCCTGTGCTAGGTTCTCAGCCCTTAGTATGTTCAGTGCCCTTGCTATCTCTCGTGCCAAAGCACCCATGGCCTTTTGCCCAACTGGCTCAACCACATTTGTCTGCCCTGTCCCCCCCTCCCGCGCTGGAATCTCCTCCAGTATTGGCATCTCGTGCCTTCTAGGCCTACCACGCCTACCACTACCCCTTCTGCGTTCTGACATCCTAAGATTAGCACAAATCACAATTGTGCTGAAGCTAACTCACTTATGTCGTAAGGCAATGAACAACAATTAATTCATTCCACATAAGCACATAGTCACATAAGCATATACAGATTTTCTTTCTCGATAATGATTGTCCCATGACGTTGCTAGAGTTCCAATTAGAAATAGCAGTGATCAAATGCTCTTCTGACTGGACTTCCAGGAACTCACAGACCCAATCAACATCTCAGAAATCAAACCCCATACCCATATAATCACATAAGCATGTTATCACATAGCACCTCATCATACAGATATCTCTATCAAGCGAGATAAACCTACTGTGGTACTAACCACTCCCCACGTACCCAAGTATTCGAACTTGGTACACTCTGATACCAAGTTGTAACGCCTCGAAAATTGGGCAGGGTATACCTATTTATGCAACAAAACCACCTGATAGACAAACACATATATATTGCTAACTATCCCATAGATCCATTTCCATTAAATGCCAAACACATGCTATTCACATCTCAATGCCCCAGTTCCAATCCCAAGCATGCATTTTACAACAAGTATGAAATGGAAGCCAAACAGATAATAAATGCCCTACATGCTTACAAATTTATCCAAGAACATTCTTGGTTACACAAAATAGAGTTTCAACTCAACACAAATACAGCCCTGGGCTTACATTCAACAAATAACAATAAAACAAAAATGAAGCCTCAGCTCCGAGTCCTCTCAAGTCAATGCCTTGGCGGAGGCATAACACCTATACCTAAAATGGTTTCCTTTATAGGGTGAGCCACAACCCAGTGGAGATATACTACACAACATATGAACCATGACAAGACTAAAGAGAAGTATGCTCATGCCATGCTCATGATAAAACAATTTATCTCTCTTTTCATAAAGCATGCAATGCTGAGATGCAACAACGAATATAAAACCATTTCCATTTTAAACCATATCTATTACCTAAATACAAGTTCATGTGAATCTCTAGGTGAGTGTCTGCAAGTAGGCCCTAATGCACTACCACTGTCATTACCAGGAAACTGGAAGGCTCGATACCTAACCGCACAGTTCTACACCCCCTACCCAGATTCACCAAGTATTCATCTTTTTGCAAAACAGATACATTCTCAAACATTTCTCAAACACAGATACATTCCCAATGAAATGAATGTAATGCAATGTCCAATGCAACAAATGAGGAATGTGGTTCAATTTACCTAAGTCTTATGCATTTCTACAACAATCATGGCTATCCTCCACCGATAGCCCAAAACAGATATTTCTAAATAGATATTTAAACAATTAAATTTCAAAAATTCTGATAAATACAATCTATTCCACATCTCATCAAATATGAACTACACTAGTTTTCATATCACAATCACATCCGATAACCTCTCAAGGTCCATTTCTATTCGTGTTGGTTTTATTCCAATAGATACATTAAGCAAAATAATACCGTCAATGCCCAAGAAAACATTATTTTCTTTCCAAACTCATTCTCCAAGTATTATTCAACTATGACATCCTATTTTGATCAAAAGCCCCAAAACTTAAACATAATTCATTTGTTTTCTTTAAAAATACTTTTTTGGTTGCAAACCGGTAAAAATTTCAAAACTGATCGAGTGAAAGTCCGTTTTTGTTCAAATTTAAAACATAGCTCTTTCATAACCTCACAAACATATTCCAAGTTTGCACTTTCGCAATTTGGGCATCAACTCTTTATTTTTCTTAAAATTTACCTTTTAAGAAAATAAATCACAAATTTTTCAAAAATTCTAATTAAATTATATACAACTCTAAACTCCACATAATCAAGTAAAAGTGCATAAAGAAGTATAGGAAAAATCCCTACCTCAAGCTAGAAGAGGAAACAAGCAAAAACTCCAATTTTCGACTTTGTTGGATTTCGATCTCCATCGGTCAAAACGTTACTCTCACCAAGCTCTTCACTTTGATCTTAAGAACTACGGTCTAAAACCTAATAGATTTTGGTGGATCAAAGATTTTATATGATAAATGTAATTAAAAAAAAAAAAACAGAGAGAGAGCGACCAAAGAGAGAGAAAGAAAAAAAAAAGAAAAAAAGGAAAATGTTCTGCCTCATCTGATTGGGAGTAACTTCAGTCAAGGAGTTGCACATAAATGTTCCTCCCTGTTTGTTTCTAGTGCGATTGATCTTCATTGAAACCTCTTGGCTTTTAGAATTAGAGTAACTGAAAGCAACTTCATTATCCTCAATGCACGGCACCGAAAGAGCAAAAGCCTTACCAGCACCAGAAGACACGGTACACGCTTCATCCTCACCTCATGCCGGACCGGCAAAGATACCGATTGGCGGCCAAACTCCGACCCAACAGCTCAACAACAGTGCAACACACAGCTTTCGGAGCTCCAGCAAAATGCATCATTGTCTTCTTCTCTGGCACAACTCCGACAACACACAACCAAAAAGATTCCTCTCCTCACATAAAAAAAACATAAACAGAGCAGTAAGAATACCAGAAATTTGATATGAGAGGTTGGAATCAGAATAACCATTCACTTTCCATCTCATCCAAGCACCACACTAAACTATGGTGGTGTCGTGCATGACACACTACTTTACATAGTCTCAACACCATAGATCAGAGAAAAATAAATAAATAAATAAGGTAGAGGTGGGATTACTGACTCCCCCCTGCAAACAAATCTCTAGGAACTCTATACTCTTAATCAGCCACATGCTACTTTTCGGTGCTACTAACTTCATTATGATGTTAAGCAATTGCCAAACATCAACTAAAGTGTATGTAGTGGGTCCTATTTTATTCCTCCCTCTAAAAAATTCCAATTGCCTTGCAAGCAAATAATAACCACTCATCACTCTCATGTAGCGTTTCAGAGAAGGCCTGCTATAAAAAATTTGGGTCATTTTAGAAGAAACATCAACTATTACAACCGTGGCGAATACAGTAGCTTCTACATCAGAAGTAATAGAATTAGTTGCCTACCAGGATGTAAGGGAAGTTCTTGATAAATGGACCATTCCTAAAGTCAAACCAAAAACCGTTTATAAAATTGGTACCTTTGATTTTACCAGTAGTAAAATCATTAAAACCTTTGAACATGAAGTTCCTTTACAGAATGATGATGAAGTAATTCAATTACTCCAAATACAAGATTTAGTACCATTTTTGAAAAAATATAAGTATGTCCACATAGGACTTGTTGTAACACCCCGTATTTTATTACTCGGATAACCTTACAAATATTCATTAATTAAGTCCATTTACAAATAACATTTCATCCTTGGATGAAATGATGAATAATAAAATCTACATATTCCCTCTCGTTATACAACAATAACATTTATATACAAATAAAAGAAATGCCCTGAGGCTTATAATAAAAGAGGGGACACTACTCTTTACAAAAAAAATAGCACTCAGCCAAATAACAAATGAAGTAGTACAATCCATCACTACATTACACTTATGAAATAGTAAAACCCATTGTTTGATCTTCAAATCTGAAAAGCATTCCCAGTACACATGTACAGGCAGGGGGTGAGCAACCACTAGCCCACCAAGCAATCTCATATTAAAACATTAGAAGGTATGTGGCTACCAAAATACTCATACATATACGTGAAATCATATCATGTCAAAATCATATGATTATATTACATAATCTCTTAAATCCAATTTATTTAATTAACCACAAACAAGTTTACTTAAATAAATAAACATGTTTCAGTAGCAACAGGACATCATTTTCAATTTATTCAATTATCTCATTATCAATTGAATTAAATAATTAAACAATTCATCAAATCCATTTTATATAGTCTTATGAGATGAATGCATATGCCATGTCATGCTCAAAATATTTTTCTCATCTTTCGCAAATCTTACACACAATGCCATTTTGAAAACACATTAATCCAATAATTTCAATAAAATTCCAAGATGGTAAATACGACTCAGGAAGGCTCGACATTTGTAATCTGTCATTTTTACTAGTATTAACTGGAAAGCTCGATACCTATAATTTGTCATCTTTACCAGTATTAACTGGAAGGCTCGACACCTATACGCGCGGATTTCTAGCCTTTCACCATAGACACTCAGGCCAACTTAACAAATACCAACTACACCCCCTATCCGAACTTACCAACGTATTTGCCAAAAACAAAACAATAGATCTTGTTTCATAAAACAATTTCTCTTTTAAACCATAACCTTCCAATGCAAGATTAAAAATCAATTTCAATAGTGGTTCAATAAAATGATAATGCAAAATGTACAATCCTTCATATGATTCTATTTCCAATTTCCTCCACACAATTCTCCACTGTAATCAATGTCCATATCACTATCAATGTAATATCATGATACAATCCCAAGAGATAATATAACAATGCCAATATTCATGTATTTACCACATGTAAATCAACAACTTCTAACGTAGTCTTTTCAAGACAATTCAACAATATTCCTTATATAAAAACAAACTTCCAAAGTCAAACATTTTCTTACCTTTCCCAAAATCTCCTCATTTAAATACCAATGCGGCAATCCCCCACCAGTTATCGAAACTAAAACTTTTAAGCAATAGGTTCATCAATAGCAATAACATATGACACCAAAGTGGGTTCAAGTTTTCATCGATTTCTAACTCACATACTTTATCAATGAAATGTAATTATAATCTTTTCAAAACTCATCCCCATTCCAAACATTAAATAGAATCAAATTCTTATTTTTCTCATGCAAGTGAAATCTCGAGATCTTCAAGTTCAATCATAATTCTCAATAAGCATAATTGAATATTCTAACATTTAATCAATTATATCAAAATCTTCTCTGGACTATAAATATAAAATATAACGCGAGTGTTCACTTTCCGATTCTCAACATCAATCACATCAAATTAAACCAAGGAAAAATAAATAAATAAATAAAAGTTTTGATAACTCATTCTTGTTTTAATCTAATTGATCCATTTGCTCCAAACGAGCTAAAGTCATATTCTTTTCCTTTATTGTCAAAATCTGCCAAAACAATTCTAATATCTCATATATGAATTTTAGGTATTATTGTGATAGCATAACTCAACTAGTAAAACTATGGACCAAATACCATATCACATCAACTTCATCTCGCTTAATTTCCCCAAATCTCATTCTTGGTCAACATCACTTTTAATCTCATAATATTTAAAGTTAGGAATTTAAACCCAATAACACCCCTTTAATTACGAAGGATTTTAAATATTAACCAAACTAATTTAATTCATGCCTAGCCACTTAATTTAAATATTAACCAAAAATTGTGAACTTAATTTCATTTATGAAGTAAATAATATAATTAAAAATATATAGTAAAACATAATATGTTAGGGAGTTATCATGGTGTGCACTCTTTAAAGGTGCATATTGTATCACAATATATGTCTGTAGCATAACCATAACAAATTGCAACTTCTTTCACCAAAATAGTTTATAACATTTTGCATCACAAATAATTCGTAAGATTTACACTACACCGTCCATAACGTAACTACAATAATTCATAACTTTCACTTTCACTTTCATTTTTACTTTAGAGATGCACACCATAAATTAACTACTCGTAACATTTACTACACATAACACTACAAATATTTTAAACTTTCATAAAAAAAGAAATCATATATTTCTTATAATAACATTTTTTTATATATTATACTATTATTGTATTATATAGAACTGTTAAAGAAAATAGTTAAAATTATAAGAGGTGAAAAATCTAGAAATCCTCTAGATGTTGATATGTGATTATGTATCAATTTTAAGCAGAATATAACAATCTCAATCAAACAATCAAGACAAAGAAACACAACGATTTTACATGGAAAAACCACAATTGGACACCTCCAACTGTGATAAAAAAAACCACGGGCAACAGCCACAAAAACAATCCACTAAGAAGATTTAAAGGAATTACACAGGTATACTCTCAATTACCTAGCGAATCCACGCCTAATTGAACCAACATCTATGTGCCTTTTCCAACCCGTCTTCACCTCGGAATTGTCTTTACGATGAGCCACCCCGGAATCCACCAAAGCTTCAGGCTCGAATTCTTCAGAATCCACCAAAGAACAACTCTCTCTTTTATAGAACAAACAAACCTTCGATGTACTCTCTTTAAACCATGAGTTGAATACTCAATAAAATATCAAAGAAAACTAACAAAATATTCCCAGATATAAACCTTAAGAACCAAAAAGAAGATCTGGAGGAATTCAGGAGTAGTCTAGTTTTGGGAGAAAACCAACTACTTATAGAAAACCAAAAGTAATCCAAGATTTGGAAGAAAACCCAATCCTTATTGAAATCCAGAAAACTGTGTTCGCGCGGTCCACTCAAGCGTGGTACTTCCCGCTCGAGCGGAGACTTCATATTCCGCAATTCATATAGGCTTCACGCTCGAGCGTTAGTTTCGACGCTCGAGCGTCGAATCACACCATCCAATACTTTTTCAGGTATAGCAGAGATGTTGTGAGCTTGTAAACCCTGCTCGAGCGTCACTTTCCCCGCTCGAGCGGGGAGACCAAAATTGAATGCATTTTTGCATTTTGCTTCGGCCGTGAGCTGACCGGGCAGCTCGACCCCCGTCATAATCAGCAAAGTGGCAATCTTGAAAGCATTAACATCACAAACTTCTCTGAACGGCACAATTCGGGTTGGATTCGCATCTAATAAACTCATAGCCTTACTGAAATAAAAGTGCGAAAACAAATACAACTGAAAGGAGTTTTGTCAAATGGGGTTGCCAAAAATAAAACCTAACAATCTCCCCCTTTGGCAATGCCGTGACAAAACACACCTAACAAATAAAATCCTAAACACCCCAACCCATTACAGCCAACAAAAACAAACTTTTTTCTCAAGGTCATGATCTGCAAAACAGCTATTAGTGCCACAATCTCCAAAAACAACTATTAGTCCCACAAGAGTATATGAAAAAGCAATAGACATATGACACAATTATCTTGAAACCTGAGATGGAAAACATGAATAGATGAAAACTAAGACTCATGAAAAACAACTCTCAAACAACAAAAGCAAGATCATAAACCAACCCAAGCAACGATATGACGATGTAAATACTAGGAATATGCAAGAAGGAAATAATTAGCAAACAGTGCATAGCAATTTGCAAAACAATTAAAGCCAATCTCCCTTACCGAACATATCAAAGTGTTCATGCTAAACAACTCTTGCAATGAAAAACCAAACTCCCTTACCAACCCAAATCAAGATGAACCAAACTCCCCCTCACTAAAAGCAACCATAAACACTGAAAACAGTGAACAAGAAGAAAAAGATAAAAATAATATGGTGGAGCAAGCAAGAAATCTCAGATTTGTACCTTAAAACACACAAGATTATCCAAGAAGCACAATTACTAGTAAACACAATGTGCACAGTCTGTAGAATATTCCTCATGAAAGAAAGTGATGCATTATGTGAAAAGCATAGATCCCATGAGAAAAGTGTGTGTGTGACCCTTGAAGTTCGACAAACACTAGATTCAATCCTAGTAGTGATCTGAAAGTTGGACCTCTGGCAAGAGAATCTAAGCACAACTATAGGAAAGTCAAACCACTAGGAATCAAGGGGTATTTGGTGAGTAAAAGCGGAGGCTCCCCCTCAATCAATGAATCTTTTTTTTTTTTTTTCTTCTTTCTTTCTTTTGCATATTTTTTCTTCTTCTCTTTCTTTTTCTTTTTTTTTTCTTTTTCTTTTTCTTTTTCTTTTTCTTTTGCACACTCATTGGCAGCTGACACGCTCAAGAGTATGGAAACCGAACCAGAGAAGCATGGATATAATAAGGATGGCCTGGTTGGTGACTCTGAGGTAGCCTTTTCCTCATGGCTGGACTACAAAGAATAGAGGGGAAAGCCATGGAGATGCAAAAAGATGGTAGATGGTTAAGAGACTCAACATCATCCATGATATGCTAGTATAGGTCAATTCCTCTAGAAACGCAAAAGATCAATGACAGAAGTCCATAGAGAAAAAAAAATCACTAAGGCGAAAGACTCCGATATTTGCTAATCCAAGAGTGTGTATAGAATGAGACATACTAATCAAAAAACACACACTCCAAAATGAGCAATGACCACAGAAAGTACACACATATTAACATGTAATGGATATTCTTATCAATTCCAATATGCACCAAGGACCACTCAAAAAAAAATTTTAAGCTTGCAAAACCATACTAAGAAAAATTTTTTGGGTTTTTTTTTTTTTTTCTTTACCCAAAGCAAGACAAAAAACGAACATGCACACATTTTTTTTCTCTTTAAAAAAAAACAAAACACACAGAAACCCAAAAACTAAAACAAATAAACAAATTAACACAATTCAAGTTTTCTCACCCAAACCGCTTTAGTATAAACAAAGTTGTGAACATTGCGATTCTTGGGTGGTGTCTTGACGTTGTGGTTCCCTTTGCTTTCAATGGGAACCCGTCTCGACGTGGTTTCCAACTTCCTATTCCTAGGTCTAGGCAAATGCAAACTCGCTCCATGTTTGGTCTCAAGCACATCAAAATAACGAGGTCTAATATGACCCTTAACCTCATTACTACCAATGAAGTGTCTCCTACCCCATGAGATGTTGGAATTTCTTCCATCTCTATGAGACACTCTCCCATGCAACTTATAACAATAAGGTCGAATATGACCATGCATGCCACAATGATGACAAATAAAAACAGGGTGTACCTTTTTTTCTTTTACCTTACCAACTCTAGGAAGTTTGAGAAGTCCATCCTTATGTTGAATTTTTTGTTCTCCCTTTCCTTGAGTTCTTGTATCATGAGATGTAGATGCACTCTGTTTTTGCTCTTTGTTATCACCAAAGCCAATGCCACTCTTGTCACAACACATTTGTTGAGACCCAATGATATCCTCCAAAGTTTTTGATCCTTTGTTCCAAAGACCAATGGTAGCCATAGCACACTTGAGCTCTTCCTCTTTCTTGATCGTTAGTTCTTCCAAAGCAACTTGAGACATCTCGAGAGATTCAATCTTTTCTTCATATGTTGCATAGATTTGTTGTAGCTCATTCCTCTCTGTCTCACAAGTCAAGAGTTTTGCACAAAGAGCTTGTCGATCATTAGAAATCTTAAGGGCATCATTCCTAGCCTCGGAAATCTCTTTCTTTAATTTGACATTCTCACTTTCACATGCTTTGAGTTTCATAGTGAGTTTGTCATTAAATTTGGATAAGTTAAGAGATTCCTTATACAACTTTTCATAAGCTTGCTCAAGCTCTTCATCATCACTTCCCGAGGATTCATCATCAGTGGCATTCTCAACCGGCCTCTTCGGATACTCTGTTCGTCCTTCAGTTTCAGAAGCTGCCATAAAAGCAAGGAATTGTTTATGTCTCTCTTTGCCTTGATCTTCATTGTCACTTTCATCTTCATCAGATTCTGATTCATCATCCCAAGTGATGGCGAGGGCTTTCTTTTTCTTCAAACGGGTAGGGCATTCTGAAGCAAAGTGGCCAAATCATTGGCATTCATAGCATTGGAGTCTTTCAGAGTTCCCTTGTATCTTTCCTTTCTCCTTCTTGGCTATAGAATTAATTTTGAGTTTATCTTTGCCTTTAGATTTATGAGTATGAGTAGATTCCAAAAGATTAGGATTCTTTTTCAAAAAAGATTTTTTAAATTGTTTAACAAAAGCAGCCATAATCTTGGAATTTATTTCACAATCCTCATCAAAATCCTCTACAACTCTATGAGCACTACTAAAAGCAACATCTTTCTGTTTCTTTTTGAAATTCCTATGTGCCTCATAAGTTTGGAGATTTCCATCCAAGTGATCCAGCTTGAGGTTGTCAACATCTTGAGCCTCCTTAATAGCCATAACTTTTGGTTGGAACTGATCGGGTAAGGATATCAAAATTTTTCCCACAACTTTGGATTCTGGTATTTTTTCACCTAAATTGAAGCTGGAATTTACAATGTCACTCAACTTCGCATAAAATTCATCAAAGATCTCACTATCTTTCATTGAAAGGTTTTCGAAACTAGATGTGAGCCTTTGAAGTTTTGAGCGTCTAACAGAAGGAGTGCCCTCATGAATAGTTTGTAAGATATCCCAAGCCTCTTTTGCGACTTCACAATTACAAATACAACTAAACTCTTCAAGTGTGATAGCGCAAAAAGAGAATTGATAGATTTACTATTCCAGCTACTATTTTGGTAATCAATTGTGTCCCACTTATCAATTGGTTTGGAGAAAGTTACTCCATCAATGGTAATCGTTGGTTCAGTCCACCCATACATGACAGATTGCCAAACTTTTTCATCAGTAGATTTTAAAAACGATCTCATCCGAGCTTTCGAAAAAGAATAATTGGATCCGTCAAGTAGAGATGGTCGAACCATAGAATTTCCCTCACGAATTGTATCCATTATCACAAATCAAACAAGATCTCGCTCTAATAGATTTTTTATAAAAAAAAATAGAACGACCCGCTCTGATACCAATTGAAAAATCTAGAAATCCTCTAGATGTTGATGTGTGATTATGTATCAATTTTAAGCAGAATATAACAATCCCAATCAAACAATCAAGACAAAGAGACACAACAATTTTACGTAGAAAAATCACAATTGGACACCTCCAACTGTGATAAAAAAACCACGGGCAACAGCCACAAAAACAATCCACTAAGAAGATTTAAAGGAATTACACAGGTACTCTCAATCCGGAAAACTGTGTTCGCGCGGTCCACTAGAGCGTGGTACTTCCTGCTCGAGCGGAGACTTCATATTCCGCAATTCATATAGGCTTCACGCTCGAGCGTCAATTTCGACGCTCGAGCGTCGAATCACACCATCCAATACTTTTTCAGGCATAGCAGAGATGCTGTGAGCTTGTAAACCCCGCTCGAGCGTCACTTTCCACGCTCGAGCGGGGAGACCAAAATTGAATGCATTTTTGCATTTTGCTTCGGCCGCGAGCTGACCGGGTAGCTCGACCCCCATCATAATCAGCGAAGTGACAATCTTGAAAGCATTAACATCACAAGCTTCTCTGAACGACACAATTCGGGTTGGATTCGCATCTAATAAACTCATAGCCTTACTGAAATAAAAGTGCGAAAACAAATACAACTGAAAGGAGTTTTGTCAAATGGGGTTGCCAAAAATAAAACCTAACAGGAGGGAAGGGGGGCCCATAGGAGAAGTTGGTGTGTTGAACTAAATCTATATATGCCAAAGCATCTTGTGCAAAGTAAGGGGGCAGGCCCCTGTAGGTCTATATGTAGTTCCGTCCCTGACCACAGCAAAATCTAACATTTACAGACTCAAGAGTTGGTAGATTATCATCATGGTTCTGAAACATAGACTGGTGTAGTATCAAGCGGGAAAGAGAGAAAAAGAAGAATTAGGGCTTCAGTGTGTGTGGATGGTACATTGTACATTGACCAAAATGCAGTTATTTCTTAGCAGTAGTTTACTTGTGCATGGAGATGTGTCAAAAGAGTTTTGGAACTGTGAAAATTGTTATTTTAGTTCAAGGGTTTTGCAGAGATACAATGATGATTTTTGTTTTCTCTCTGCTTTGCTTTTGTTGGGAGTGAGGTTGTTGAGTTTTTAAAAAAAATTGTTTTTTAAAAACAAAAACAAAAACAAAAACAAAAACAAAAGCAAAACCAAAAATATTTAGTTCTGTGAAATAAATAAAAAATTAAAAATATATATTTTCACATAAATGATTTTATCTTTTGGGTCTTGCTATAATGTCAAAATATTTATTTTATTTTCAAGTAAAAATTTTAAATAATTTAATTAATATTTTTATGTTTTAGATTCACTTAATCTAAATACAGTTAAACAATATAATTTTTTTTTAAAAAAATATTTAAAAAATTCACTAAATGCTAAAAAATACAAAAATTCATTACATTTTTTTGTATTTATTGATTTTTTAAGAAAATTCTTCACAAATATTTTATTTTTGAAGTACATCTAAATTAGATGCATCTAAATATATATATATATAATTAACCAAAATATTAAAAAATTACTAAAAATAAAAATATAGATTAAAAACAAAAAACCAAACAATAATTCATGTTTTAATCACTCAATCAGTGAGCCCCTCCACCACCATATTATTCTAACAAAAAAACAATGTACAAAGATTCTGTATAAATAATATTTTCTTTCGAAAACACAATTTTAATTAATTTATTAAAAAAATAATTGAAATCAAACTTTGAAACACTAACTTCGTGAAATAACTTGAGTTTAAAAAACAAGTACAAATCTACTTATATTTGGTAAATAAGTTTCTTAAAAAAAATGAATCTGATAAATTACTAGGATACATTAACATGTATGCAATGAAGCAAAAAGAAAGGAGTTTACCAAACCACAATTCACCACCTAAGATGTATTCAACATATTACATGATATTGTTCGATATATGATTCATATTACTATGCAGTTTTTTTTTTTTTTTTTAATATCGGAATATATCCTTCATTATCAATATCAATTTGCATTTTGATACTGTTATTTAACATGATGATGTGTAATAAATTTATAAAGAGAATTGGCGAGTTACCTTTATGTCAATCTCCTTGTGAAGTCTATTTTCATGCATTAACCAATGAGTTTTACCTTCTCTCCTTGCATTTCTTGTGCCTTCTTATAACTCACTATTTCTTCATTGCTATAGATGGGGATATCAGCTGCGGTTGCCTTCCAGAATCCATTACCAGCAGACTTGTTGGGTTGGTTATCCCCTGCATATTTTTTAGTTCTTGGGGTGAAGAAATACCACTCTTTCTCTCTAATTAGATCATACTCCTCTGTTATTCATTCAAAAAACAAAAACAAAAACAAAAAAAAAAACAAAAAAACAAAACAAAACAAAACAAAAACAAAAACAAAATTGGTTGGTGAGAATTTTAAATAAACAGTTCAGATCATTGAAGTGGGATGTAACAGTACCATCTAATCGATTAGCTGCCTCCTTAAGTATTTATGAGATTTAATTAATAATTTACAATACAAAACACTACATAAGTTTACTTTAATTAATTGTAGATATGAAAAGAGGTAGAGAGTAACTATTTGAGTCCTAATGGACAGTGAACCAGATTTAGATACAAAAAAAGAAAAAAGAGAAAAAAAAAAAGGCAAATAACACAATCAGGCATATATTATTAATTTATATATATATATATATATATTTGGGTTAAAATAAAAGTATCAATATATTAAAATGGTTAAAGAAGTATAAATTAGTAACAAAATATTCAATTTATCACATTTATATTTAAAAAATAATTCTTTTTAAAAGTAGATTTTTTTTTTTTGTTTTGTAATAAATATGATAAATTGAATAAATTGTGATTATTGAATTGCACGTCTGTCAACGATTTATAAGGTGCAAGTGTCCTATAAGCAATCCCTACTAATGGACTAACCTATACGTGACTTGGGTGACGTCCCACTTTTCCTAACCCCATTCTACCCTTATGTGGCACAAATCCAGGAATATAAATACACATAATACAAGTATATAATAAACAAATTAAGACATATATGGTCTCATGATTTACTGTTGAGATGGAGGCTTAACGGTGGCCGCCCACACACATATATGTTCCTGTATTTGCTGTTGGATTCTGTTTATTCGTTGCTCACAAAATTCTACATGTTGTGTAGCCCACGACTGAAGATACAGGTCTTGAAGAAGTTCTAAATAATTATTACAACTTGTAATATAAAATTCTAAAACATTTAATAAATCTACAAGTATATCAACAAAGGGCATACAATAGAGAAAGAAATACTTACAATCACAACCTTCAAAGCAGCTTAAATCTTTAACACTTAATTTATATATTGGAGAAATGTTTACAAGATAAGAGAGGGAGAGCTTACACCAATAAAACCTGAAGTACACACTCTAAAAAACCAACATACTGAAAACTCTGCCTCAACAAGGGTGAGGTCCTTCCCTTTTATAGTACAAGAAACGGAAAAGATATGATAAGAGGAGGACAGGTGACGTGTCCTTATGAAGTGGAGTCGATCGTCCTTATCCTCATGACTCAGCATCCTATCTTCTTTGTCTGGTGGTAGACAGCTGTGTGGTAGATCTGGATAGCTGACTGAGCATTTGCTTTTGTCAAAAGTTATTGTTCTGGTTTTTGTCTATTTGTGCCGATGGTTCTGTTAGTGAGAAACAAAGCACATTATGCTTTGTGTCCAAAGTTGGGTTCATCATCTTCTGGTGCTTGGGATTCTCCAGCTAAAATTGCAAACTCATTTTCATCTTGGTCAGGATCTTCATGATCTTGGCTGCTAGTAACTGATTTCATGGAGGTATCATCATTGGAAAGTGTTTGAAGAAATTGTTCCTTCATAAAATCCATACTTTTGACTATTAATTCTGTTTCTGACAGATTCAGATATTTCTGTCGTAATTCTGTTTGTATCTATAAAAGCGGATTTTGGGTAACTGGTTGACTGGGAATTGTTTTTGGAATAGCATCCCAACAGGCTTGAGAATGTGCCTTCATTTTCTGGACAAATTCTGGTAAAGTAGGGTTCATAACCTTATCCCACCATCTCATAAAGAAAAAAATTTTGAGATGTGGGATCTTATTTTGATAATCACACTAAAAGTGCCATTTCCAAATCCATGGAATACCAAAACGGATTGTGAAATGGACTAAGGATTTTGTAATAGAGATATTCCTATTTACTGGATGGGAATATGTAACATGCCATTCATTATAGGCTTCCTTGATTGGTACTGGTAAAACTTTTAACTGTAACCCAAATTTATCCCACCAAACGAGGAACCGAGAAGGGACATTGTTTTTGAGCACATCAGGGCAAATTGGGATAAACCATGAATGGTTATTGATGGGATTTTGATATTAAAATGTTTGAGTAAAAGCATCGATATAGTCTCAATAACTATACCGAGTTTCCCTGTTACGAATGTCAAGTTGGTGAGTTGTATGCATGGTAATGGGCATAATGTTTCTAATAGTTATTTTGCTGTACTGAATAGGGCTAGCGGTTTTGGGAAGATCATGCAAAGTGTGCTTGATCTCAGCAGCAACAGTTTCAATTAGTATCTATTCATAAACATAACGATACTGGTCAAAATGAGGAAATTGTTGCAAGGTAAGATACCTATGCTTAATTTCCCATGGATCAGACATTCATTGTTCATCGGCTGGTTCAATATAGAGGATTATTTCCTCAGTAATACTGTTAGCGGTATACTGTTCTTCAAGCTTAAGCAGAATATCCTTAACTGTTTGACTAGATTCACCTTTACTGTTTGGTAGGGATTAGATCCCCGACCACGGCCTCGGCCTCTGCTGGTTATTAGTTTGCTAGGCCCAGCAAGTATTCACGGGTTAGAAAATCTGGTAAAGAATTCTGGCCACCTTTGATATATGAAATATCAAAGTCAAAGACTGATAAAATACTTTGCCAAGTGGCGAATATCTGTTTAGATGCAAGGTTTAAGACATCTTTTTTGAAAATCTGTTTTGCTGCATAACAATCCACTCGAATAAGAAAATGTTGATTAAGCAAATCATCCTGAAATTTTAAAACACATTTAACAATGGATAAACATTCCTGTTTAATAGTTGGATAATTTAAAGCAACTCCTTTCTAACTACCAGATGTAAAACGCAAAAGTTCTTCTTTTGAGGTAGTAGGATTAAATTGTTTTAAAATCCCACCATAGCTCTGATTAGCGGCATCAATTTCGACAATCTTCTTTCATACTGGATTAGGAAGATGAAGGCAAGGAAGTTGTTTAACTTTAGCCTTAATTTTCTGTACTGCTTGGGTATGTTCCATAGACCAAGAAGGAGGATTTTTCTGTAACCTAGTATAAAGAATAGATGCATCCTGGGATAACTGATGATAGTAGTCGCGAATATAATTTAAACTACCAAGAAATCTCTGTAATTGAGTTTTATCTTTAATTTCATCAGGAAATTTAGATGCAAACTCTATATTGTGGTTAATGGGTATAATACTTCCATTATGCATGTTATGACCCAAAAATCGTACTGTTGTTTGGAAAGTTTTGTTTTTGGTGCAGAAATAACTAAACCATTTCTGATAATAACATTCTTAAAGATATTAAGATGTTTAATATGCTAATCAATAGAAGATGAGAAAATAATAATATCATCTATATAACAGATAGCAAATTCTGTATAAGCAATAAAAATGTCATTCATGATATGCTGAAATTCTGAAGGAGCATTTTTCAATCCAAAAGGCATAACGATCCTGGTCTGCAATTTGTACTTGCCAATATCCTGATTTAAGATCAAATTTGGAAAAAATTACAGCATCTTGTAAACGATCTAAAAGATCTTTTTTATTCAGAATTGGATATCGGCTCCATTTCAAGGTGTCATTGAGAGGTTTATAATTGATGACCAATCTTGGCACACCTCTTTCTATTTCTGCATTTTTATTAACATAAAATGTTGTAAAACTCCAAGGTGAGTTGCTAATTCTGATTAATTTTTTCTAAAGGAGAGAATTAATTTCTATTTTGCAAAGTTCAAGGTAGTCTTTTTCCATTTGACTAGGGCAAGCTTTGGTTGGGATGAATTTTTCATCCAAATCGGGTTCGTAAGGAAGAGAAACAATGTGTCTTTTCTTTTCCTAAAAAGCATTTGGAAGCTCACTACAAATTTCTGTTTGAAATTGTGTTTCAATAAGCTTGATTTTATTCTATAAAGAGGGTTGGTGTAACCTTTGCTCAGTTGTAAGAAAATGAATTTCTGTTTGAAGAAAATTAATTTGTTTTTCTTTAAAAGTAACTAAATCATGAATTTGATCTAGCTCTTTTGTGTATGGTTCAGTTATAAATTAAAAAATAAGTGGTTGATTACTGATAGTCGTATGAATGCCTTGAGGATCAATCTTAGTGATAGGCACTAAGAGACACAAAAATGGTGTTCCCAAAATAATGGTTGGAGACATATTTCTAATAAGGACAAAAGATGTAGATAAACAAATGCCCTGATTATAGATAAGAGCTTCAGATATTTTATATTTGATATGCATAGAGTTACCACTAGCACTAGTAAGTGACTGGGTAGTTTTCTGAAAATATCTGGTTAGAATTAATCCTTCTTGTATACAATTCATGTCAACACCACTATCAACAAGGGCAACTGCATCTTTGATAATAAAATCAGGTTGAATAACGAAAGTAATATGAATATACCATTTCTGAAATGTAACCTGATTAACAAGCATTAAATACTGGTTATCTTTTTGTTCAGAAGTTTCTGGAGTAACATCTTTGTTTTTTGTTTTTGCAATTTTAAGCTCATGTATATCGGCTTGAATAACTTGGTTGGCAGTTTGAGGATGCCTAATTTTCATTTTTAAGACATTAATTTTCATTTTTAAGTCTTGAATGATGACTGGTTTTTCACTTATAGGTGAAGAATGTATCCTGTTCAAAACATCTTTCATGCTGTAAGATTCTATAGGAATCAAAGGAGGTTCAGTACTAGCTTTCTGTTGTTGATAACAAATTTCTAAAAATTTGAGTTTCATTTCTAGATCCTTAATTTGCTCAGCTAAATCTAGCATGGATTTCTGATCATCAGTTAAAACATGAATACTTGGACCTTCAAGGTTCAAACCATTCAGTTCGATAATAGATTTCTAATAATTTATTTCAGAAATCTAATTTAGATTTGTAAAATAAGAACAATTAGGTTCTGGTGATTCTGACTCATTACTAAAGGTAGATGGAGAATATAACTCAGCGAGTCCATCTGACTCTGAGCTAGTGTCAGTTCATTCTTCAGATAAAGTCTGCAATAGCTACTGAGCTATAACAGGATCTAAAGACATTTCGTTAATTTTTTTTTTTAATTTTGATTTACATCGATTAGCATAAGGTCATGTTGTTCCACACTTATAACATTTAACATTCTTCTTTGATAAAGGCTTTTTAGTGGTTTTAGTAGGTTATCGTTCTCGAGGGGAAAACTTTTTCTGTTGAGATGGTATATTTTGAGATTTTTTATAATATTTATGATTCTATTTGGAGGGATTTTTATAATGGAATTTTCGAGACTTCGAAGGATACTGGATCTTGGTATCATAGGCCAACTGATCACAAAATTCTCCTAATTCTTTTTTGCCGCTAAGATTCTATTTTTTCATATGGTATTGAAGTTTAAGGTCATTACACAAAGAAAGGTCATTACACAAAGAAAGACCTTCTTCTAAAATTACGCCTATGAGTTGGCCATAGGTATACGAGTTATAAGGAATAGCCATACGGTCATGGCGATCCCGAAGTTTTTTCCGGACCTTTTTAGCAAAAAAAGGTAGGAAGGCCATCAATAAATTTGGCTTTCCAATGTTTACTGTTAGCATTAGGGTGCTGCATAATTTTTATTAAGAACACATCTTTATACCAATGGAAATGGGTTAAAGAAGAACAACGAAGATTTTGGAGGAGTTCGCGACTGCAATCATTGCTAACGGTGCCTGTACCAATAAAAGGATATACAATAGTTTGGACTAAAGTATAAACTGCATCCTCGCAATGAGTAGCAATTTGAGTAACTGGATCAATTTCAATTTTGATGGCATTTAAAACTTCATTTTGTTGAGTAGAAGTGAGAACATTATCCCACCATCCTTTTAGGATACCTGTAAATCCATTGATAATGAATCTAACTATCTAATGGTCCGAATTATTATTCTGCTTGCAAATAGTGGCGTACATAATAATATGTTGTATTAATTCAAATACCTGGTATTTAGAATAACCATCCAAATTCCATTCATAGATGGTTTTTCCATGATAAGAGTTTTGGGCATGAAAGAAATCTTCTTCATAGAGAATATCCTGAGGGGTAGGTCTATGATAATAATACCTACTAGATCTTGTTAAGGCTGTGCGCCCTGTTTATTTAGGGAAGATAGTTCGGTTAATAGATTGCATATCCTAAAAATTATTCTGAATTTCATAAATTAGTAAAGGGGTAATTTCTTCATCCTCCGGATTTAATTTTAGAGCTTAGGGAATTGACAACATATTGATAGAGCTGCTTCCTAGTGCGAATTTCCCTAAATTCAAATCATTCATTTTTTTCAAAAGGGTATCCATGAATTCATTGTATTATTTAGAAGAACGTAACTTAAAATTGGTTACTTCTAACGGTGGCTTTATGTTTACTGGTTCAAGCTTAGGATCAGCAATAGGTACCATCCTGTAATTTTTAAAAGTATCAATGGCTTCCTCAATTCTAATTAATTGTTTACCAACTGTTTGAAAACGTAAATTAGTATAATTGTTCTGTTTTATTAATGGTACAATATCTTTAAGCTGTAAAGACTCTTTCTGAGCCATTCTGGAGGGAGGTTCTACATAAGCTGTAATGACTAACGGTTGGTGAGAGACATCACTAGGACTTAACTCTAACAACTGTGGTGGTGGATGAACATAAACTATTTTTTGACCACCTATTGTTTGCCATGTTCGCTATATATTTTCCAAGACATTAATCTGGGATGTTAGAATAGACTCCATAACTGTGCTAAATTCATAATACCATTCTGGAAAAGGTCTAAGAGTTTGGTATTTCTCTAGATGGTAATAATATTGATTCTTTAACTGTTGGATTTCATTTGTAGTATGGTTATTAAAATACCATGATCTAAATTCCTAATATTTTTCTTGCATAAAATCCTGGTTTAATTGTTTTCATATTTCACTTCCTAGTGTAAAATCCATTAAATTTCAAAATTCATATCACCAGCAGTTAGGCTTTCAGGCCTTCTGGTTGCATACACTCCATGAGGAATTTGGTTTTCAAATATGTGAATACCCTGGATTAGGATCTCAGGAAGAGGGTCAGGAGAAGACTGACTAGGAGGCTGAGAAGGCATCCCTTGGTTTACAAATTTTTTGGGTTCAGACATGGAATGTCTTGAGGATTCTGGTAAATCTACTCTATAAGGTAGAGTAGAGTAGTAGAATGATGACTCATACTAGGCAAACTTCGGCTTAATGGTCTTTGGAATTTAAGGTAAACATTATCTCCTTGTGTTTGAATAACATCATCTAAGGTTTGTCTGATGATTGGTCTAACTGATACAACATTCTTGATTTGGCATCTTTGTGGAAATATGATATGGTTCCATGGAATCATTTTAGGAACAGCTACTTGGCTACTGAAAGGTTAGTATCAATTAGAACAGTTTGTCCTAATTATCGTTGTGTTTTCTGATATAAGGATTAAGGGTGCTTAAAACCTTACGATGAATTCTGAAAATAGCTGATAATGGTGGTGATCCGGGTAAATACTGGTAGCCATTTGTCAAGATTCTAAGTTCAAGAACTTTAGATAGGTTAGGGTCTATGGGTGCTATACTCAAATTCAGATATATATTAAAATATACCGGTCCATGAGATAAATTGGTTTCAATGGCTCCCATCAAGGAGGCTTTCCAATCAAGGCATCTACTATCCCTGAGTGTACAAGTAAGACTGGTATTTTGTCCTAACAGAGTTAAAGGTTTAAAAGCTATTTGGACAAGTGTAACGACCTAGGATTTTTTTTTTTTTTTTAAATAGCCAGTGCATAATGTAATTGAGCAAATTTTCAAATTTGATTGCTGTGTAAATTATGTGCGAAAATAGTTCGATTTTGTATTTTTTAAAAATAGTTGCCGATCTCAAAACATTATGAAATTTTTATATGTTGTTCCCCTATGAGTCTAGCACGTTGGATAAAAATTTCAAAATTAAATGATGAGTATTTATTTTATGAAAATTCACGGACTGATTGGTGTTTAGTTTAATTTATAGCAGAATTTGAAATTGAGTTTTGGGTGTTCGGACCCGGATTTGAGATAAATTTGTTGGGACTATTTTGGTATATAATTGGACCATGTTTGACTTATGGGTGAGACCCATGATTTAGATTTAATTTAATTTGAGTTTGTTTAATGACTTATGTTTAACTGTTTGGTCCTTTTTATTTAGGTGATTAGTAGTAACCACCTTAGGAGTTGTTATTATTTATTATATAGGATTATAATAAATATTTGATTGTTGATTTTATGGTGTGTACCATATAGTGAAAAATTATATATTTTATAAAGAATGAAATTGGGTATATTTTTGGTAGTGAACAAAATATTATATTTTGTGATGTACAAAAATGTTATATTTTTGTGATAAGAAAAATTATATCATTTTATAATTTATAGTATCAAAGTTTAAAATATTTTACAATATATTTTATATTAAGTTTTGTGATGTTATACCCATGGGGAAGCAAACCCATGTGGGGTTGTCCCCCACTCCCCTTCCCTTTTTCCTTTTTCCATGATACTTCTCCCTTTTTTCTCCATTTTCCCCCCCTCATTTTGGTGAGCAGAGGGCCTGCCTCATTGCTTCGTCTCTCTCCCTCCCATGGATATTCAAGCTTTGAGCTTAGAATGAGAGTCTTTAGAGTGAAATTTTGCAAAAATTTTGTAAATGAAAGTCGGAGAGCTCGTCGTAATCTTCGCAATGGTAGTCTCAGATTTATGATCGGACAAGATTTGCCTTCCAAATATGCTTTTCTTCATTATTTGAGGTAGGGACTTTCTTCATATTTTTACATTAAAGTTATGTTAGGGTTATTTTGAGAAAATATATCATTATAAGAGGTATTGCATATATATATATTTAGATTTGTTTGGTAATTTTTGGAAGAGAAATTATGTTGAAATGTTAAGAATATTGTTATTTTGAAATTGATTTGGAAAAATCATCTTGTGTTGAAAATACTTGTTAAAAATCTGAAAATAAAATAAAACAAATAGTTGTATGAGTTGTATCTAACTTATATTATGGTTAGATAATTTATAAAAACCCTTTTACGACGTGCAGCACGTGTCATATTATGACCAGTCATGGAAAGTGATTCACTTTCAACGACATGCTTCGTACGCCGTTAAAAACTATTTAACGGCAGATTTTGTGCATCGTCGTTATTTTTTCTACAACATGCTATAGTAAGTCGTTAAAAACTATTTAATGGCAGATTTTATACGTTGTTGTTATTTTTTCTACGACTACTTTTGCACGCCGTTAATTGGTGAGACAAATAATGACGTTGATTGTGCGCTGTAAACTATGTAATACAACGACTTATTATGCCTGCCGTAGAATATGCAGTTTTTATTTTTATTTTTAAATTCAGTAGGTTCTATTTGACCAATTTTGTACAATCTAACAAATATTACAAACAAACATCACAAAACATCAATCAACCACCAAAATATTATTTGAAACATCAAAAAGAAACTATATCCATAAATTATAAACATTCAACAATTGTCTATATATTCCAAACATTCGAAAACTATATCCTTAAGTTCTAAACTATACAAAAAGTTTAAACCATCCAAAACTATGCATATCTAACTTTCTAAATATATCGACAACTATTAAGAGATTATCTAAAACTACCGACAATAGTTCCTATAGCAATTGCTGCTGCAGCTGTAGCAAATCTATTTACTCCTATCACAGGGACGAGGGTGTCAAATGTATGTGTTAAGGCACCCAAACCCACGACAATAACTGGGGCAACTGACCCTATTGCATTTCTTGTCTGCATAACAAAGGAAACTTCACATAAGTACGAAAACCAACAACTCAGGGACAAAAATATTTCTTGAGGTATCAAAAAATGATCAAGAAATTTTAAAACATCAACAAAATATTTCCAAAATTAATAAGATAATTCAATGACCCCATAAAAGCAATGTCATAATGAAAATTAGAAAAAATTCAAGATCTTAATAGTCTTAACGTATATGCAAATAAAATCCACATGAAGCAAAACTTTTTTTTTCATACCTCAAATGAAGTTACCCTTTTGTTGCAATGTTTCTAGAGGAAAATGAGTAGGAATCTTCAAACAAACCATTAAGACATTCAGATATGGATAAGTCTTTCATCCTCAATATTCATGCTTAAATATTAGTTGGAATCAACTCCTCAACACCATTAATGACATCCTTCCCATGCACTTTGAAAGGATTTTGATGTAAAGTAATACACTCCCTCTCTACATTTGGCAATTTTAAATCACAAAGCTCCATCTACTATAAAAATCTGCCTAACTAAGTGGCCAGCATATCTTTCTAACAATTCGATTCATAGATTAGGAAAATAGCATAAACGAAAACACTACTTCTATGACTACTAAAAATATCATAAGATTTACAACTCAGGCAATGTATGTATGGTATAGTACTAGCTTCTAGTTAGATTAGCAAATTATTATAGAAAGTATATACCAATTTACTAATTTAATAGTGCCATACCATGTTATTGGCAATTGCTAGAGTATGTGAAAGCCTGACAGAGAACTGACATGAAGATGAAATCTCTTTCTATGAGAAAAGGTCAAAAGAGTCAGCTTCGATTGTTTTTCCATCAAGAGTTCTAACAGAATAAAAGCAACATCCAGCCTAAGAAAAAAATAATAAGCTTTTTCCCACCCCATCAAAAATAAGAGCTAAAGTACTTGAAGGATAAAGAAGTACCAGGTTAAAGGAGATACCACTTCCATAGTGTCATTCCCAAGATCCTTTCCACCCATAGAGAGAGCGTTCATACATACCTACACAATCATCTCAGTCGACAGTAGAACATTCAAAGAGTTAACATACAAATAATCTAACAAATTTGAATTGTTAGAAGAAAATAACAGCAGAATCTTCAAGCATTCTAGTTTCAAAGATGCATCCAATTTGAAAGTCACTTCAATGGAGAACTAGAGAGCAATTATACACCGAACTAGAAAAATAGATTATGACGTCAATGTGGTAGAAGTAAGGCAACTATCAACATGAAAACACAATGCAGTGTTCAATAACAAAGAAGAGAACACTCCAAGACTGCAAGTACTTTAAAAGAATTCCAGATATATAATTTACTCCCTAAATGAAGTACAAAAATGAAAAACCTATACCATGTAGGTGTTTTTATCCTCCATCACATTGAACTTTCTAAGAGCAGAACTGATGCATTTGTTATGACATTTCTCTGTGGTGGGCCAAAAATGATGAGTGGCCTGAAAAGAGATATTAAACCCCAAAAGAAAAAGTTCATAAGATGACAAGAAAATATGAATCTCTTATTTGAAACTCTTGCCAATATGAATCTTAGCATACTTTAACTATCCAAGAAATTGTCGGATCATCATTGTCAGCAGGTCAAAAATAAAGCAAATTTATTTATCAAAAACAAAAAAATAAAAATAAAGCAGTTTTACTTGAATCTCAAAATATTTCTACTCTTCTAAGAATAATTCAGTTCCAGATAAATATTGTCTGCAGAACATTGGTCCTGTTTTAACTTTTGTACTAGTTGAATCTAAAATAAAGAAGGGAAAGGATAACTGAGAGATTGGAACCTTGGAATACCTGGTAGAGAGCTAACTCGTAAGATTGAATAGCCTCCTCAAATGTACAAAGGCAAGAGTCATCCCATACCAATGTTGCAGCTAAATTAGATATACCTTCAGGTTCATCTAACTTAATCTGTTGAAAAATATTCTCATTTCAATATACATGTGCAGAGCAGCTCTCCACTGAGGAACAAAAAAACAAACACACAACCCAACAGAATCTAAATCCCAATTCTTTGCTAAAATGAAAAGGACATATACCAAAACACAGATGTAAACTAGTTTCAATGGATAATAATAGACATGGTATGGAAAAGAAGAAATGCAACCACAGGACAGTAACAAGAATAAATGTGGAAAAGAATGTAAGGTTACCTTAGGTATAAAAAGGTAAAATGAACCTCTGGTGTGCTTCATGGAAGATGACTATATCAAAATCAACATCTATAAAACCATAAGCCCTTACAAGTGTTGAATCTAGTGAGAGATATCTGTAAAAAAACCAAACAGGGGTTCATCAACTCATTAGCATAAAAGTTGAAATACCTACTGATGTGTCCATAATATTATCAACAGTGCACCTTTTCAGAAAAGATCATCCAAAATTGGTGCTTACAGCATGCATGGGTGACAAATCATGCATGGATAATAATAGACATGGCTCTGAAATCTAAATCTCATGAAAAAACTTTGTTAAGTGCATTACTTTTGACCATTATTGAACCATACCAAGCATGAAAAATTTAAGTCCATGTTTAAATGCATATTATTCACTAGAAAGTGCTAAATATGGGCACGTCAAATGTACCCATGCATGCACATCTACATAAGATCAACCCAAGAGCTCATCTCACTTTCGTGATCAAGAAATGTGGAGAACAAATGAAAGAAATTGTACATTCGAAACTGCAATGAGCAGTCTTCATTCACATGTGGGATGCCTATCTCACATCATTAAAATAAACTTCCCTTCTAGTCCAACAATTTCGGAGAACCTCTGGTGCCCAAATATCTATTTTTGGTCCGCAATTCCGCTTGAGCACCTCTGGTGCCATGTAATATGGGCTTCCAACAATTTCAGAGAAACTTTCACCTAAAAATGTTTGAACAAATTATAGCTAAATAGCATAACTGTAAATACAAAAATAAAAATAACTGGCCTCTTTATCTTCTTTTTTTTACTTCGACTACACTACAAAAAAAAAAAAAAAAAAAAAAAAATGCTAGGAATGCATATAGGGAAGCTTAGATGAATATACATTCTTGGAGTCTTCACTGCTTGAAGTCTTGGCATATTAATGACCAGGCAGAACAAAACTTGTTTATATACGGGGTATGCATATTTAATGGGGTGTCTACACCTTCATATTATTAAGATGATAAAGTTTGAAGTTTCCAACAATTTATTATGCATAAAAGATAAAAGAAACTCACTCAAATGGTTCAAAATATCTTCTATTTTTCTTCATGAATGAAGTCTTAAAAAGGCTATGATGCAGCATCACAAATTGCTACAAATTTCTCATCATCAAACAAATTTATTAGTTGAAGAGAGCTTGGACAAGCACTCTAATAAAAAATCAAACGGCTGAAATAATCAAATTTAATAAACTATTAAGTGAAACCATGAATTCCAATCCATTGTTTTAAGCAAACATAGCTAGTTTTTGGACTTGGCCATACTCATTTGATACATAATTCAACATATAATCCATATGAATATATAAAAGGTTACAGAATTTCTTATTGAGATTTCTGACGAAAATTTTTGTCAATCTATTGATATATATATGTATGTATTTATTTATTTTGTGTTCAATTTTAACATCTACAATACACATTATGATCTTCAATCGATCAATAGATCTTCAATCGAAACCTAGCATACTTGAATTGAATCAATAGATCTTCAATCTGATCTAAGAATGATAAAGTAGATGAAACCTAGCATACTTGAATCGAATAATTCCGTCAGTAAGAAGATAGAGATAAGACTGATCAACACTTACCATGAAGAAAGAGCTGCGAACTCGAACATGTACTAGAGAAGAGGCTTGAATCGATCTACGAATACTTGAATCGATTTGCAAATATGAAGGGGTTTAGTTGCGGTTCTACAAAAATGAAGGGTTATCTCTAAAACGAAGGGGTTTGAAGAGAGAGAGAGTGAAATCAAGGGTTTAGAGAGAGAGAGAGAGAGAGAGAGAGCAAGACTGAGAGTGAATATTACCTGAATCGATCTACAAATACATGAATCGATCTTCCAATACAAAGGGGTTTAGCTGCGGTTCTACAAATATGAAGCGAGAGAGTGAAATCAAGGGTTCACAGGGGAAGAGGAGACAGAGAGTGAATATAAATATGAAGCGAGAGAGAGTGAAATCGATCAATTTTGATTTTGATTTTTTTTTTTTTTTTTTTTTGCGCGTTTGGTGCTCTACATTTTCATTTTGGCACTTTTTTTTTTCTTCATATTATTCACGACAGAAATTGTGTGTCGTGAAAATTAAAATATTTTTAACGGCTAGCATATGTACGTCGTGAAAAGTATACTTTTTAACGACGGACTTTTTGTGCACCGTAAAAAGTATAATATTTTTAACGGCTGGCTTTTTGTGCGCCGTGAAATGTTCAATATTTTTAATGACTGGTGTATGTGTATAGTTGATGTATTAACGGCATGCCATATGTACGTCGTAGAAAGTATTATTATTTACGGCGTGCATTGTAAGCTGTAAAAAAATCATCGTTATTACCATTCACGACCTACGCAATAGACACGCCGTGGTTGGAAAAGTATTTACGATGTGCAAAAAAAACAAGTTGTAAAAGTGAGAAACTACGGCATGCATTTATTGTATGTCGTTGATGTGGTGTCGTAAAAAGTCACTTTTGTTGTAGTGTTTGGCAAAATAATGTCGAAATATTTATGTCACGACCCCATTCCGCCCCTAGTAGAATGGTGCCATGATGGCCAGTAATCTGAGATTACCAAAGGCCACTTACAAGAATCCATACGCAAATCAGAGTATACATATGGGGCTTACAAATGCGGAAGAAATAAAACAAGGCTAAGTAATCCATAAGAGCAGTGCATAAGTTGAATGAAATGTCATACATCATTACATAGCTTTAATACAACAATTGGGGTACAAAATACATCTTGACCAAAAGGCTTCTCGACCATCAAATACAAAATACAATGGAAATAACTAAGAAGCATAATCTTCAAGATGTTGCAAAATACAATCCAAAACACGTCGGCAAACACATCGGCAAAGACATCTAGGCGTCGCCGCCGTCTTGCTCATCACCTACATATATATAGAGAGGGTGAGCTTGGATACTCAGTGAATGGTATAAATAATAAAGGGGTTTACATGAATGATATCCGAGATCTTTTAACAAAGCAATACAAGGGATAAATCAAGTTCATCTATCAAATCTTTCAAGCTTCAAGGGATGCTTACTAACATCAATATAATACAAGAGATGACATCCCGGACAAACAAACCCACGCGGTAAAACCGTCAGTGGCAAGGCAAGACAAGACAAGCGAGATCTCAAGACAAAGGTGTCGTTGCATTATAGTCCCCGGACACTAAGGACTTGTGCTACAAATGCTTATAGTCCCCTAGCACATACGGACTTCCAAACTTTGTGCTACAAATGCTTATAGTCCCCTAGCACATACGGACTTCCAAACTTTGTGCTACAAATGCTTATAGTCACCTAGCACTTACGGACTTCCCGAGAATGTCATCAAAACAAGATACAAGATTTGGTACGCAAAATAGGAATAATCATTCATGCTTGTAAATAATATCCGAACAGAGCAAAACAAGGTTTTATCAAAGCTTTATAACATATCTTTATTAAAATACCACTCACATAGTTCTTCAAACGTCGGGGTCAAGGCAAGTCCAAGTCCTACAAACACATGGCAAAAGTCTGTTGAATGCACTTTTAAACAAGCTTCACATGCATACAAAATGACCTCGGCGTTCTCCAAGAACTAGGTCAAACCAAAACAAACACGGTTTCTCATCTCGGGGAAACATGCTGGGCACTAACCAGGTCTTGGCCGAGGTCCCACGCCTTCTCGTCAAGGTTTGGTCCCGAGGGCCACAACCAAGAAAATGAAGTCGGGAAAAATCTGGGTTTTCCCTCTGCTCAAGAACATAGGGAACATGAACATGAAGATCATGAAGGAAATGAATGCAAAGATCATACTTATCATTGTAAAACCTGAGATTTCATGCTATGAATTTGAAAACATGGACCTGGATATCCATACTAGAAGATCTTACGAAAACAAACACAAAAGCATGTAACTTGTTGCAAACTTTCGGATCAAACGAGGCTTTTCCTTCAAGAACTTATGAACACTAGCTTTCTCTTTCTAGAACCAACTTTAAATCAATGCATGACATGCAAAACAGGTTCGATCGTGCAATGCGGCTAGATGATCAATAAGAACAACAAGAGTAGATCAAGATTCTAACCTCAAATCAAGAATCTAACGGTTTGAACTCTAAGAATCAAGCTTGCAACTCACTTTCTCACTCTAGAATTCCTCCTTCTTCTCTTAGAGCTTCTCTCTCCTCAAGAACAAAGATTTGAGACAAAATGATTTGTTTCTAGGTCTGCCGGCTGTCTAAACCCTCAGCTCGGACACGTGGCAGTGGTTGGTTGGCTCAACTCGAAAAGGTGACTGATTGAAAAGACAAGACTATGACAAGGCGTGCTCAACAAGCTAGGCGGCAAGGGACTCCGGCGAGCAATGACATCGGCTAACAACAAGACTTCGGCAAGCAAGGGAACAATGACCTCGGCCAGAAAGGACAACACTTGGCCCAGCTGTGCCACACCTCGGCCTAGGTGTGCCACACCTCGGTCTAGGTCGTACCAGTCTAGGGCAAGATCACTTGGGTTCAAGGGTAACATCTCGGCCTAGATAATACACATCTCGGCCTTGGCGATGAACACCTCGGCCAAGATAATGACATCTCGGCCAATATGCCAGAGTGAAGGTGGAGGTCAATCAAAGGGGTTCTAAGGCAGTTCTAGGCTTAAGGTGACCTCGGCTTGGTTGGCCTAGGCTGACTACTCACACCAAACAAAAGCAAAGCATGCAAACAGCACTTAAGCAACACAAGGACAAGGTCTGAAATGCAATCATAACAAGACAAAGCATATAAATGCATATGAGTATGGTTAAGACAATGTGAGGGTTATTACATCCTACCCTCCTTAAAGAAGTTTGGTCCCCAAACTTGAGTTACCTTGACTCGAGAATAACTCTGGATATCGGACTTTCATTTCCTCTTCCATTTCCCATGTGGCATCCTTGCCGTAATGCTCTTTCCATTCAATTTTCACCATCGGTATTGCCTTATTCCTCAACTGCCTCACTTGTCTATCGATAATACACATCGGCTTCTCATCGTAGCCTAAGTCTTCATCAATCACAATCCCAAAATGATCAATCACGTGCAGTGGGTTTCAAATATACTTCCTCAACATCGAAATGTGAAACACATTGTGAACTTGACTTAACTTCGGCGGCAAAGCAAGTCTGTAGGCAACCGGGTTGACCTTCTCAAGGATTTCAAACGGCCCAATGTAACGAGGTGCTAACTTACCTTTCTCCCCAAATCGGGAAACTCCTTTCATCGGCAAAACTTTCAGGAATACATGATCCCCAACTTTAAACTCTAACTCCTTCCTTCTCTGGTCGGCGTAACTCTTTTACCGACTCTGAGCAGTTTTGATTCTCTGCTGGATAAGTTTGATCTTTTCAGTTGTCCTTTGAATTAGATCGGGGCCGATCAAAGCTTTATCTCCAACCTCGGTCCAACATGTCGGCGATCTGCACTTCCTTCCATACAGAGCTTCATACGGCGCGGTGCCAATGCTAGCTTGATAACTGTTGTTGTAAGCAAATTCTACTAACGGCAAATTCACTTCCCAACTCCCCTTGAAATCCAATACACATAGTCTAAGCATATCTTCAAGTGTCTGAATTGTCCTCTCTGTTTGGCCATCGGTCTGGGGATGAAAAGCTGTGCTAAACTTCAACTCTGTCCCCAAGGCTCTTTGTAGACTCTGCCAAAATCTAGAAACAAACTTCGGATCTCGGTCTGACACAATGGACATCGGCACTCCATGAAGTCTCACAATCTCATTCACATATAGTACAGCAAGTCGTTCAACATTGAATGTAGTCTGAACCGGCAAGAAGTGTGCTGACTTGGTTAATCTATCAATTATGACCCAAATCGAATCCATCCCTTTTTGTGTCTTCGGCAAACCAATCACAAAGTCCATGGAGATGTGTTCCCATTTCCACTCAGGAATCGGCAAAGGTTGAAGAAGTCTTGCTGGCCTCTGATGTTCTGCTTTCACTTGTTGGCAATACAAGCACTGGGATACGAACTCGGCTATTTCTCTCTTCATGTTCGGCCACCAAAAGGTCTGCTTCACGTCTTGATACATCTTAGTGTTCCCTGGGTGAACAGTGAATCTGGATCCATGAGAGTCTTGTAAAATTTTCCTTTTCAACTCTGGGACGTCGGCCACACACAATCTTCCTTCAAACTTAAGCACCCCATTTTCGAAGGTGTAACCTGACCTCGGCCTGGTGATAATCTCGTCGGCTGCCTTCTTCAGGAATTCGTCCTCCATTTGCCTTGCTTTTACTTCCTCAATGATAGTCGGCTCCACTGAAATCACGGTCAAGCATGCCAGACTTCCCACTGACTTCCTACTCAATGCGTCGGCTACCGAGTTTGCTTTACCTGGGTGATACTGGATCTGCATGTCGTAATCCTTCAGTAATTCAAGCTACCTTCTTTGCCTCAGATTTAGTTCCTTTTGAGTGAACAAGTACTTCAAGCTCTGGTGATCTGTAAAAACTTGGCAGGAGGCTCCATACAAGTAATGACGCCAAATCTTCAAAGCGAACACCACGGCTGCAAGTTCTAGGTCATGGGTAGGATAATTCTTCTCGTGGGGTTTTAATTGACGAGATGCATATGCTATGACCTTACCCCCTTGCATTAATACACAACCCAAACCCTTATGTGAAGCATCACTGTAAATCTGAAATTCCTCATTACCTAATGGAAGTACAAGAACTGGTGCTGTAACTAGCCTCGTCTTCAACTCTTGGAAGGCTGCCTCTCTATCTTCGGTCCATTCATATGTCACTCCCTTCTGAGTTAACTGTGTCAATGGTACTGCAATCCTTGAGAAGTCCTTTACAAACTTTCTGTAATAACCTGCCAAACCCAGAAAACTACGAACCTCGGACACGTTGGTCGGCGTCGGCCAGTTTACCACGGCTTCGATCTTACTGGGATCAACTGAGATACCCTCTTCATCAATCACGTGCCCCAAAAACGAAATGCTAGAAAGCCAAAACTCACACTTACTCAGCTTAGCATACAACTTCCTGTCCCTCAAGGTCTGTAAGGCAAGTCTCAAATGACTCTCATGCTCGATTGTACTCTTGGAGTAGATCAATATGTCGTCAATGAAAACAACTACGAACTCATCTAGATACGGCTTAAAGACTCTGTTCATCAGATCCATGAATGCTGCAGGCGCATTGGTTACTCCAAAAGGCATTACCAAAAATTCGTAGTGGCCATACCTTGTCCGAAAAGCAGTCTTCTCAACATCCTCGGCTTTAACTTTCAGCTGATGGTAGCCCGACCTAAGGTCAATCTTAGAAAAGACTCGTGCTCCTTGTAGTTGATCTAGCAAATCATCAATCCTAGGCAACGGGTACTTATTCTTAATGGTTACCTTGTTAAGTTCTCTGTAATCAATGCAAAGACGAAGTGTGCCATCCTTTTTCTTAACAAACAGGACTGGCGCTCCCCACGGTGAAGTGCTCGGCCTAACGAAACCCTTATCCAACAATTCTTGTAGTTGCACTTTCAATTCCTTAAGTTCGGCTGGGGCCATTCTATAAGGTGTTTTGGAGATCGGCTGTGTTCCCGACATGATGTCCACAGTAAACTCTATTTTTCTATCGACTAAGTGGCCAGGCAATTCATTTGGAAAGACGTCGGGGAATTCATTGACAACTGGGATATCGGCTAAACTAACATTTCCATTCAAATCACTCAGTATACTACACAAGTACCCATGGCACCCTTTCTGAATTAGCTTATAGGCCTTAGTGGACGAAATCAAGTAAGGTGGGGACACTACACCTTTACCCTGGAAAATAACCTCGGCTTGGTTTGGGGGTCTCAACGTGACATTCTTCGAAGCACAATTAATAGATGCATGATTCATTACTAACCAGTCCATTCCTAATATGACGTCAAAGTGGGTCATGTTTAATGGCATCAAATCAACTAATAATTCTACACCCTCAACCACGACAACACACGCCCTATAGATAGATGCAACAATCATAGTTCTCCCAGATGGAGCAGATACACATAACACGTAATCAAGGGGTTCTGGTTCTCTATTCAACTTCTCGGCAAATTTAGCAGATATAAATGAATGCGTAGAACCCGAATCAATCAATATGTATGCATCTTGAGAGCAGATTGGGAGTATACCTGACACTACTGTCTCAGCATTCTGGGTGTCTCCTGGCACTAGAGCGAAAACTCTGCCCTGCCTCATCTGTGCCCTTCCGACGTTACTTCCCTGTGCAGAGCCCGAGGTGCTTCCATTTTTCTTACCATCATCAGTCCTTGACTTCGGACAGTCCCTCACACGATGACCCATTTCTCCACATTCAAAACAGGCACCTGACGCCCAACGGCAAACCCCAGAATGCGGCTTCCCACAGCTTGTACACATCGGCTTAGTATTACCTTCCTGGTTCGAGTTGCTGGAGCTGCCCACGTTTGCTTTCTTCTTAGCGTTAAACGGAACTCGGCGGTTATCATAATTCTGCCTCTTCCTCTGGTTCTCTCCCACAGTCTGATATCGGTTCAAGTTAGCTTCTGCAAGAATAGCCTTGTCCAAGACTCCGGCATAAGTCGGCATGTTAAGCATGTTGACTCTATCCTGTATCGGTCCACGCAATCCGCTTTCGAACTTTCTAGCTTTCCTATATTCATCACTGACCATATGAGGCGCGTACCTCGCCAATTCGGTGAAAGCACGGTCGTATTCTGCTACTGTCTTGTTTCCTTGTGTCAGAGTCTGAAATTCCGTGGTCTTGCGATCTCGGACACTGAGGGGAAAATGCTTGTTGTAAAACAGCTCCAAGAATCTGGCCCAAGTTAAGTCAGGATTTCCTTCTCGGGTCATCATCCACCATCTTCGGGCGTCGTCGTCTAACGTAAATGCGGCCAATGCCACCTTCTGTGCATCGGTGCTGGGGAAAATCTCAAACAGCTTCTCCATTCCTAAAACCCACGCTTCGGCTTTCATCGGCTCTATGCCCCCTTGAAACCTCGGCGGGTTCATCTTCTTGAACTCCTTAATCAAAGTCATAGTTCCATCCCCATACAAGGCTGGCTGCGGAGGCGCTTGAGGCACTGGAGGAGGTGGAGGCGGAACTGTATGTCGGCCATTCGTCTGTTCGGCCTGGGTAGATGTAGCACTAGCATTCTGTTGTCTCACTTGTCTCAACTCCCGAGTTAAACCTTCAACTAATCTTTCTAATCGGTCCAATCGGTCTTCTGATTGATCTCGGCCAACTGGTGGTCTTCCTCTCCTCATCGTGCTATGAGTATGCAAAATGTGACTTTAAAACGAAATGAGCAATAAGATATGTATGCAAGCAACAAGCAGTTATGCCGAGATGATGCACATATTGTCAAGCAGCAAGCAACATGGTGCAATCCTAACATCTTTCTAAGGGAAATCCTATGCTCTTTAGGACTCAAAGTGTGTGAATAACGTTCTATGAGGAACTTGTGCTCTGATACCAATCTGTCACGACCCCATTCCGCCCCTAGTAGAATGGTGCCATGATGGCCAGTAATCTGAGATTACCAAAGGCCACTTACAAGAATCCACACGCAAATCAGAGTATACATATGGGGCTTACAAATGCGGAAGAAATAAAACAAGGCTAAGTAATCCATAAGAGCAGTGCATAAGTTGAATGAAATGTCATACATCATTACATAGCTTTAATACAACAATTGGGGTACAAAATACATCTTGACCAAAAGGCTTCTCGGCCATCAAATACAAAATACAATGGAAATAACTAAGAAGCATAATCTTCAAGATGTTGCAAAACACAATCCAAAACACGTCGGCAAACACATCGGCAAAGACATCTAGGCGTCGCCGCCGTCTTGCTCATCACCTACATATATATAGAGAGGGTGAGCTTGGATACTCAGTGAATGGTATAAATAATAAAGGGCTTTACATGAATGATATCCGAGATCTTTTAACAAAGCAATACAAGGGATAAATCAAGTTCATCTATCAAATCTTTCAAAGCTTCAAGGGATGCTTACTAACATCAGTATAATACAAGAGATGACATTCCGGACAAACAAACCCACGCGGTAAAACCGTCAGTGGCAAGGCAAGACAAGACAAGAGAGATCTCTAACAATGGTGTCGTTGCATTATAGTCCCCGGACACTAAGGACTTGTGCTACAAATGCTTATAGTCCCCTAGCACGTACGGACTTCTCGAGAATGTCATCAAAACAAGATATAGTACTTATTGCAAGTAGGAATAATCATTCATGCTTGTAAATAATTTCCGAACAAGGCAAAACAAGGTTTTATCAAAGCTTTATAACATATCTTTATTAAAATACCACTCACATAGTTCTTCAAACGTCGGGGTCAAGGCAAGTCCAAGTCCTACAAACACATGGCAAAAGTCTGTTGAATGCACTTTCAAACAAGCTTCACATGCATACAAAATGACCTCGGCGTTCTCCAAGAACTAGGTCAAGCCAAAACAAACACGGTTTCTCATCTCGGGGAATCATGCTGGGCACTAACCAGGTCTTGGCCGAGGTCCCACACCTTCTCGCCGAGGTGTGGTCCCGAGGGCCACATCCAAGAAAAAAATGAAGTCGGGAAAAATCTGGGTTTTCCCCTCTGCTCAAGAACATAAGGAACATAAACATGAAGATCATGAAGGAAATGAATGCAAAGATCATACTCATCATTGTAAAACCTGAGATTTCATGTTATGAATTTGAAAACATGGACCTGGATACCCATACTAGAAGATCTTACGAAAACAAACACAAAAGCATGTAACTTGTTGCAAACTTTCGGATCAAACGAGGCTTTTCCTTCAAGAACTTATGAACACTAGCTTTCTCTTCCTAGAACCAACTTTAAATCAATGCATGACATGCAAAACAGGTTCGTGCAATGCGGCTATATGATCAATAAGAACAACAAGAGTAGGTCAAGATTCTAACCTCAAATCAAGAATCTAACGGTTTGAACTCTAAGAATCAAGCTTGCAACTCACTTTCTCACTCTAGAATTCCTCCTTCTTCTCTTAGAGCTTCTCTCTCCTCAAGAACAAAGATTTGAGACAAAATGATTTGTTTCTAGGTCTGCCGGCTGTCTAAACCCTCAGCTCGGACACGTGGCAGTGGTTGGTTGGCTCAACTCGAAAAGGTGACTGATTGAAAAGACAAGACTATGACAAGGCGTGCTCAACAAGCTAGGCGGCAAGGGACTCCGGCGAGCAATGACATCGGCTAACAACAAGACTTCGGCAAGCAAGGGAACAATGACCTCGGCCAGAAAGGACAACACTTGGCCCAGCTGTACCACACCTCGGCCTAGGTGTGCCACACCTCGGTCTAGGTCGTACCAGTCTAGGGCAAGATCACTTGGGTTCAAGGGTGACATCTCGGCCTAGATAATACACATCTCGGCCTTGGCGATGAACACCTCGACCAAGATAATGACATCTCGGCCAGTATGCCAGGATGAATGTGGAGGTCAATCAAAGGGGTTCTAAGGCAGTTCTAGGCTTAAGGTGACCTCGGCTTGGTTGGCCTAGGCTGACTACTCACACTGAACAAGAAGCAAAGCATGCAAATAGCACTTAAGCAAAACAAGGACAAGGTCTGAAATGCAATCATAACAAGACAAAGCATATAAATGCATATGAGTATGGTTAAGACAATGTGAGGGATATTACATTGTCGGACTCAAAGACCATGCGAAAACCATGTTTACTGAGAAGAGACCCAGAGACAAGATTCTTACGAATGTCTAGTATAGCGATCCCGGGTTTTACCCCTTGTTGTATAGTGATCCGGACTTGGTTCCGTGGATGTTAATTATGATTTATATCTTGTTTCCGTCCTTTCATACTTTGTTTTTTAAGTTACAGGATCTGTTGAGCAGGTTTGTTACAGGTTGGTTGTGTTTGGAAGCAAATGGTTGCTGCCCAGAATTTTAGTCCTTCGCTCGAGCGAGAAGTTTGTCCCTCAAGCGAGCTCTTTGTTTTGGTCCTTCGCTCGAGCCAGAGTTTCTTCGCTCGAGCGAGAGACTGCGTCTAGGTATAGACCTGAGAGCTGTATTTCTTAGCTTGAGCGAGCTTTCCTTCGCTCGAGCGAGCGAGGTGTATGTTTTCGAGTTCTTCACTCGAGCGAGCATTCTGTCGCTCGAGCGTGCTTCTGGTTTGCAGACCTGAAGCTTCGAGTTTTTGGCTCGAGCGAGATTTCTTGTGTCTGGTCGCTCGAGCGACCAAGTCTTCGCTCGAGTGAGCCTGTTATATGTAAATACGCAGCAGCGGGGAAAAATTCATTTTTTTATCCTCTTTTGATTTCAAAACCCTAGGTCCGTGTTCTCTCTCCCTCTACACACCTTCTCTCTTAGGTTTCATCTATTTTTAGGGTGCTTCTACCCTAGGTTCTTTGTTAAAAAGATAGAGGGTCGCGAGGGCTTTGTTTTAATCTGAGAGTTTGGCG